>OZ010787.1:434680601-435189612 GCA_963932465.1 Maratus speciosus
TCACTTTTTTCAGTTAAATGAAATAATATCCTACATTAAAACCGTTATTTCTGTCCTAAAACTTTAAAAATATATTTAAAAATAAGTACAGTCATTTGTATAACCCAAGTGTTCGTATTTTTTATTTAAAGGTTAAAAATCACCAGTGTCTAAACTTTTGCTGAGGAGTGTACCATCATCACGGGCCGCTGCCGGGGCAGGGCCCGGAAATATCTTCGTTGAAAAAAACCCGTATGTATTAAAACTTACAAAATTATACAAAAATGTTACAAGTGGTAGCCCAGTTATATCCCAGGTGTGCTGGACTTATCATTATACAATCTTATGTACATTACAGATTTTGAAGGGAGAAAAAAACTCATAATGCAGTATTATACATTGGTGGACAAGTAAAAAACAATAAAAATACACTAAACAAAAGAAGTCCAGATGTGGAAAATCCACTTATTAAGACTTACAGATACAACAAAAACAATGGGAGTTAAAAGAAGTTTTTCCTATTTTTTCATATAAGATACAATGCTGGATTACACTATTACACATAAAAAAAATAAAACAATATAAAAGTTCTGACACAGGAGACTATTTACAGAAAAGCACGATGCTAGAAAACAACACTATTCAAAGCAATACTTCGTTTTCAATGCATGGAACTATTAATAAAGAGGAACTGACATATCCTTAAAATAGTGAAGCTTCAACTGTAACCGCTATCACAGGCGTTGTTTAATGACGGTGGAAACTCCCACCAGTAGGTTTATATAGATATTTTCAACTTATTTAAACGCCTTATTACGACAAAATTTCAGTCATAAATAATGGCAGAAACAGGTTTTAATTTTTACTGGTAGGAGCTTTCTTTGGTGGTAGTTAGGCCCTGCGTTTCCGCCATATTGTGACAACCATGGAAACAAACTGACAGTTTTATAAGGCATACTCACACCAGTAAAAATAAATAGAAATTATTACAAAATTTTTGAAAAAAATTTCCATGAATAAGACTCTTCTTTAAGACGAAATCTTCTATTCAATTTTACTGGTGGGATGTTTGACCTATCGGTAATCAGAAACTGAAGAATCGATTTTAAAAAAGCAGCCGCCATATTGTGACAACCTCCTCAGTTACTTCACTCGCAACTGGTAGACAATACACTATATGTCTCCTCCTTTTTATTCATAACTCCATTTTTCAATGATAGAGCTCTTTTTGAAGTGAGTTTTAATTCTTATTTTGATGCCAAAACCCATATGAAAGTGAGAATTAAACCAAGAATTATATGAAAATGCTAATAAAAAGAAAAATAAATAAATAAAAATAAAAATAATAATGATAATGATAATAATAAGTTCATACTTTACAAATTAAAATTGATGCAATAGACTGTTATTTACAAATGAAACACGGTGCAAGAGAATACCAGGGATGAGATTTCCGCGTTTTTGTACACCAGTATATTCTTAGAGAAAATGTTGTTCTCTTAAATCTCAAAAATGTTCCGATTAAATAAAATATCATTTTCTCTAACAAAATAGTGGTGTGCAAAACGCGGAAATCTCATCCCTGCAAAGGTTCTAACCTCAACTAATCTTCCGTAATACGTGCGTTAATTTGACCCTGGTTTAATACGTTTCGCACCAGAAATTTTTTGATGAAATTAAATTAAATATGTTCACGTAGAAACCATAAATTAAATAAATAAAGATTCAAGAAATAAATTTTCTGGTTCGAAAATGGTTAACCTGGGTCAGTTTAATCCCGATATTACGGAAGATTAGTGGAAGGTTGGCAGCTATGTCCCTGGAGAAGACTTTAACTCTATGCAGATTAAATTTGGCGCTAATGAGTACTGTGATGATGCCAACAATAAGAATGTCAAAGAAGACAAACACGATGCAAATACTAAAAATAATACACGATAGAAGTACCAATAACAATAAGCAATGCGAATACTTAGTAGAATAATAAAATGAAACAGAACTAGATTACACAATGATACAGAGGTAGGTAAATGATGCCTAACAGTTGTTTTAGGCTGTTGAGCAGGAGTGAAACTAATTGCACTGCCAAATGAGCTGCATTAAGAAAAATAGAATATACTTCTAGCAGCAAGTTCAAAAAGTGAAATCAGACTAATGAAGTGGCAACATTTATTAGTTTTCTTCATCAGAGAGTCCGTAGAAAGGAGGAAGTTGGAATAAGAGTCGATTTGTTTCTAATAGGGATATACAATCTATTATTTTTTTAACTAAACATGGTTGTTTAAGAATAACTTTAAACCATGATGCTAGATTAATGAAGGGTGCTTTTTTATATGAAAGGCTGATGTTAAGGTACAATCTGTTATATAGTGTAATGGCGTACCCCTCTGCCCGCATGTGCAGCGCGATGAGGCTGACTTTCCTAATTTGGAAAGATAGGAAGGAAACGGACCATGTACGGTTGCAAAAATGTATAGATTCCTGTGATGAAGTATGAAATCTTTTGTGACTTGATTAATAGCAGGGAATTCTCTGATTAGATAAGGCGAAAAAAACTTTATAAAATTAGTGGTGTCCAGTTCATCTGCCCCCCCCCCCCCCCTCTAGCTACGCCATTGTGAATGACATGGAAAAAGTTAAAAATTGCGACACTTGAGGGTGCTGCTGCAGCTAATGTCATGGAGGCATTGTATGCATATAGCTTCCACAACTCAAAACTATTATCAAGCCAAAACATACCGTGTGATTTCTAAAGTCACGCCTTTATACAGTGTTGCCAGTGGGCTACTTTTTTAAAATTCAGATTTCTTGATTCCCACCACTTTTTTGGAACGGTAAAATTACCTTTGTTTTCTCCTTAATTAATATGTCATCAAATAAGGCTCATTTTACCATTTCAAAAAAGTGGTGCCATTCAAGAATCTGAATTTAAAAAAAGTAGCCCATCTGGCAACACTGCCTTTATAGAGAAAATCTTCAATTTTTACCAGTACGGAGAAATGCTTGACGCAGCAGGAGGTATAAACCATTCTCGTTGTTTTTCTGTCTCATATTGCATCAGGTATAATATGGAGTTGAAAATGCGTACAGAAAGAGGAAAGGATTGTTTAATACCAAACTTCTCTTTATTGAATCGCAGAACTCTTCTTAATATTGGAATGTGATTTTGTATAAGGTATAATTCAAAATAAAAAAAGTCCGTCATTTCACGTTTATAATCTCTCATTTCTTTATTTGCAGTGGAACCTCGCACTGCTGATATTTTGAACTATTTTTTCGTGCTTTGCGAAACATCTAATTATTGTAAATATTATTCTGAAAACCACAAGTATCTACGATCCATAGATTTCTCATTTTTTATTTTTTAAAAATTGAGTCTACTTTTGCTCCGGACTTTTGAAATACCCGGTATTTCAGTCGGATGTAGTTCATTCAGCTTAAAATATTCAACTTATCTCTACAATGACGAATTTTTCTTTTCGAAGGATGTCTTTTTAGAGTCATATTTACGGTTAGATATCGCAAATTCTAAAGATTAATTCTTAGCTTTATTTATCAAATAACTTCCGTGATTACACAAGATAATATTTTTATTTAAATATAGTGCGAACCTGGAAATGAAAGTATTTATTAAAAGTTAAATTTTAATGGATTTTCCTTATGCGTCACTGTGCAGTGTACGTTTAAAAATACGGGGAAAATTTTTACGTATGCATTAAGCAAATTATATTGATAAATCTAAATAGATAATGAAGTTATTTATTGATAAATGTAAACACCGATTTCAAAATATATTTCACCCATTTTTTACGAGAATTACTTCTTGATATTCTTTCATTTTAACCACCTAACAGTTTTTTTTGTCATAATAAATTAAAAATAAAGACCCGACAACACATTTTTGTTACTAAAATGTTTGGCCTTGTACAATCGAAAAAGGTATGCCATTTAACAAACCAAAGATTACAGTTAAAATTAAGTGGTATCCAAAAGCTTTTAGTATGGAAGATAGAAACGCTTTTTGCCCGAGCGGCACTCGGGAAAAACCGTTAACCCTTTCCGGTACAGAAAAATTCTGTTCTTAAAATGATGAAATGTTTGACTGACACCAGAATTTACAAACGAAGTTCTTAGATAGTAAAAACTTTTATTTTTTAAGCTTTAATTATAATATTAAAATATTCTTGGTGCAATTTGTAAGTTTGGAATTAAAATTAGGTGGTCCCGCAGCGGGATCACTGTACCGGAAACGATTAAGGAATTAAACCAGGAGAGTCAAACTGTGTCCCGCCTAATACCACTAAAATTTTATAGAAATCACAGCCTTATCTAATTTTCGAATCTCTATGATTCTAATAATCGACTATTTCTTAAAACAATTAGTGGTATCCGTCGGACCACAGGTTGACACCCCTGCTTTAAACATACAATAATTTCCTTTGTCATCCATTTTTAATGCTTGAGGACATATTTGTTAGTATTATTGAATTATTAGTTGATTTTTTCCTGAATGAAGTGAATATTCATGGGACAGCACCAAATCTACTAATTAGACTTTACACAGAAAGAAATCTTAAGTGTAACAGTGGATAGTTACAAATGATCAGCAAAATGAATCGCTGTTACTTTTACATTCTATATATTCTATATAACTAACATATTTTATTTATGTCATAGTTTTATGTTTCGTACTGTTTTAACTTAACTTTTGAGCATCGCTGTTTTCTAATAGAGTGTTTTGCCTTAGTTATTAGGTTGAGCAAAAAGTTCTGGGAAATTTTTAATCTAATAGTTACCAGAATTTGTATCGTATATAGTACTAGTGGTATATCTTTAGGGGTTCAGGAATTTCGGCTCCAAAAAGACAAGCGTCTAGCGATCACACTTTTCATTTTGATCCTGCGGGATCAGCGTGATCCACACATATCGTTCCGCGCATGACGTAGCGATGTTTGTGTAAAATAATATTCTAAGCAAATTTCTTCAAGGAACCTTATGGTCTAGTGGTATGACGTCCAACTTCAGATTAGATGGCATGGGTTCGATTCCTTACGGAGCTGAATGAAAATGAATGTCAAGATTGCTTTAAAAAACTAAATTTTTTTGAAGAGAAAAACTGAAAATTTATATTTTTTAATATTTGTACCACTATTCAAAAATTTTTTATATTGAATTTTTTCAAACATTTAATATGGTTATCGTAGTTTTCAGATTTAATGCCTTTAGTATCGCCATCTAGTGGTGTAAAGGTTAGCAAATCATAAAGAATGTTTTAAATTTAATAATAATTAAATATTTTTTCATAATTTTAAATTTAATAATTTTAATTTTTATCATCATTTAAAAAGAACTTTTAATTTTGAATAAATAATAATTGTTAATATTTTTTCATAATTTGAAATTTTATAATGATTTAGTAATTTAATTTTTTTAATCATATAAAGGCACTTTAAATTCTGAATATAATAAATTTTATAATGATTTAGTAATTGATTTTTTTTTTAATCATATAAAGGCACTTTAAATTCTAAATATAATAAATTTTATAATGATTTAGTAATTGATTTTTTTTTATCATTTAAAGCCACTTTAAATTCTGAATATAATAAATTTTTATATGTTTCTAGTATGTTTCTAGTAGCAAAATACGTCATGCGCGGAACGATATGCGCGGAGCGTGCTGATCCCGCAGGATCACAGGATCAAAATGGAAAAGTGTGATCGCTAGACTCTTGTTCCAAAAAGGCTATTGAACAGTATGATTTGCGTGTGTTGATCCAGCATTATTGGAGAAAAATCTAACGATTCTGAAAGCCAGCGATGAGATTAATGAGGGTGAAGGTGCAGCTACAAACTTCATATTTCCAAAAATCTGGAATCCACAAAAATGGCAGAAAGTCGTGGACTATGATGGTCTCTACTTTGAAGAATAGTCCTTGTTGCTTTTGTTGTTAATTTGTGCATAACAACGCAACTTTCACAAATTTCTCAGAACTTTTTGCTCAACCTTGTGATAGCGGATTTCTGTCATTAAATAAGGCAACTATTGATTTTGAAAATAGTGGTACGAAACCTGAAAATTCATGTTGGCAGGAAAACCCGCCAAGCAGATAACATTGGTTAATAAAGATGTAACATACAATCAACAGTAAAATATCGCTCTTGATTTATTATCTCTTATGAAAGAAGGTTATACCAAACAAATGCAGTCTATTAAATTATAAAAATCACAATATTTCATTAAAAAATAATTTTAAAATACTTTTGTAGAATTTATTATAACTCACATTTACTACACTGCCAAACTTATTAAAAATAGAAGAATGCAGAGCTCGCAGCGATGCTATTTTTTCTACCTTTATTGACATTATTTCAAACACAATAATATTCATGGTAGATTCCTTTAACATCTGCAATAGAAATTTATAACAAATATTATCGTTTTTAAACAGTAGTATCAAAGGAATGCATCGAACCATGAGCATTATAAAATAATTGTTAAAACATATTTTCTGAGACTAATAAAAGTCACAAAGAGTTTTTCACATTTAAAATGGTAAAACAAATAACCTAAGAAAATAAATCTATTTGTATACATTTAATGTATCTTATTTGTTATAGGGTCTGTGCAAAAGTAAGTTCCGTTTTTTGGTAAAAATTACATGTTTATTTAGCAAGTATATAAAAGTTGTACAGTCGTGAAAAGAAAGTAATCATCCCTACTAACTCTGCAAAAAATTATCGTAGAAGAAAGTTACTGGTACCACACGATTGGTAATAAAGTCTACTTTTAAATGATGTATATAAAATTTGCTTAGGGGCCACCTACCTATTAAAACGGACCAAAACTTTATTTTTTCAATAGCAGTACACAATTCTGGCAGCATAAATGAACTTAACACCCTTCAATTAGACTAAAAAGAAATTTTTATGCAATTCGTACGATAAGTTTTCGAGAAATTAATTATTTTAAAACGAGCGTCTTTTAGGGGCTGTACCCAAATTGAAGTTCGGTACTCAGTTGTTGACCGAGAGAGTCTCCTTCTTGATCTAGGCTAATTAAGCGCCACTCAAGCAATCATTGAAGACTGCTAGATTACAGGATAGCATAAGAAATTTCAAAATATCTAATCACTTCTATCATAGTCGGCTCCTTAATCCATCATTTTTCCGTTTTTTAAGCATAATTTGAAAACTACTTGGAAGAAAAATATGACATTTTGGATTTCCGTAAACCAGGACTTAATAAATCTAAATCCACCAAAAAATTGTAGGTTGCAATTCATAATTTTTTCGAATATTAATTTCATAATTCATAATTCATATCATACAATTATAAAAATCGCAAATTCAACGTATTTATGTTTCGATATTTTAGTATTACTGCTGCACAAAAAATTAGCTCATCAAGAGTATAATTTCAGGAGATATTAATAAAAATATGAAAATGTAATTTAACATTCGAAGCACTGAATTTTGAATGTTTATGATTCAAAAACTTATCATTTAGATGACTTGAAATTTGGTGTCTAGGCATAGTTTGAAACAAAGATTTGAAATATCTTGTTGAAATTGAGTATTGCTATTGAAAAAAAAACAAAGTTCGGGTTCGTTTTAATATGTAGATAGCCCCCTAAGCAAATTTTATATACATCATTTAAAAGTAAACTTTATTTCCAATCGTTCGGTACCAGTAACTTTCTTCTACGATAATGTGTTGAGGAGTTAGTAGGGGGGTGTTTACTTTTTTTCCACGACTGTGCATTATTCAAAGTATGCTCCATCAGAAGCCACAACTTTCGCCCATCTTTCCTGTAATTTACGGATTCCGTGTCTGAAAAAGCCGTCGTATTTTGAAGCTATCCCTTCCTTAAGCCAAATTTTGATAATTTCATAAGATGTGAATCGTAGAACTTGAAGGGCTGACTGCATCGACTCGTGTAAATAGTAATCTGTAAGAGCAATGTCTGGCAAATATGGCGATTGGGATAGAACGTCTCAATCCTGCCCTTTTAACCCTAGATCTACCGGGAATTTTATTCAAGTTTTAATAAAACGTTCTACACCAGAATTTATATTTAAAACTATTTAACTTATTTATTTACCTTATTTTTGTCTGGTTTATATACTTAGTTTATTTTAAAGAAATTTCTGGTTTGAATGAATATTTTGTATGTACCTGTCGGGTCCAATGGACCCGTCTGGTAGACGGAGGGTTAAATAGGTTTTAACTACGCTTTCAGTATGTGGTTTTGTGTTGTCATGCAGTAAAATCAGTTTATTGTGTCTATTTTTTGGAACAGCTTGCTTCAGACATATTAGTTGTCACCGGTAGACTTCTACAATAACAGTTTCAGAAGGTTTCAGAGGCTCATAATAAAAAACGCTTTTCATATCCCACCAATTACAGAGCGTAACCTTATCAGAGCGAATTTGTCGCTTTGGCTGCGATAGATAAACTTTCCTAGGCTGTACCCAAGCTTTTTTACATTTAGGATTCTCGTAGTAAATCCATTTTTCTTCTCCAGTCACAAGTCGATTCAGAAAGTCCTTTCTTTGTTGTCGTTGAAGAAGCATTTCACGTGACTTTTCGACATTCCATCTGTTTTCTGTTAATTCATGTGGTATCCAATTTCCAAATTTTCGAATCATTCCCACTCCATGTAGACGTCTACAAGACAACGGATTGATCAACATTCAATGCTTCGGCTAATTTTTCTTGCATCTGTATGTTTTCTTCATCCAATAATGCTTTAATTTTTCATCTTGAAATTTTTTCGGTCTACCTTCATGTCCTGCGTCTTCAACATCGAATAAACCTTCCTTAAATTTCCCAAACCACCTTCTACACCAGGGGTGGCGAACTGTGGCACGCTAGACACAACTAAAATTTTATAGTAATCATTGCCTTATTTTGTCAGCGAATCTCTACGATTCGAGAAGCCGGCTATTTCTTTAAAAAATTAGTGGTATGCGGCGTGCCAAAGTTGACTACCCTTGTTGTACACATACTATCAGAAAACGCATGTTCATCGTAAGCTTCTACAAGTAAACGATGACTTTTAACGGTGATTTTCTTTACATTATAAAAGTATAACAAAACTTCCCGGAAATGACGATTATTTGGCACAAAATTGTCCATTTTAAATCGAATAAAAAACTATTTTATTTACACTTTAGTCAAATGTCATATACTACGTTTTGAAAGTTGTGAAGAGACTTTTCAAAAGCATGTATTACCAGCTTAACTCAATACACATAAGACCACTTACTCCGTCTATTAAAAAACTGAACTTACTTTTGGATATATCCAATACATTATGTTAATACCATGCATAATTAATATCATACAAAAATGTCCTTAAACATAGAGCGGTCGTCGAAACTGGTGCCAAATTAAAGGTAAAATAAAGTATTTTTAGAATACGTTGGTTTGCCTGCGCATATTCCGGTAGAAACCGACGGCAGACTAAATTTTATATAAAAAAGACGTCATAATGTACAATTGAAACCACCAAGATATGGCGAGGCAGACTGAAATATTCTTATTGTACCGATATGTGCCTTGAATGTGCCAAAATTTCAATATGTTTACTCGATGACATGATTGTACCGCCAAAATTAAGAATTGGCGACCCGCTCTGCTCATCTCCTACCAAGATATGACGGGGCAGACTAAAGTATTCGTATTGTACTAATCTGTACCTTTAATGTGCGAAAATTTCAAGCCGTAACTCGATGACGCGATAGTACTGTCAAAATAGGAAATGGGCGCCCCGTTCTTATCGCTTTTTACCAAGTTAGGTTGTATCAGTCATTTTCTCACGTACTGTTAATAAGCTTTAATTAAACCATTAATTCATCTTGAAAGTCGATGACGAAGTAATATATATGGCAATGTAATGTAAAATATTATGTTTATATGGTTTCAATTATACATTATGACGTCTTTTTTTGTTATAAATTTTAGTCTGTCGGTGGTGCTACCGGGATATGTGCAGGCAGATCAAAATATTCTTAAATAAGTCTTGACTGGATGACGTGATAGTGACGCCAAAATGACGAGTTGGCACTCGCTGCTGCTCATATCGTACCAAGAAATGTCGAGGCAGACCAGTCATTCCTTAATCTACTCTTAATAGTCTTGTCTTAGATTAGGATTTCATGTCGTAACTCGATGATGTGATTACACCGCCAAAATTAATAATTGGCTTCCCGCTCTGCCCATCTCATACCAAAATATGACGAGGCAGACTGAAATATTCTTATTGTACTGATATGTGCCTTTAATGTGTCAAAATTTCAAGCTGTTAATCGATAACTTGATTATACCGCCAAAATTAAGAATTGGCTCCCCGCTCTGCTTATCTTCTACCAAGATATGACGAAGTAGACTGAAATATTCTTATTGTACTAATCGGTATCTTTAATGTGCCAAAATTTCAAGCCGTAACTCAATGACGTGATAGTATTGTCAAAATTAAGAATTGGCGCCCCGTTCTTCTCGCGATTGTACCAAGTTATCCCAAACCAGTCATTTTCTCACGTACTGTTAATGAGCTTTTCGTAAACCATTAATTAATCTTGAAAGTCGATTCGAAATAATATATATGGCAATGTAGTATAAAATATTATATTTATAGGGTTTCAATTGTACAATATGAGGTAATTGTTTTGTTGTAAATTTTAGTCTGCCCGGGGGTTCTGCCAGGATATGTGCAGGCAGACCAAAATATTCTTAAAATACTTTGTTTTACCTTTAATTTGGCACCAGTTTCACCCCGTAACTCAATGACGTGATAGTGACGCCAAAATGAGGAGTTGGCGCCCGCTGCTGCTCATACCGTACCAAGAAATGACGAGGCAGACCAGTCATTCCTTAATATACTCCTAATAATCTTGTCCTACATCATGATTTCATACCGTAACTCGATGACGTAGTCATTTGTGTCACAATTAAATTCTGTCTAACAGCGCCATTAAATTCTGAAATACATTTGAAGGGTTAAGGGGATCTTCTACATTAGAAGTTTAAAAAAATCAATTTTTTTTTTCTTAAATCACTAGTATTTTCCCAGCAAAGAAAGAAACAGTGGGCCATCAGCTGGAAAAAAGATGGCAGCCATCAGTGCTATCAGCGGTAAAGTGCAAGGGTGCCATTACTTAAACCTCTCGAAAAGTGTCCAAGCCGAATGTAGCTGGCCCATCAGTGATGGCCAACAGCAGGCCAGCATTGGTATGCCATCACATTACTTCAATCCGGCACTTTTCATGCAGTGCTAGCACCTATCCCACTGCTATTCCTTTGCTGGCCTAGCACTTTCCCTTACAAAAATTTCTTATAGAATTCTATAAAAAAAGAAAGTATTATACAATTATGGCTCTTTTTTCTATAAGCTAATTTCCCCAAGAGCTATAGAAACATCTGTAGAAGTGTCTATAATAGAAATGTCTATAGAAATATTTGAACAGCATGTGGTCACACTCTCAAGTACTGACCGCGCTCGATGCCGCTTGGTTTTCGTGATCTGACATGAACAAGTGCTTTCAGCGTACGCTACGATTGCTCGTAGTTTTTGAGCTCTCATTACACTATTTCAAGTTTTTTTTTTTTTTTTTTTTTTGTGATTTACGTTCCCAATCATTAAACTGGTGTAGAAAATATTCTATTGTATAGAAATCCTATGTATTTTATACGATTTTTTTATTATTGATTCTGAACTGCGTAAATTATGAAAACCGAAATCCTTTGTAACTTAAAAACCAGATTTAAGGAGAAAAAAAAGTGTGTTGAAATAAAGAATTTATTTATTTATTCATTTACTTATTTATTTTGTTGGTGGCAGTGGTGCTATATTTTTTACAGTTTAAAAAAAATTAGCTTCACAGATTAAATTGTGTTAAGATATTCATTTCAGATTTGTGTTCAAATACTCAATGTTTTCGATATTCGCAGCTCCACCTAGCGTAAGGGTTACCAGCACTAATACTGCAAAAGTTCGTGCACTTCCATGTAGTGGTGGGCCAGCGCATGAGATAAAATGGATGCCCACTAGAATTTTATCTGATGATTTCCAACAGCAAAGTTGACTGAAGCTGTCCAGCAGTGGTCATGCAGTGGTAGACCATCAGCTAGCACTTCTCCATCATTGCCAGCACCTATCTTGCTGCTGGCCAGCAATTTCCTCTTTGTTGGGTTATCTGTAGAATATGCTCATAAAATCTAAAGTCTGTATTCAAACTGTAAGAGGTCGAAATATCCATGCGTAGTGCCGTTGCCACCGAAACACTCAAGGCCTGAGGACACGAGTTGTGACGTCATCACTAATCGACCGACTTCTCACTAGTGTTGGAATTCATACCGGAAAATTTTGAATTGCAATTTCTTTTATTCTATTTGTGGAATAACTATCATCTGATAAAACAATAATAACTATTTAAACTTACTGGTGAGAATTTGGAGTCCCCCAATAAAAAATGAACCAGATGCGGCAACACTGAGGCATTCCGCATCTGGCTGAATTTTTATTTAGGGATTAAGAATTCTCACTAGTAAGTTTAAATAGTTATTATTGTTTTACAAGATGATAGCTATTCCACAAATAAAATAAAAGGAAATTGCGATTCAAAATTTTCCGGTGTAAATTCCAGCACTAGTGAGAAGTCGGTCGATTAGTGATGACGTCACAACTCCTTTCCTCAGGCCTTGAGTGTTTCGGTGGCAACGGTAGTGCGCGTTCTATCCATGCGTAGTGCGCATACGTGAGCGGCAGGAAAGAATCTCTAATGGTGGGCAAGATTTAAAAATAACCTACTCAATGGATCATCTTGATTTTTTAAAAATTAAAGCTTAATTAATTGCCTTCGATATGAATTAAAGCTTTTATTAAATTATTAAAAAAAGTCATTAACAAATAAGAATGAATTAAATTTTTTTTTTTTTTTTTTTTTTTTTTAATCAGCCATTACATAACTTTTTTTAAATAAATTTATGCGTTCCTTTAATTCAACTAGAAGCTATACTCACGAAGTTTACGAAAAAAATTATTTTTGTGTTTCAGAAAATTCTACATGTATCATGCCCACCGTCCAGATGAAAATTTTCGAACATATTTGTTTATAACTTAGAATAGAAGCAACAAAATCTAAAAAAAATTCTTGTGTATACCTTAAGATATGTACAATAAACTATTAAAAATTCAAAAAGATCCCTCATGCAGTTTTCTTACAAAAATATCATAAAAAGTGCTTTTTTTTCCTAATATAAATGGTCCCCTTAATTTGAAAAGTTTATCAAAAAGAACTCCTTTACGATGCGTACTATAGTTGCTTTAAATTCAAATAACCAATGCTAAAATTTAAGCATTAAAAAGATTGATCTTGCATTATGGCAAAGTTAAAGAAAAAAAGCAGCACTGGAAAGAAAATAATCTTACACAGTTGTACTTATTATTACTTGTGAAAAGTTGTATTTTCCTTACTTAATGATGTTGGCTTTTATGGCAAACTATGCCAAAGCACTCGTAGCAGAATAACTACGTGCTTTCTCATTTTTAAGTAAATGAATATCAATGTACAACAATATTACTTGCCGCACTTATTTTCATTTATACATTTATAACAAATCATTTAAACGTTAATATATAGGTAAGTAAAAGCTTTTACCTGTTTATGTCAGTTCGTCATCGCAGCTGGCGGAATAAATCCTTTTTGCGGCATCTAAAAATTATTCCAGGGCTTTTTTATTAGTTGTAAAGCGGTGATAAGCTCATGCTTCTTTGCTGGAAAATAAAATATTTAATATTTGTGTGAAGATTTATGGTTTAGTGAAGACGATCCATCTTTAGATTTAAATCTAGTATTTTACGTTTAAGATTACAATTTGCGCAGCGTTTACGGTTCATTAGAATTGAAGGGCTGAGTGGAAGAACATGTTATGCTACATTTTCTTAAAAATTATTCTATCTTTCGGACGAAGATGTTTTCCGGTATTCTATCACATTTTAAAGCTAAAATACCAAAGTTCTATTTAGACTTGAATATTTAAGACATTATTCATTAGTATTTAATATTTTAATATTTAAAAATGCAAATAATATTAATATTTTTTAATATTTAAAAATTAAATATGAATAAGTTTTTTGATAGAGTTAGTACCACACCTGTTAATATTTTAAACACATGGTATCAAACAGAAAATAAATCATTAAAATTGACAACAAAAACTTTCACATCAAATTTTTTCAAATGTAATTTTTGTTACTTAACATGTTCTTCTACTTAGCTCTTCAATTGTAAAAGAGCCTGGCAGTCCTATTTAAGATTAATACTAGAACCGCCGGAAATTTTGCTCAAGTGTTATAAAAATATTTTATACCAGAATTTTTATTAAAAACTATCTTATTATAAAAGAACTAAACTTATTTATTTAACTTCCCAGCAAACACAGAGCTATCGGTAAACAATCGGCCGACTGCTACTTTGCCGTTACCGACGGTATCGGCACGATACCAGCTGCCATACCGGTTCCGTATTTTTTTCCTCACGCCGGGCGAGCGATGCCCCACAGATAGGTGCACAGCCGGTCCAGTATCCGCAAAACACTATGCCGACAGCACGCCAATAGCTATCCATACGAATGCCGGTCGCAGTCCGATACCAGCATCAAATGGAGAAAAAAAATCTGCTTTGATGGCGCCATCTATGAGCCATCACGGAATGCATTTTTGAAAAGAACGTGTTTCGGCACTGGACGAGGTTGGGTTTGATTCAACGAACTCGCGGACAGGAAGTGGATGCCTTAACCACTTGGCTAGTCAGACTTGATCAGGGTAGGACTGTATGAGGTAATAAGGGGAAGTCTTAACGATACGTAATGGTTTATCATTAAAGGTAAATAGTAGATGGGAAAATTAGAATTTTGAAGTGTTTTTATTTTATTTTTTATTTATTTATTTATAATTGTCTTACGCGCGTTTATTTAAAAGTTAATTTAATATTTAAATGAATGAAATAAATATCTTAGCGAATTCGTTAAAGCAAAGGAATTTAAGAATAATTTTAAGTTTAATTAATATATAGATATAATTAAGAATAATTAAGAATAGATATAAATTTAAGAATAATTAAGTATTAAAAATGTATTTTTAGAGGTATTGTTCAGTTAATCAAATTTTCTTATTAGGATTATAATGTAACTACATGCGTTGCGTTAATTTATAAAATATATATTTTAACATGGAAAAATTTATTTTAATAAATAAAAAGTTAGTAATTATTAACTTTTAATTAGAATAAGAATTCATTTTATGTCGTTTTGATGATTTAAAGTACAACATATATTTAATGAGTATGTTGCAATATTAATTTGTTATTATTAATATTTTTAATTTGAAAATAAAATAAAAAAATTAATTTACATTTTTTTTTTCTTTTTGGAGATAATTTTTAAATGCGGAATATTTCTGAATCTTTCTTATAAATTTAAGAATGCTTATTAAATAAAATAAGTGACTTTCAGAGGTTTTTCTCTTAATAAAATTTTCTCTTTAGGAATTATAATGTAATTAAATGCGTTAATTCAAGAAATATATATTTGTAACATAGAAAAGCTAATTTTAATAAAAAAAGAGGTTGGTAATTAATCACTTTTAATTACAATAAGAGTTCACTTTTTATCATTTGATAATTTAATGTAGAATATATTTTTAGTGATTAAGTAGCCAAAATGATTATTTTACTTATCAACATTTTTTAATCATCAAATAAAATTGAAACATTAATTTATCTTTTTTTTGGTAAATAATTTTTTAGAAGTGGGAGATTTCTAAATCTTTCTTTTAAGTTTTAATGCTAAAAAGTAGGGCAGTTTTTTTATATTTTTATAGCTTGTAAAATAATTTTAAGCACTTTTTTAATAATTAGATTTTTAATTAAAATAAGAAACATAGCTATTGCTTTTAAAATGAATATATAGTTATAAAATAATTAATTTATTAAGTTTTTTTTTTACGATTAAGTTTATAACGAATAATAATTTTAAGGGGCGATTTAAGAAACTCTTTTGATGATTCAAATAATCGTAAGCCTTTTTAAAATTAATTCAATAACAGCTTTTAAAAAAATATATATAAGCTATTTTTTAATTTAAATTTTTTTTTTTTTTTTTTTTTTTTTTTTTTTTTTTTTTTTTTTTTTTTTGTTTATCACTGTTAGAATTTCATACAAATGAAATACATGAAATATACATATCTTATCAAAACTCAAATTCAAACAAAATTAAGAAAAAGAAAACAAAATGTAGGCTAAGACTAAAAATTCCAAATTCGGACCGATGTTGGCAAATCTAATCGGTCCACTTTCAGAAATCACTTATCGGTCCTGCGTCACTTGCTGGTGTAAGTCGCTTGCCGATATATAACCATAAAGGGACCGATTACGGTAACCGGTAGTCGAAAAAGCAGATTCTTATGTTTCAGTTGCCGACATGCTGCCGACACTTCACCGAATCACTGTGCCCATGCCGACACTTAACCGACACTGCCGGCTGCGGTCCGATCGTGTGCCGAGAGGTATGTGTTTGCTGCGTTATTTCGCCGTGATACATATTTAACTAATTTTAGAAAGAAATTTCTGGTTCGAATCGAAGTATTTTTATTTGGTACCGGTCAAAATAACCGCTATGGCGGTTCTAGTGTTAACCCCTTAACGGTCGCATTAAATTACGGTTTGAAAATTCAAATTGCTCATTGGCACCATTTTTTTGAAAAATAAATATTCACCTTATTTAATGACAGGTAAAATGATACCATAATAAAGCCACTAACTGGTGGGAGTCACACAATCTGAGTAAATGACACACCCCGTGAATATCACGGGAGCGAGAATTAAGGGGTTAAGCAAATTCTATTTATTATTTCAGAAGCAGAATTAGTAATCATCGTGTTTAATCGTAAAATTTGAGTCAATTGTCTTCGATTAAATAATGCGAAAAACTCTATTACAAAATTCTGGTAACATGTACGCAACCTGGTACCACTGATCAAAAGTATTAATTTAAATTGAAACTACGTATTTTCATATTTGCTAATTATGTTAAGATACATGTGTATAGCAGGGCTGCCACAGGCGACTATTTTTCTATTCTATTCACACCACTATAAAAAAAACAGATTTTGAAGTATGCGAGCAAAGAAAGCAACAGTGGACCATCTGCTGGAAAGAAGATGGCAGCCAGCACTGCCATCAGCGGTAAAGTGCAATTATGCCATTGCTTAAACCAGTACAAAAGTGTCCGTGCGGAATGCAGCTGGCCCATCAGTGATGGCCAACAGAAGGCCAGCACTGATATGCTATCACGCTACTTCAATCCGGCGCTTTTCCTGCAGTGCTAGCACCGATCCTACTGCTACTCCTTTGCTGGCCCAGCACTTTCCCTTACAAAAATGTCTTATAGAATTCTACAAAAAACAAAGTATTATGGCCCTTTTCTCTATAAGCTAGTTTCACTAAGAGCTATACGTGTCTATAACAGAAATGTCTATTCTGTCTATTTTATATTTGAACTTGCAGCGGTTTCCATGTGGTCACCCTCCAAAGTACTAACCGCGCTCGGTGCTGTTTGGTTTTCGTGATCGGACAGCGTATCGAGCGCTCGTAGTTTTCAAACTCTCATTACACTATTTGAAGTTTGTTTCTATTGTGATTTACGTTCCCAATCATTAAACTGGTTTAGAAATTATTGTATTGTATAAGAATCCTATATATTTCATACGCTTTTTTTTATTGATTCTGAACTGTGTAAATTATGAAAACCGAAATCCTTTGTAACTTAGTAAAACCAGATTGAAGGAGAAAAAAAAGTGCGTTGAAATAAAGAATTTATTCATTTATTCATTTACTTACTTATTTTGTTGGTGGTAGTGGTGCTACATTATGTACAGTTTAAAGAAAAATTAGCTTCACTGCTTAAATTATGTTAAAATATTCATTTCAGATTTGTGTTCAAATACTCAATGTCTTCAATATTCGCAACGCCACCTAGCGTAAGTGTTCCCAGCAATAATACTGCAAAAGTTCGTGCACTTCCATGTAGTGGTGGGCCAGCGCATGAGATAAAACGGAAGCCCACGAGAATTTTATTTGATGATTTCCAACCTCAAAGTTGACTGAAGGTGTCCATCAGTGGTCATGCAGTGGTAGAACATTAGCCAGCACTTCTCCATCATTGCCAGCATCTATCTTGCTGCTGGCCAGCAATTTTCTCTTTGCTGTGATATTTCTCTTGCAAAAGTTCTCGAACAGTATATCAATAATTTTTGTTTTGAGAAAGTGGTATGAGGTAGAATTAAAAAATAGTCGCCTGTGGCATCCCTGCATAGGTACAGGGCTCCCACTGGTCCGTTTTTTGAACACCAGTATAATTACGGAGAAAATATTCTTGGTAGGTTTCGGTAACAATTGGAAGAAAAACGCTTTTTCATGTAAGTTTGTACGAAATTTATAAAGGAGATTTTTCTTTTAAAAATAGTGGTGTTCAAAAAACGGACCAAGTGGGAGCCCTATAGGTGCTAAGGATTACAGAATTTGAAAACCATTTTCTTTTAAATTTCATTGCCTTTTTAACCCTTTAGCGGGCGGTGTCCGCAAAAAAGGACACCTAATTTTAATTCCAAAACTGACAATCGGCACCAAGAATATTTAATTAAACTTTTCCTTTTATAGAGTATGGGGAAATAAGCAAGTTTTGATTTTCTAATAAATTCATTTGTAAATTCTGGTGTCCGTCCATCATTTCATCATTTTACAAACAGACTTACTCCGCGCCGGAAAGGGTTAAATATTAGATTTTTTTAAATTGCATTATAAAAAAAATAAAAATAAAAATAAAAATAAATAAATAATTAAAAAAAAATATAAAAAAATAGTGGTATTGAAATTTCGCAATCCCAGGCGCCTACGCACGTGTACCTAATATTGAAATTTAACTCATTCAGGGACACGTCATTGTGTTTCTGATATATTGAATGAAAATTTTACGTTTGTTATGTAGGCTTTTACTTTTTTCAAATAAATTTGTTTCTAAATTCTGGTGTCATTCAATCATTTCAGCATTTTACAAATAGAAGTACCTTGCCCCGTAAGGGTTAATAATTCAAATAAGAGTAATAATTTACAATATTTAATAATTAAATCTCAATATTTTTTTCCGAGGAAGTTTAATACCACCTGTTAACCCTCACATGGGCAAATCATTTCTGTTGGTAAAATGTTGAAATGATTGAATCACACTAGAATTTACGATCAAATTTATTTCAAATAAAACATATGCTTTTCTTTAAATGCATTATAAAAGCAAAATATTTTTTCAAAAATTCTGGTAGAAAGCCAGTTGGGAATTACAATTAAGTCGAAAGTCTATTTCCACCACCCGTGTAAGGGTTAAAATTTTATACATATTTTACGATGAACAACATAAATCAAAAGAGTACAGCACAAAGCTTTAATTTCAGTTCGCTCAAAATTAAATTTCTTTATACATATCATCGTCTTCCACACGTGTCTTCTAATTTTAACCCTTAATTGTATGAATTATTCTTTTAGAATTGTGTTTTTTATTTTTATATTAAGGATTAGACATCAGAAATCTTAAGATAGATTTTTAACTTTATTTAGTAGAATTTTTTTGTAATTTTTAGAGGATTAACATTTCTATATAAATATAGGGGTTGTAAGAACTTAATTTATGGATGAAAAATTAAATAAAAAGGTGATGGAAATTTACATCACTATGCAATTAAGGGTTAAGCTGCATCTTATTATGCAAGATATATTGTTTTTATATTTTCAAAACAAGGATGTAGATAATACACTTGCAAACATTGCATTATAAAGAAAATACATATCCTATACAAACTATATAGAAAATCTTCTATAAACAACAGAGTGAACAGATTTTACCATAGATGCAAATGTTGCATTTTTAAACATTTTATTTCTTGAAATATTTACTGTATACATAACTGTAATCATGAAGCATTTTTCAAAAGGAAAAGCTCTCATCCATTTTGAAGATTTTTGTAAGCTATTTCTCCCAACAATGTACGATACAAATAAATATTTCATGAAAAATCGTAGTAGAAATATACTCTTACAAAACATGGTAAAAACATATTCATAGTATTTTTGCATTATACGAAGTTTCCGTATAGTCTGACACACGACTATTTTTAGGAAATGGTAAATCTCTGAACAGATATGGCATTATTTTGAGCTAAAATATTTATACTTGTTTAAAAGTAAAAATTCCAGTAAGATGAAGAAATATACATACGATAATTTACATTTACATTAAAACAGAAATTGAATGTATTTTTTTAGATTGAAAAATTTCCAATGTCATATCAAATGTTATAAGCCATTCTGAAAAATTCAACGTGTTAAGAAAAGTTAGATTTAAATTTTTAATTAAATATTATCCTTGAAAAATTTCCAAGGTCATATCAAATGTTATAAACCATGCTGAAAATTTCAACGTGTTAAGAAAAGCTAGATTTCAATATTTATTTAAATATTATGCCTAGACAATTTATAAAAAAAGGGCGATCAAGTTTTATAAGAAAAGTGTGAGCATTTTAAATAGCTAGTATCAGGTATCTAGTGCTAAATTCCTGTTAGTTACATATACGCACTATTTACTTTTAACACTCTCATATCAATGGTAGAATGCTTTCTAGAAATTCTGAAATTCAGAGAATCGGAATTTATACAAGAAAATCTAAATATTAAATTTCAATTTATTTAATGACAAAATGTCTGTTATTAGATAAAGCAAAAATTCCTAATTTATATTTTTGGTGTGAATTTGGAATATGGGAATAGAAAAATCCACTAAATCTGGAGCACCGATGGTAGCATAAATGCTGCCATGGGGCATTAGATGGTTAATATTCACAATATGTGTAATGTTTTAAGAAGTTTCTGGGGAAAAATAAATATTATCTGTTATTCGATTTACACCAGTTATATTTGCAAATCTTTCCTTGGGGCAAAGTTTCTATATTGTTGTTTTGCACCCACTTCTTTATTAGAAGTTTGCTTTAATTTCCGTTGCATAAAAACTCAATAACCAGTCTAAATAATGGAACTATGACTGAAGAAGAATTGACATATCCTCAAATTGGTGAAGCTTCACCCGTAACCGGTTCTGCAGTGACTCATTGCCGCCACGCCGTTGCAAAGTTTCTCCAGTATATTTGAATAGAAGAATTTTCCTTTCTTACACGCATCTTTAATTCGGAATTTCAGTCATAATTATGGCCAAAAACGAATATTTTTTTTTTTTTTTACTAGTGGAAGTTTATTTCAGTGGTATTCAGACCATGCGTTTTCGCCACGTTGCCGATGTCCAGCCAATGTCAGAGAAAGAGATTATAATACACTGGCCAATTTCCATCAGTAAAAACGACTAGAAATTTTTATCTTATTTGTGAGAGAAATTTTGCATGAATAAGCATTTAAAATAATGTGGAATTTTCTACACAAAATTTACTGGAGGAAGTTTGCTTTTAACGGTAATCAGAAACTATTAAGTGAACCGGGTAAGCGAAATTCAACCAAAAAATCGATTTTTACTTTTTTTATATCATTAAATAGTTTAAACTTTTATCTTTTCAACCATGTATTACACATGTTTATATATAAAAAAATGTTATATTTTTTCATTCTTTCTAAGAGCACTTCACAGTAGTAGGCTACTTTTTTAAAATTCAGGTTTCTTGATTGGCACCACTTGTCTGGAGTGGTAAAATCCCCATTGTTTTCGCCTTAATTAATATGTTTTCAAATAAGGCGAATTTTACTATTTGAAAAAAGTGGTGCCAATCAAGAAATCAGAATTTAAAAAAAAGTAGTCCACTGGCAACACTGCTTCACATCTTTAATTGACTTTTTCTCAAAACTTCGATTTTTCAGGTTTGTGTTCCTTTTTTTCCAATATCTATTAAACTTAAGAACTCAGATTTTTCTAAATACTTATGTTATGTTACAGTGCATACTTTAACACAGGGATTTAATGATTTGTTGAGAATTATTTATTTTAGGCAGTGAAATCTTACCAAAAAATGCTAATTTAAAAATGTTTTTCAATAAATAATTAATAATTAATTTTCAGTTTCACTTAGAAAGAAAATGGTCTGTTAAAATACGTAAAGCATGTTATTCAAAGTACTCTAAAAATTCTACACCTCTATCTTTCACCATTTCTGAGAAAAAGGTACATAAAGTTGGTGTACTTTAACATGGTCGAGATAGAGCTTACCCGGTCCCCTTAATCCGATGTAAGAAATTTGCTGCCATCTTGTGAGAACTTCCCCAATTACTTCACTCGCAACCGGTAGACTCTACATTATATGTCTCCTCCTCTTTATTCACAACTCCATTGATTAAACATAAAATTAAAACAACGATAAAAAACTTTGCCTGTGTTCCAACACTTACATCATGGGTAGCATTATTAACCCTTAAAGCTCCGGCGTCTCTTATACAAATTTTATTCGATCGGCACCACTTTTTAAGAAGCAGTTTCCGTCAAGTACACAATTTCAAAAATTCTCTGTTTAAATAAGGTGAATTTTATTTTCCTTTATTACTGGTACCAAAGACAAATTTTGCAAAGACTAAGAATGTCTCCGCAGCGGAGCCAATGGAGTGGGAAGGGTTAATTGGGTGGTTTTGTTACTCAGATTGCTGATGTTCGTATTATTTAATAACGTGAATACTACTACTTCAAAAAAAAAGTGGTAGCAAATAATAAAAGAAACCACCCATCTGGCAACATTGAATTATTGGCGTCAAACTCTGGCCAGAGGGAAGTGTTGCCAGATGTCCCGCGTAAATCGGAGCTCCAAATGCTCTGGACACCAGAATTTTAAATTAAGTTACTTCGCCTTACCTAATTCATAGCTGCCAACAACTCAAGCACTGTTGAACCGCAAAAATTTTAGAATAAATTTTACCTATCCAAAGCGCTGTAATTTGCCGATTAAATAAGGCAATAATTTCAATTAAATTTTTGCGGTACAAGAAAGCTGAAGAGTTGCAGCTAATGTCATAGTTATAAGTGGTTAAACATGGCAAAATAAACTGTATGAGGTTAGTGGTGTCCAGAGCATGTGAAACCCCGATTTATGCGGGAAATCTGGCAACATTACTCGAGAGATACCACAATTTTAAAAAATTTTAAAAGAAATCTTAGCTTTTAAACAAAGCTAAGATTTAAAAAAATGGTATATATCCTTCTATCCAGGTAATTCTGCAATTAAATAAAACGGACATTTGTGTGAAAAACTAGCGGTATCCAGCTTACATGGTAAAGATATATGTTAACATATTTTGAATATCCATTTTGAAAATCCTGGAAGTCTTTGAACTATCTGCTAGTTGCAGTGTTGAAAGATTTTTTTTAAAATTATTATTATCCAAATTGCTACCACTTTTCTGAAATAGTACTATTCATACTATTCATCTTATTTTATGACACAAGAAGTATGGATAAAATTGTAATTTAACACTAGAACGCCCGGAAGGAGTCAATTCGACTCCGACCGTATGATTAAATGTCAATTGGAACCAGAAATTCTTTAACAAAATAAGTTAAATTTTAAAAACGCAGTTTTACGTTATATAAATCAGTCAAATAATTTTAAATAAAAATTCTGGTGTAAAATATTTTAAAGAAACTTGAGTAAAATTTCCGGGAGTTCTAGTGTTAAAAAAATTGGTAGCAATAAAACAACTTAATTAATGCCCCCTCGAATTGGCAACACTCTTTTTACTTTTAATGTCCCTAACTGAAATAAAAATCGTTATTAAATAACAAACATTATAAAATTGTATATTATACAAAATAAATTATAAAATATTATAAAATTTCATTATGAAAATTAATTTATTTTGGTAGTTGTTAACCCTCGTGTGTAGTTTCCCGTGTAAATCAGTCCAGATGCTGTGAACACCAGTATTTTAAAGTAATTTTATTTGTCTTTATTTTTTTTGTGTCTGATATCAGAACTATCTGCGATTAAAGATGCTGAAATAAACTGTAAGAAATTAGTGGTGTCCAGAGTATTTGGAGACCTGATTTACGGGGGACACCTGGCAACACTACTCCTGTGGTACCATGAGATGTATTTAATCCCAGCTTTATTTACAACATGAATTAGGTTATGTTTTTCCACGCATTTCCATGTAATAATATAGCTGCCAACATCTATTAGTTTATGAGCCAGGAAATTCATACCAAGGAAAAGAAATAAATTTTTGTTAGCAAGTGTTTATTTATTTATTGCATCGTAATTAAATAAATGTTTAAATATAAATAGTTCTCACCTAAATAAATAATGATTTTAAAACTCTTATTTCATTTTATTTTTTTATTTTATTTTATCAATTTTTACAATTACATTTTTCATATTAACACGTTCAGTGCCAAGCTTATAAAGTAAGAATTTTTACATTTCTTCTTGAAAGTCGTTTGCCACCACTAATTCAGAAAGGTAAATTTCGCTTTACTAATACAGCGAAATTTCTGCCAATAAATAAGGCAATTTTTTTTAATTCTAAAATAATGGTGACAAAGCAATTAATAAATTAAAGCCACGAACATTAAAGCTACGAGTATACTCGTAGCATGGCAGCAAACGTGTTAAAAATATTTTTCATAGTTGATAATAAATCTTGTTTACTTTTTAAGTTTCTGTTATTAATAATTGGCTTCGCGCATGCGCTTAACACGTTAAGGACTGGATGTTGTAGTTATTTAATAATCCCATATCATTAATCACCCCCCCCCCCACCCAATTAAAAATAAAATATCTTTTTTACAGATCTATTTATTTAAATCTTCTTTTTCTTTAAAAAATCTCATTTTCTTTATCTCTTTAGAAGCAAATACATATAATTCCTTTTTAATTCTTTAACTCTTTCAGGGGCCATTTCACTGCTAAAATGTTGAAACGAATGAATGACACCGGCATTTACACAAGAAGTTATTTCTAAATAAGGAAAAGCTATACTTCACATACAGAATAAACGAGAAATTTTATGCCCCAAATTCTAGCGACATTGTGGCATTTGGTGATTAAAATTAAGTGATTTCATAAACTCATCACCGCTCTTGGAAGGGTTAACGGAAAATTATTGTTTTGAAATAGCAATCACCATTTTGATACCACTATTATTTCTATACAAAAATCTTTGTGGTAGATTCCTATTGCAGACGTTGTAGAAAAATACTACAAAGATTATTCGTTAATAAATAAAAACAAAATTTTACTTTCCTATCTCAAAACTTTAACAGTGGAGATGCATGTTTTTCTGTCCGTCAAAATGAATAAACTCAATGCTCAATAAATTGCAGCCAATAAAAGTGATTATTACACTCGTAATTATGTTCGTTATGTTAACTCTAGAACGACCGGAAATTTTACTCAAGCGTTACAAAAATATTTTTCACCAGAATTTTTATTTAACACTATTTAACTTATTTCGCCGTGGAACCTATTTAAGATATTTTATAAAGAAATTTCTGGTTTTAATCGAAATAGTTTTATTTGGCAGCGGTCAAAATGACCACTATGGTCGTTCTAGTGTTAACCTGGGACGACTCGCGCCGGGCTTGATAGACCCAGAGTGCGTATGGTTTTTACAATTAACACCACTATCTTTTTAAAAGTAATCGTCAACTTATTTTATCGCAAAAATTTTCACAGTAGTCTTCCACTAAATAAGGTGACGATTATTATTTGTATTTATTGGTGACAATGTAAAAACTATTCATACCTTGGGTATGCGCGCGTTCTCCCGGGTTAACCGCTTCAAGGGCGCCTGGATATTATATATACCACTTAATTTTAATTCCTAAATGCCTGATTGGCACCAGAATTTTAAAACTAAATTTTGCTTTATTCAGTGTACGCAAACATAAGCTTTTACTTAGTTTCATATAAAGTTTCTTGTAAATCCTGGTGTCAGTCAATCATTTTAATATTTTTGTATCAGAAGTACTTTGCCCATGAAAGGTTTAACCCTTTCCGGTGCAGAATAATTCTATTCGTAAAATGATGAAATGATTGAAGGACACAGGAATTTACAAACGAATTTTTTAGAAATTAAAACTCGTTACTCTAAACTTTCAATGTAAAAGCAAAATTTTATTAAATATTCTTGGTGCCGTTTGTAAGTTTTGAATAAAAATTAGGTGGTCCTGACGTGGGACCACTGCGTCGGAAAGTGTTAAAGGAGCCTCGTATTCATAGAGGCCATTGAGTACCTTGAGTTTTATCTTTCCGCTCTTTAACCCATTAAGGGCAGTTGGAAGCCCCTATACCTACCATGTTAAATTAATGTACCTTTTCTCAAAAACTAACGAAGATATTCACTTGAAATTTTTTATATACATAATATGAATAATACAGGCTAATATGAATACGTTATGAACTTTAGTATAACGTAACTATACTTAATATGAATAATACAGGCTAATGCTAATAAAGTTAAGTCAACTTTATAAGCAAATATTCTTTAGTTATTTAAAAAAAAATCTGGAATAAAAACCACTTTTAAATAACAAAAATCTTCCATTTTTCCAAAGAATTTTTTTAATAAAAATTTTGTAGAAATGTTTGTAACAAAAGTTCACTTCAGTTTGATCAGGGATATGTATTAAATATTGTGGAACGATTGCAAACAATAATGTGTAGTAGTTTCTATAAAAAAGTACATCAAAGTTCAAAAAGTAACATTTTGAGAAAATTCAGTTTAAAGTTTACGTATGTAATGTTCATGTATGATGTAAACAAACTGAATTACTTAATTTTTTTTAACTTCTTGTTGTCATAGAAACAAAAATAATATACCTTGCGAAAGAGGGATAATAAAGGATTCAAAATACTTTTAAAAAAATGAATTTTTTTCACGAATTTGACTTCCAACTGCCCTTAACGCCCGAACTATTTTCTTCGTTAAAATTTAAATTTTGCATATCCCACCACTTTTGCAAGAAGAGTAATTTTTATCTTATTTTATCAAGGAATATCTCTCTTGAAAGAAAGTATATATTTATCTTCATATTTAGTGATGTGAAAAGCGTTTTCTTGCCACAAAGTCTAGCGATCTAAAAATATGCCACTGGACATTAATGGGTTAATAAAAACTTTCCCAGCTGTCGCGCTTTGCATTCTAACCCTTAATTGCATGAATAAATCTTTTAGAATTGTGTTTTTTATTTTTATATTAAGGATTAGACACCAGAAATCTTAAGATAGATTTTTAACTTTATTTAGTAGCATATTTTTGTAATTTTTAGAGGATTAATATTTCTATATAAATATAGTGGTTGTAAGAACTTAATTTATGTATTAAAAATTAGATAAACAGGTGAGGGAAATTTACATCACTATGTAATTAACCCTCCGTCTACCAGACGGGTCCATTGGACCCGACAGGTACATACAAAATATTCATTCAAACCAGAAATTTCTTTAATATAAACTAAGTATATAAACCAGACAAAAATAAGGTAAATAAATAAGTTAAATAGTTTTAAATAAAAATTCTGGTGTAGAACGTTTTATTAAAACTTGAATAAAATTCCCGGTAGATCTAGGGTTAAGGGTTAATGTGTACGTTGTAATTTCATTGACGCTAGTTAATGTGTTGGGTAACTGCATTTGAATTCAAATTTTATATTAACACATTCACGACGGGAAACGAGAATTCTCGTTTTCATTCAAAAAACATCATTGACTAAGGGCGTGGCTTCTACCTTACAGAAAATGCATTTATATCATGTTGTCCATATTTTTTTTAGATTGTAAGACGTTTTATATTAAATTCGTACATTGAAAAGTATTTACCTATACAGAAACCTGGGAAACCTATCTGGAACAACAATTTACAAAAGAATTTTAGAACAGGGAGGAACTCCTACTGTTTTAAAATCCACATTTGATAAAAACAGCCCGTCGGCAATGTGTTAAATGAGTTATGTTTTAGTATTATTATAAGCCAGGTTACGATTCCTGGCATGATACACTGTAATAGAAACTCACGGATCTACTTCAATTTTCTTATGTTCATTATGTAGATTGGTTCTCTCTTTTTTTCTGGTCTCCCCCCCCCACCCTGTGGCAGTGCTGCCCTCTTAATTATCCCTCTTATCCCCTTTGCGACGAACGTCTTTTACAGATTCTTTAATCTTTTATCACCTGTATATCAAAACAGAATTTTTTGCCTAATTGAATCGAGAAAATACCCTGATTAAATAAGGCAAAATGTACAATAAAAATTAACTGGTGGGAATAATCAAGGATTCTGAGCCCCTTATGTGTCACGTATTCGTGTCTCTCGTCCCGAAGGTGTTAAAGCAGCATATATCCAATTGCATTAGTGAACTATTAGTGAATCTCCCTCCTATGACCTGAGTTATTGAGTAACGCAAGGTATTCGTTTATCCCATTCAATTTGTGCGATTAAAACTTAAAGTTTATTTAAATTATCCAGTTTTATACCCTATCTTAACCCTTAAAAACGTGATTTTTTTATTTTGTTTCGAAAAAATTATATATGATTTTCTGAAAGGTTTATTACACAGGAAAAATAACGAAAAATATCAGAGGTACATTTTTCATATAATACTTCAATCTTTTCTTCTGTTGCACATCTGCAATACAAGTAAAACCCACTGTCGTGTGGCTGTTTAACACTAAAATATTACAAATTAGTAAATATTTTAACAAGTATGTCTTCAAATACCTTATTTTACATAATTATTTATTTTATAAAATTTAACCTTTAACCCTTTAATTACCATGACAGAATACGTTCTAGCAGAGAATGTGACTTTACACCAGAAAGTTTCAATGGTTAATTTCACTTTATTTAAATACGGAATGTCTGTTAGTAATTAAAGCAAATACTGCTATTTTAATTTTCTGGTGTGAATTAGGTATATACGAATAAAAATCTATTAAATTCAAAACACTGTTGTTTGGATATATGCAAAGCTGCGCACTAAAGGGTTAAAAGTATCTTTTCTATTACACATGGTCAAAATAATTCTGCTTCTAAAATGTCGAAATGATTGAACGACACCAGAATTTATGAACAAATTTCATTAAAGATAAGTAAAAGCTTTTTCTTTGCGTACATTATAAAAGCAAAATTTTATTCAAAAATTCGAAGGCCACTGTGGCATTTAGGGATTAAAATTAAGTGGTATAAAAGAATACCACCGCGTTGCAAGGGGATAAACCTCGCGCTTATATGGTTGAGGAATTGTGATTATTCTGTTTTAAAACTTTCAGTATGGGCTGATACCACTTTTTGATATCCAATTACTACGACACACACAAAGAAGCTAATCTCCCACTAATTTTCCGCAATATGTGGATTAATTTGACCCAGTTTAACAACGTTTCGAATCAGAAGATTTATTTGATAACTACTTTTAATTTAAGATAGTTTCAAGCGAAGTCTAACCACAAAGAAAACTTTTCATAAAATGCATAGCTGCCAACTTTTACGCTTTCTTCCTACCACTAAAACTTTATAGTATACAGGGTGACACATAAATACTGTGATGCAGATAAAAGAACATAACGTTTCACTGAACGAACAAAGAAACTAGTTTTCTTCGCCATTCGAAATAGGAGAAAATTCTGTACAAGAAACAATCAAAGTAATTCGGAATGGTTTCCTCCAGCGGTGATACAGGTTTCTAGATGGTTCTGTAAATTTTTCAAGATGGCCGAGACTATTTCCACTGTGATTTCTGCCAAGGCTTTTTCCAGAGTGCTTTCCAAGGCATCCAGGGGCTGCTTCTTGATTGCACAGTCTTTTAGCTTCAGGATCCCCCAAAGAGCGAAGTCATAGTGTTCAAGTCAGGGGAGTTTGTGGGCCAAACGCCCTTCGTTCAAAATCACGATAGATTGGTCTCGCATCCCTCCATCGTCTTCTTCGCTCCGTGGGTAGTCGGTCAGTCCTCCTTAAACCTCAGGTCGATGTTCTTCGCTTGCTTTTCGGCACAGCGGATGACGGCACCTTCCGAAGTTAGCTTCTGATATGTCTCCGCGTTGATCTTAACGCCTTTAGGGACGAAGAAGAGTTTTGTCTTTTCCAATCCGGAAATTCCCACCCATATCATCACAGAATTCGGAAAAAGAACCTTTTTCACCTTCACGAGGAGCGGAGCCCCTTTGAGTAGCAACTTGCGTTGCATCTGTGGGATCCGGAAATGTTGGACCAAAAAACTATTGTCATCGGTGAAGAAAATCTGATTTAGAGCATCGCCGCGGCACAGGGACTTAATTTTCTCGCCCTTTTCGAGCCTTGACGCCTTCATTTGGTCCGTGAGATGGCGTCCTTTTGCCAGTTTGTACGAGATGAGCTGCAGTTCTTCTTTGACATGTCTTCGCATGAATTCGCGGTCGACGTTGTTCTCCTTGGCCAATTTTTGGTACCTCCAAATGGAAGTACAAATCTACACAGATGGAAGAAGGGACGGGGTTAGCGTTCTGTGCATACGAAAACTCAATCTTGTGCCATACTTTTCAAACAAAATTAAGGATAGAAAACACCGTATACCAGGCGGAAATGCTAGCGGTACTTCGAGCAGTGGAATGGATGGAAAAAAGCAAATACGGAAGTGCAATAATATATTCAGATAGCCTCTTGAGCATACAAGCCATTGAAGACAGCACAACAAAAATAGCACTGGTCCAGATCATAATTCAATTACTACAGAATACAAATAAAAAGATAATACTAAAGTGGATAAAAGAACACTCCGGAATAGCAGGGAACGAGGCAGCGGATCAAAAGGCAAAAGAAGCAATCATAAATCCTAACTTACCAGAAGTATTTCTACCTTTCCCACCATCTCATCTCAAACGACAACAAAAATTACAAATACAACAGGAATGGCAGAGAATTTGGGACTCTGATCATAGAGGAAGGTTTACATATTCACTTCTACCTATTGTCTCAGAGGAGACATTACTATCACACAGAAACCTCTTCTTGTTTGCAACAAATCACGGGCCCTTTCCAGATTATCTTGTAAAGTTCGGAAAAGCTGACTCGGTCTACTGCACGTGTGGAAAATGAGAAACCTCGCTGCACTACGTAACGGAATGCACACTAACATCCATATACCACCTCAGAATCTCCAGAACGATAAGTCTCTCTTCATGGTTCAAAATAATCAGAAAACAACCAGCACTATTACAAAAAATTATAAACTGCATAAGACTGATTGGAAACAATCAAGGACTTTTCCAAATGCCTCCACAGGTATGATAATGATGATCAGTTATTGAACTAATCAAACAAACTTTTGCTTTAACAATAACACTAATTCTATAACTGTTTTAAAGAAACATTATATGTTATACGTCTGAAAAGCGCTCAACTCGGCTATCTTACTATTGTTACCTATACTTATTTCATTATCTCAATTATTTGTTATTACATACCATTATTTTATTACTCAATAATTGCTCTGTATTTTTTTTTAAATAAACATTGCTGGGTGGGGCTAGTTGAGCTCAAACCAGTTGGTAGGCCTCCCCGCCTGGCTGAATCTGAATCTGAAAAAAAAGCTGAATCTGGCCAATTTTTGGATGTTTCTTTGTGGATTTCGCTTGATCTCCTTCTTGGCCTTATTAAGGGCACTGAGTTTCTTGTTGTTTGCGGTCTTCCACTTCACTGATGCCTTTGATCCCTCCGGTCTCTTTAAAACGTCTGATGGCGCGATATACTTGTTTGCGGTGTAATTTGGTGATCGCAGGAATTGGCCTTCCCCTCTTTTAGTGGGGGGCGATGTCTGGCCGGTCGTCTTTGCGCAATAAATTTTCCTTCCAAACAGTGAAATAATATTAGCTTAAATAGCAATTAAACAACAAAAAAGCACGAGGAACACGAATAAAACAGTAGTATATCCCATAAATGGGTAAAAACATTAAAATAAATTGACATTTTCATCACGTCACAGTATTTATGTGTCACCCTGTATATTTTCTTATTTAATCGTCGAAATCTCATGATTAAACAAGACGAAAATATCTATTAAATTTTAGTGGTAGGAGAAAGGCGTAAAAGTTGGCAACTATGAAAATGTGATATGATTAAATCTAAAAACAGTCGCCACTAGTGGAACGCACCGAAAGGATTAAAGTTCGCATCATGTAAACCAATTTAATTAAAATCAAAATTTCCTAAGGCAACAAGTGTTGCCAGATGGGCTACTTTTTTTAAAATTCAGATTCTTGAATGGCACCACATTTTTGAAATGGTAAAATGGGCCTTATTTAATGACATATTAATTGGGGAGAAAACAAAGGTAATTTTACTGTTTCAAAAATGTGGTGGCAATCAAGGAAACTAAATTAAAAAAAAGTAACCTACTGGCAACACTGAAGGCAACGTTTATGTTTAACCCTATCAAGGGCGATGGTTCATTTTTGGACCAGTTAATTTTAATTCCCGGATGCCACATTGGCACCAGAATTTTAGGATAAATTTTTCCGTTTATTGTGTATGTGCAATATAGACTTTTTTTTATTCAAATAAATTTGTTCGTGAATTCCGGTGTCATTCATACATTTCAACATTTTAGCATTGGAATTGCTTTGCCCCTGAAAGGATTAAAGTCAACTCATTCAATCAAAATTTCTTGATTTTATTAGTAAAAATTTTGGAACTCATGATAACAACAAGAAAATATATTGCATCTGTTTCATAGGAGTATGAAATACGGGTCTGTGAATACGAGTGTTAAAAAAAAATTCTTGATTTATTAATAATATTATTTTGAAAAACAGTACTAAAAATATTGTACCGAATTTTTTAAAAATAATTTTTCGAAATAACCCCCCCCCCCCCCACTTTGTTTGATTCAATTCCAATAAATACAAAATATTTCTCAAGCACAAAAAACAATACATTTTCATGGAAGAACGTTTCTTTTCACTTATTTCCAAAGAAAATTAGCTCTGCATTCAAAATGAGAAGTTAATGAACCACGCTAAAAAGCAAATATTTGTTTAAAAAGAGAATTTAATTAATAATTTATCTCACGTCTCTAATCCTCTTTAATTGAGTACTTCATGCCACAAGCATTAACACTTCATCCGGCCAAATTAGCCTTATTTGAAAAACACAAACTTAAGGAAATAAACAAATAAAATAAAGCTATTTTTCAGCGTATTTGCTTCATTATTTATTTTGAAAGTTTGTGTTTTGCATGCTAAAATGAATGTAATTATAAAATAAATGCTTTTCCATTTAAATTTGTTTATTAGTTTTAGTTCAGTTTGTATATTTGGGAGTACCTATTGAAAATTGTATTGAAATAAAAGTGGTTATTAACAAATAATAAAAAAATAGCGTGAATATAAATTTACTGCTAAGGGAAAGGGGAAAATATCTTACATGGAATAAATAAAACAATATGACTGCTGCTAATATATGCAGACACAAAAAATATTCAAACATTTTTAATAATTTATTGTCTCTTTTTGCACAGATATAACTAGCGAAGAAATATTTGTAGTACTAAGTTTAATTTAAAGCATTGTCATGGCTAAATGTTTAATTAGAAAAGGTTTAACCCTTTATCTACTGACGGTACTTATAAGTACCACTCACTTAAAAATTTATACCATAGTGAATATAACTAATATACTAATGGTACTTTGCAAAAAACGCTCTTTTAACACAAATTTATCCAAATACATGTCAGCAGTAGTTCTAGGTTTCTTATTTTAGAGAGGAATGAGGCTATCTTTGGCACAGACGATAGGTTTTGTGCCGACATTTTGTACAGATTGCCACGCTCGTCTTTTCATTGCTGCAAACACCGTAAAGGATATAAGATAAGTATTGGATTTTTTTTATGTGTTCACTATGATCTTAGAATACAATTTGACTAGTTAATTTAGGTGAACGGTGTATGAATTTGATGTAACAGTTGAATTACTCGGTGGTACTTATAAGTACCCTCAGTACACCGGGTGTTGGAGGAAAACTTCTTGTTTACTTTTCGTCTGTGTAGTCATCCATCGTTTTCATCTGCTTTAAAATGTAATTACTAATATGTAGTGTAGTAATGATTTCCCTGGTATTTCTTTTCTGTTTCATTGTTATTTTTTTTATAGGGAATCGAAAAAGTTGTGGCGCCGGCTCGTTTTTGCTATGCTAGAAATGGCATATGTAAATTCATATATTGCATATGTGGAGATGCGAGAGAACATGTTGTCCCTGGAATATTGACATCGCATAACTAAAGGACTGCTCCAAGATCGAAATCTAACAGAAATAGTTTTTTTTAACCCTTCCAGGAGCAAAGCATTTTCAATTCTAAAGTGTTGAAATAAATGATTCGCACCGGAATTTACCGAGCGATTTATTTGTAAATATGAAAAAAGCCTATGTTTCACATTCCTATTAAATCGAAAATATTTTCTGGCGCCGGTTGAAATACTGTGTGGGTTTTCTGTTACGATATCTCAGTCATACAGTGGTGGTCAGAATTATAAGAACAATTGAAAATTGCACAGAAAAAATTTATTTCTGAACTAAATAAAGTGAAATTTATACATAAAATGCTTTATTATGCTAGAAATCATTATAGAATGCAAAACATTGGAAAATGCAAAATATGAATGTTTTGCCATAATTAACAAAATACGTCATTGTAAAAATTGGACAAAATTATAAGGACAATGAATGTTTTTGCCTGAAACACACTAATAATTAATAATCTACTCCTTCTTCTCAATCACTTTGATCAGACTTGACGTCATGGAGTTTGACAGTTCCTTAAGAACGTTCTTGGAAATTTTTGAGCAGGCTTTTTGATGGAGGACATGAGTTCTTGCTTGTTTTCATATTGTATACCATTTTAGCATAATTCGTTTGCCAGAATACCCCACAGACTTTCCACTGGATTCAGATCAGGGCTTCTAGCCGGCCAATGACGTAGTTTCACGAAATTAGCACCAAACCACGATTTTGAAGTTTGGGAAACATGTACTGAGGCATTGTCCTGCTGGAAAAAATAGTCTCCACTTGTTATTAACGGTGCTTCCGGTAAAAGATTATCGCCCAATACATCAACATAACTCTCAGAATTCATTCTACCCTGCACAAAAACTATTGGAGTAGTTCCACCAGTTGCGAAACTTCCCCAGACCATGATTCAGCCACCTCCAAATGCACGCTTTGAGAAAATTTCTTTTTCTCTACGGAGATCATACCAGAAGTAGCGAAAACAATCTGGTCCATCCAAATTAAACTTTTTCTCATCTGAAAAGACAACATCATCCCAAATTTTTCCCATACTAATGCATTTTTTGGCAAACTCCATCCTCAGTCTCTTATGAACTTTTGTAAAAGGCGGTCGTGACGTATGTTTACCATAGCGAACCTTTTTTTCTTTTTGTAAAACACGTCGAACAGTTCGAGCCTTGCATTCTAAATTCAATTCACGTTTTATTTCTGTTGACGTTTGTTCTTTGGAGCAAGCTCGCCTTATTATCATTCTTTTCTCCCGTACAGAAACAGAAGATGGCCTACCTCTATGTCTTTGCCGTCCATATTTACCGGGATTTTTAAGATAATTGTAAATAACCATTCTTGATCTATTAAGCTTTGTCGCAATTTGGCGTACAGAAAGTCCTGAACTTTTAAATGCATCCACTTTCACTTTCTCGAACTCCGAAAGCTTTGTACCTAGCGGCATGACTGAAAAAAAGAATATGACGAAAAAGAATATTACTACGCATTTATATCGTCGCTGAGTTCCGTGTGCAGAGCAAAAAACATGCTAATTTTACTTTTTAGAACACACAAATACAGTTGTTCTTATAATTTTGTCCATATCTGATGGCTGTATAAATCCATAATACATTTTATGAATATGAATTTTCCACATATTTCCATAAAAACTTATAAAAATATTCTTAATTTTTTTTTAGTTTCCATCCATTAAATTTGCACAAGTTTCCGGCCAAATGTAGCCAAGATTTGGCGCTTTTTCCCTTGTCCTTATAATTTTGACCACCACTGTAGTGTACTGACGGTACTTTAACGCACCACTTTAACCCTCCGCCTACCAGACGGGTCCAATGGACCCGATGGGTACATTCGAAATATTTATTCTAACCAGAAATTTCTTTAAAATAAACTAAATATGTAAACCAGACAATAATGAGTTAAGTAAATAAGTTCAATAGTTTTAAATAAGAATTCTGATGTGTAATATTTTTATAAAACTTGAGTAAAATTTTCGGTAGTTCTAGGGTTAATTAATTACCTCTAAATAATTAATTTGCTCATGGGTGAGTATTTTTTTAATGTTTATCCTTTAATTGTCATTTTAGTAATTGAAAAAAAAATACATGAAAAAAATTGCCGTGGATCATAAAGCCGTAGATAAAGGGTTAAAGAGTCTAGTTTCGTACACGCATTGAAAACAATATCTTTTTTTATGTAAAAAAATATTAAATGAATCTATATAATTCTTGGAAATTTTTCTGTATAAAGTTTCTGACGCCTTGCATTCAATAATATTTCAAATTTTTAATTGTTTAAAAGGCGTACAGCCAACAGAGTGAAAAAGTTTGTGAGAAGTGCCTGGCTGGGTATCATTCCAAGTGGTTCAGATGGTAGAACGTCGATGCGCTATACCGATGACCGAGGTTCGAATCGAGGTTCTCGGCTTGGAATCTTTTTCACTCTGCTGGCTGTACGCCTTTTAAGCAATTAAAAATTTGAAATATTATTGAATGCAAGGCGTGAGAATTTTTCTACGAAAAATTTCCAAGAATGATATACATTTATTCAATTTCATGGATGCTGGATTCTCATTAGTTTCGTGTTTGCCGCGGGGTCGGTGGCTCATGGAAAAATATTCCCTCTTGTGTTGCGGTTGTATAGCCTTGCCAACATATGATAGTGAGAAGTGCCAATCTCAGTAACGTTCAAAGTAATTCAGTTGGTAGAACGTCGGTGCGGTATACTGATGACCCGGGGTTCAAGTCTCAAGGTGGAAAGTTTTACACTGTGTTGGCTGTTCCCCTTTTAAGCAATTATAAATTTGAAACAAGTAATATTACCTAATTTATTTATTTATTTATTTTTTCACCTGGCTAACTTTTTAGGAATACCCATTCAAAAGAAATATATACAACCGCCCCTCAAAGGGTTAAAAATCATTTTCTATTCATATCCATTAATTAACTCATTCCTTGCCTTTTTGGTCATTCTTTGGGGAAAAAAATCAATGTTGCAGGCATAAAAGGAAAATAAAATGTGATACATGCAAATAAAATTCAAAATACGTTTTTCATCCTATTTACAAAAAATTTCCATTTGAGGCTAAGATAAATAAGAAAAAAACTAGAAGAATTTTGTAATGAGATTTATTTTATATAATTTTAGTTTCTTTTTCCATTAACTTTCTTACACAGTTTTTTTTCCAGTTATGTATTTTAGCTTTTTATATACTTTTTCGGGCCTTGAATGTATTGCAGGTATTCGCACTGTAGTACCTCATATGAAAAACACGCATGAAACTACAAGAGAGTGTACCTAAAAGTCCTGTTTTGAACGCATTTAACCTAGACATACGTGAAATGTTTAAACTGTGTAACGCAAACTTTAGAAAAGTAATAAATTTCTAAATGGAGGAAGGGGGGTTACGGAAGAAAATGGGTTAACCCTTTATGTACTGAATTATGAATTCATGAAAAGTTTATCTTCTAAAGCATTTTTCATGAATTTTTGAAACTACATTAGAAGATTTACACCATTTAATAAATTTTAGAAGGATTTTAGAAGGATTGAAGGATTTAGAAGGATTAATTAAATTTGAATTTATAGGGAGTTTGTGCAATATTTATAACCCCACTGAAATCTTTTATTTTAAATATTTTTCTTAGTATTTTATAGAATTAGGAAATGTACAAGTATAATGTTCTTACAATAGAAATACAGTAATATTTCCGAATTGAAAATTCCCCCCCCCCCCCCCCAATGTCAAGAAAGCTGAAAAGGTTCAAAGGCAAAAGAAATCATACTTTAACCCTTTGAGGGGCTGAGTACTTCGGTTGCTAAAATGGTAAAATGATTGATTGACACCAGGATTTACAAGAAAATTTATATGAAAGTAACTAAAACCGTTTCTTCGAGTACTATAAATCAAACTTAGTTTTAAAATGCTGGTGCCAATGTGGCATTTGGGAATTAAAATTAAGTGGTATATATAATATGCCGATGCCCTTCAAGAGGTTAAAAATTTTTTCTGTTTTGTGTAACCAATAATGCTTTTAGAATAAGATAAAGTAAAGCATTATAAGTCATTTTAATCTGTATTACTACTAATCGATGTATTAAATGAATTTTATAACAAGTTATTTTAATGGTACTTATAAATACCGTCAGTAGATAAAGGTTTAATGCGGCACAATTGTTATTTCACAACTCATAAAATAAGCATGGTAAATACATGAATGTAAGTTAAATTCGTGCTTAAATTAATTATTTAAAAATGAACCTGTCTGAAAAGGATGCGAAACAGGATATAGCACCTACAAATGCAAATTATCAAATAATTTGCGAACAGTCTGTGGAAACATGTAAAAGTATATGTAAGATATGGGTCCTCAACCAGTGGTCCACGGTAATCCAAGCTACCACTGATTTAGAATAGAAAAAAATGCCTTATTTAACTACAGCAAATATGTGATGGAATAAGCCGAATATTACTTGGAATTTTAGGTGGCAAACAACACATGCAAAAAAGTTGAAGACCTTTAACCCTTTCAGGGGAAAAGTACTTCTACTCGTAAAATGCGGAAATGATTGACTGACAACAAAATTTACAACATTTTTTTAAAATTAATTAAAAGCTTTTCTTCGTGTAGTTAATAATTGGAAAATATTGATTCCATAATTGTGGTGTCGATGGGCCATTTAGGGATTAAAATTAATGGTCCAAAAATGAACCACTGCTCTTCAAGGGGTTAATGTAAGTGATCAGTAAAATGGTCAAACTTCTGTTTCTACACCAAGTAAAAAAAAACACACGTGAAAGCAGAAAATTTAATAAATTAGCCGATAAGGTGCTTTGCTCTTATGCGGTAGTTATTTCATTTCATTTATTTATTAAGATTTCTGTTTTAAAGAATATTCGTTTGATTAAGGAGATTAAAATGAAAGATTTAAAAATTCATAAAAGGCGCATTTTATACAATTGAAAATTGAATTATTTTTTGTAATTTTCTAGATAATACTATACATAAAAACTAAGTTTAGGAAGAATTCTATAATCGGGTGCATTTGGTGATTTTTTTTCGGTATCAGACGTAGGCAATTTTTATTTCATTATGGTAATTCGAGATTTCGTATAAGGAAGTTTGATTTGCGATAACCTTAAATGAAAGTCACATGATCTTTGTCTCGACAACTAATTTAATCCGTATGGAATATTTAAAGAAATAAAACTAAAGGTGATCACCGTTTCAACGATTCATTCGAATCTACCTTTTCCCGGCCATATAAAGAATTTTTAATGCATTGGGCCAGAAGATTAAAAGCGGAGTTATTGACAAATTTAAAACCGGAGTTATTGACAAATTTAAAACCAGAGTTATTGACGGATTTGTGCAATTATTAAGATTGCGACTTTTAGCCATTTACTCCGTAACAGAAGTTGCTAGAGCACGTTATCAGTCGCTTCTGAATCGGTAAGTGTTTCTATTTCTGTTAAATGTTCTTTGCTTCTGATATTTTGTTTGGTTAAAAAATAACGTGTAATGTTGGATTGTTGGCCGGAAAATGTAAAAACTAACGTTTAGTTTTGAAAAAATAATTTTCTCGACAAAATGTTAAATTTCGCTACAAAATAATCACCAAATGCACCCGAGTATGGACTTTTAGCCCAAGTTTTAAATCAATAATACCGTATTGATAAACTTTTAGAAATATTTTTAAATGACCATAAATTTATGATATGGAACTAGTATGTCTCTACTACTTCACTAATATGTGTAGTTTGTTTTTCAAATATTTCTAAAAATATTTCTATTTTATTTTTTTATATGTATCTAATATAAAGCTAAAAATAATTTTAATCATTTAAATAAATCAGATTACTTGAATTATTTGATAAAATTTTACTCATTATCTTTCATAATAATATTTGAAAATTATCTCAAAATTAATACTACTATAATACGGTCATATCTTTAGAAGGGTGCATATGCCTGCATACTTAAAGTAAATGCAAAATCTAATAACAGTTTGTAAATATAAATATCTCGTAGCAAATTAAATGAAACATTTGGATTGTTTGAACAATGAGATATTTACGTTTAAGATAATTTAAGTGCTTACTTAAAGATAATGAAAACGATTTGTGAAAACTTTTGGAAGAGAGAAAAATGTTTCATAAATAAAAAACAAAATAAATATAGAGTGTACAATCAGTATAAAATAAAGATACACCTGCTTTTATTCGCACGATAAAATCAGACTAATTTGGAGAGAACATCTTTGAGAATATATATATATATTTTTAAACAAGGATCATCTACATAATAAAAATTGCGCAAAATCCAATTTTTCTGATAATAAAGCGCACCTTTGATACCTTATTTGTGATTTTTGCAGTGTTCGTAAGGGTCAGGAAAATTCGTACGGGTCAGGGTACAGACCAGGAATTTCTTTGGTACCAGTATTTTTTTATACTCAGGCCCTGCGTCTCCGCCATACTGTAACAACCAATGAAACAAACTGGCTGTCTTACAAGGCAAACTGACACCAGTAAAAGCAAATAGACATTTTTACAACGTTTGGGGGAAAATATTTTCATAAATAAGACAAAATTTTCTATTCAATTTTACTGGTGGGAAGTTTGCCGTGGCGGTAATCAGAAACCGTAGATCCAATTTAAAAAAAGCAACCGCCATCTTGTGACAATCTCCTCATGTTACTTCACTCGCAACTCGCGGACAGTACACTATATGTCTCCTACTTTTTATTAATAAATTTATTGTATGGCCTCGCATTATCGTCCATAAAAAGGAAGCGTGGAGTTGCAGCAGTCGGAAAAATCTCACATGGGATTCATTACCTTTTCGCGCCATGCGCTGACAATACCCGCACCGATGAGATGCAGCGGTGTACAATAGCCCAACATGATGTCACCCCATACAAGGCTTCTTCTTCCCCCAAAGTGGTCGATTTTCTTTACGTCGGAGGGGTGATAGCGGGCTCCAGGTTCTCTAGAAATCAAGACTTGTCGATAATCACTTTGTGTGCTGAATCTAACTCATCAATGAAAATTACACGCCCCCATTCTTGGTGTTTTTATGAATGGCGTGTCCGGCTCCACGACAAATGGGCTTTCTTGAGCAATATGTTCAGAGGGATACATACCACTGGACGTTAGGTGTAAATGGCCTTATCTTCTAGGTAGCTGTATACAGATTGGCTCAAAAACCTTGTCCCAGGCATAGAGGAAAAGTTTGCAGTTTCCGTCTCTCTATGCCATCGTGTACTTCTTGTCAGATAAAGGTCCTGCGTAGGTGTCATCGCTCTTGTGCGGACTTCGATGATAGTATATCATATTTGGATTTTATTCCACAAACTGGATACCACATTTGGTGCCACTTGTAACTATCTAGCCACCCCCGCTTCAGATAGTCCAGCTTCAAGCCTACAGGCGGATCTCCATCTTAGTGAATCGTCTAAACGATTTTGAGAACTCATCTGCACTCAAATCAATCAATCATGGGTGTTTCAATGCACAAACACAGAACACTGAAGCCAAAAATATCAGATGCTTGGACGGTTAAATTTCGCAAAACTTTCGCTAAACGCCATTTATACAAGACTGGGTACTAACGTTATGTTACTCGTTCCCTAAAATATATATGGTGCAAATTCTGTCAAATTTAGTGCTAGCTAATTTGAATTATTGTCAAAAACGCATTTGTGACCTTAATTTTGGATACCAGTCTATTCCGTTCCGAAATAAATTCATCATGATTATTTACAATTTTATGAATTTTAAGACAGTTTTTGTAATTTATAACCGCAGAAGCTGTTTTTATTTCCAGTTAAATCTTGAACATTCATATCTTATATACGCACTAACGGAAAAATATACACGCAACATATGTAATTCCGTCTTTTAACTAATTTTCCGTTTTTTCTAATTTTCCGTCTAATTAATCCTCCTTGATTATTCCCACCAGTTTTTTTTTTTTTTTTTTTTTTTTTTTTTTTTTATAAATTTTGCCTTTTTTAATCGGTGCATTTGCCCGTTAAAATTAGACAAAAATTTTTGTTTTGAAAAACCGGTGACAAAATTATAAAAATTCTTAAAAGACGCTCGTCGCGAAGGGGTTAAATACGCCATTTCTGAAGCTATTTTGTTAAAACAATTACACAGCGAGAGGGTTAATAATAAGATATATTAACGCTATACAGGTCGCAAACAATGTTGCCAAATCTGGCTGTTTTTTATTCAGAAATTTCGAGTTCACACCAAAAAAGTTTAATACTAATTTTTCTTTATTTTACTCAAGAAATATCTATCATAATAATCAAAATAAACTATTCAAACTTTCTGAGGAGAATTTAGAATTTCTTAACGATAGTTTTAGAAATGACACATAAATGCGTCAGTCGACCTGTGCATTGTTAAAGGTTAAATTAAGAAAAAACTGAACTTAAAAAAATTATATACTGTCAAGAAAAAAAAAAAAGTCGAACATATAAAATATAAAGTACGCCAAAAAGTAAAAAGGAAAAAGAAGAAAAAAAAACAGCCATGCAGGAAAACAATGTTGATTTCCACTAAGTAAGAAGAGACTGACAGAAAAGAAAGTAAAATGCATACTACAGCCATATTTTTTTATGTTGATTGATTTTTTGTGCAGTGAAGTATTTCCAAAGAGGAAAATAAAACAATATGGCATTTGATTTGAAATATGAAAAAGTCATATTTTCAACTTTTTACGTATACATTTTGAAGTATAAAAATATTTCAATCATGAAACGAAATTTGATTATCCTTTTTATCATCATAATTTCCTTATAATATTCATTTTATATAATCGCAATAACCTCCGATTAAGTAAAGCGTAGATTACTATTAGGAAATAGAAATAATTAAAACGTATAATTTGCAGCTTTGAGTTAATCCCTGCAAGGGCGGGGGTTCATTTTTGAACCACCTAAAGTAGAACCCTAAATGTCACATTGGCACCAGAAATTTGGAATGAAAAATTTCTTTTTATTAAGTACGTGAAGAAAAGATTTTACTTATTTTCAAATAAATTTGTTTGTAAATTTTGGTGCCATTCAATCATTTCAGCATTTTATGAATAGAATTTCTTTGCGCCTGAAATGATTATACAAAATTTGCATTCTAAAGTTCTCATGTGCCTAGAATTCACTGTATGTATGACTCAAGGTTGCCAGTTTGGCCTCCCTTTTTAGTCAGAAATTTCAGATTCATACCAGAAAATACGAACAGTATTTTCTGATGTATTTAATGGCAGACTTTTCGTGAACACTTAAAGTTAAAATTTTTCTTTAGGAAGTTCCGGTTTGCAGTTGGAATTTTAGAATAAAAATGGAGGGCAAACTGGTAACCCTGGTATGACTAATAAAAGTATTCAGGGATGAGATTTCCCCACTATTTTGCTTACCAGTATAATATTAGAAAACTTGTTTTGCTCACCAGTATAATATTAGAAAACTTGTTTTGCTCATGGAACTATTAATAAAGAGGAACTGACAATGAAGTTATGAATACAGAGGTGGAGACATATAGTGTGCTGTCTACCAATTGCAAGTGAAGTAACTGATGAGGTTGTTACAAGATGGCAGCTGTTTTTTTAAATCCGATCTACAGTTTCTGATTACCGCCGGGGCAAACTTCCCACCAGTAAAATTGAATAGAAAATTTCGTCTTATTTAAGCTTCTTATTCATGGAAATATTTTCTCACAAATACCGTAAAATTTCTTTACTGGTGTCAGTTTGTTTGGTAAAAGAGTCAATTTGTTTCACTGGTTGTTACAATATGGCGGGAACTCGGGGTCTGAGTACTACCAAAATAAACTTACACCAGTAAAAATGAAAATCTGTTTCTGCCGTTATTTATGACTGAAATTTTGCAAGAACAATGTTCTTAAATAAGGAGGAACTATCTATATAAATTTACTGGTGGAAGTTTCCACCGGCGGTAATCAAACCCTGCGAAAGCGGTTACAATTGAAGCTTCACTATTTCAATGATATGTCAGTTCCTTTTTATTAACAGTTGCATTATAGCGCCTAGAATATCTAGTGTGGAATTGGCTATCACTGTAATGCTTAGAAAAGTGCTAAAATATTGTATCACTTAAATGTGCAACGATGCTGCTGCAATATACAGATCGTAGCGACATCTGCAGGATATTTTCTACAACTGCAAGATATTCCTAGTCTATGCAATGTAATACGAAAATCCCACAGATGTCGCAGCAATTGACACTTGGGATTTTAGCAGTATCGTCGCACATTTAAGGGATGCAAATTTTTAGCGCGTTTTGGATAGCATATATCCACACTAAGTATTCTAGACGCTGTAGTTCCATGGTACTGACATATCCCTAAAATAGTGAAGCTTCAACTGTATCCGCTTTCGCAGGGGTTGATTACCGCCGGTGGAGCAGTTACCAGTAAATTCATCTAGAAATTTTCTCCTTATTTAAACGCGTTTGTAAGGCAAAATTTCAGTCCTAAATAATGGCGGAAAGAGATATTTCATTTTTACTGGTGGATGTTTACTTTGGCGGAAGTCAGGTGCTGCAATTTCTCCATATTGTGACAACCATTGAAACAAACTGACTATTTAACAAAGAAAACCGACACTAGTAAAAGCAAATAGAAAATTTTATCATGTTTGTGAGAAAATATTTCCATGAATAAGACGCTTAAATAAGAAGAAAATTTTCTTATTTAATTTTACTGGTGGGAAATTTGCACCGGCGGTATTCAGAAACTGTAGATCCGATAAAAAAAAAAAAAAATCAGTCGCCATCTTGTGACAATGTCCTCCGTTACTTCACTCGCAACTGACTGCCTCCTCCACTACATGCCTCCTTCTCTTTATTCACAACTCCATTGTTTTACTCTTAAATCGTAGTATTTTCCGATTAAATAAAATAACATTTTCTCTAAGATTATACTGGTGTCTAAAAAAGCGGAAAAATCTCATCCCTGAGCGTTCTAAAATTTTGAATTCGACCTGACAAAAAGTTTCGTAATTGTGAAATGATCTTGACCCGTTGAGAGTATAATAATACCTCCGACTAAGTAACGTAGTACAATATGCAATATTCAAACTATTTCCGGAAAACGATCTAACTAACAATGAATCCTCATCAAAATCCGTAGAGTAGAACTTTATAAAAAACCTAATCATTCATAATCAAATTCACCTGATTATGGAACTTTCCCTCATAGATATATAAATAAGCAACGTAGAACTACATGTTATATACTAAAACCTTCCCTAAAAAAGTCTAAATAACAGTGCAATTTCCTTCAAAATCCATTCAGCAAAATTAAATTTATAATCAGCCTGAAGTTAATTTCCATTTGTATTTCATACCGGGTGAGCAAAAAGACCGTATAAACTTTAATAATTCATAAAAACAGAAAAAATAACCGAAATGAAAAACTGTTTGCAGGATTAGCACCTATAGTTCACGGAATTTTTTTTAAGACAGAAATAAAAAATAACTCAAAAAAAAAAAACAGCCAACAGATGGCGTTGGTTCGTGCGATTTTGGTGGAAATATGCAAATGAAACGGTTATAAGAACTTGCGCTCCTAATCCAGAAATTTTCCACGTAAAATAATTTCACCAACAAAGCTTTATCCTTCATACTCAGGCCCCACCAGTGGCCGAGAGGTTCTGCTCTCGAAGCTGGTAGACGGGAAGTGCTGGGTTCAATCCCAAACGCGCCCGTCGGCCTAATCGTTCGGAGTTTTCGTGGTTTTCTTCGAACCTTGGTGCTCCAAGCGTTAATACGGGTTAGGTTCCCTTAGAAAGACCTCCACGGAAGGCACTCCCCCCTTAGGGCCCATATCCCACGTGCAGATAATTGGCCGACATAAATACAACCAACAACCAACCTTCATACTCAGCATCCTTGATCAAGTGCACGGCTCACAACGGTGAACTAGTTCTGGATTAGTAGCGCAAATTCTTAAAACAGTTTCATTTGCATATTTCCTCCAAAATCGCACGAACCAGCGCCATCTGTCGGCTGTTTTTTGAGTTATTTTTTATTTCTGTCTAAAATAAAATCCCGTGACCTATAGATGCTAATTCTGCAAACAGTTTTTCATTTCGGTTATTTTTTCGTTTTTTATGATTTTTTAAAGTTTATACGGACTTTTTGCTCACCCGGTATATATAGTAGATGGAAAATAAACCCAATCTGTTTCACTTAACCTTTTCCGGCGCGGTGTCCTTAAAAAAGGACACATAATTTTAATTCCAAAACTGACAAATAAGAATATTTAACTAAAATTTTCCTTTAATAATGTGCATGAAAATAAGCAAGTTCATATTTTCTAATAAATTCGTTTATAAATTGCGGCGTGAGTCCATTATTTCACCAGTTTATAAACAGAATTACTCCGCGCCGGAAAGGGTTAGCTGGAGACGAAAGCTGGAAAAGACGAGGCGTTTTGAACTACAGTTGTTCTAAAACTTTTATTGAATTTTGGTGTCTGATTTTATGATAGATCTGTTACGTTGCACCCTTCAAATGAGGAGAGGCTTTCAATTCAGGTACTTGGGTAAATGTATAAAATATTTTCATATATTAAATTAAAATTATGTTTAGAAGCAGAAATTGTGAAAAATTAAACTTCGTTTAATTAATATATTTAAGAATTTACACATATTGATAAATTAATATTTTCTTTGAACGAGTATTTAATTACGTTTTTAAAATTATAGCTTAGCTGCCAGCTTTTGCGGTTTTCCTTAACATTAAGTTTTAAAAGTAACTTCTGTCTTGTTAAATCGGCGAAATATATTGTTAACTAAAGCAAAAATTTCTGTTGAATTTTAGTGGCAAAAAAAAGCTTAAAAGATGGTTGTACTAAAATTGGGAAAATTATGCGTTTATAGAAATATAACTTTTTTTTCGATACAATAATATAAGTTGACATTTAAGCAAAAAATAAAAAATATGATCAATAGATCAAGTTTTCAGTTGATCCTTGATTTTTCAATCCAAGCTGTCGGGACCAATGCAAAAGTGTCCTTTCCCAATTTTTCTAGGAACATTATCCAAAGTAAATAGTTTGAATTATTGTCTTTAGTTATAATTTCATTTAATTTGCTTAAATTATATTTTTATATGAAATTATTTATTTAGTATAGAATTTATTATGGTTTATTTTATGGTTTATAATCCATGGTTTATTTTATGCATTTCAATTCCAAATTTTTATTTTTTGTCTCGATATAATAAAAAATGCTTAAGGGAGCTTGTAGTCCTACAAGTTAACGACTTCAAAGGCGGTGGTTCAGTTTTGGACCAGCTAATTTTAATTCCTAAATGTGACATTGTCACGGGAATATTGGAATGAAAAATTTTCTTTTATTAACACATTCACGCCGGCGCCTATTTTCATGTTTTTCGTTGTGAGGCGGTGCTCGAATTCATGTTTTGCTTCAGCTGGCGGCGCGGTACTTTCGCTTATTCAGACACTGTATGTAATAACACGCCCCTCTCATATTTATTAAATTGAATTCGAATATAACAAGCAGGGCTGATTGTGAATGTCTCAAAGTTCGCAAGGAGTAAGCAAATTACTTAGAGGCATCATTTTATTGACTGTATATGTACGAATTTAATATGAAATGTCTTAAAATCTAAATAAATATGGACAACAGGATATAAATGCATTTTCTGTAAGGTAGAAGTCACGCCCTTAGTCAATGATATTTTTTGAATGAAAACGAGAATTCTCGTTTCCCGTCGTGAATGTATTCAGTTATTAATAATGAATGGTTTTTACTACTGAATTTTTGAATATTCAAGTGTGACCCACCTGTAGTGCACGCAGTCTATAGCTTAATCGAGTGTGACCCACCTGTAGTACACGCCTTCTATTTAACAGTGAAATGTGACCCACTGATGATGCACGCCTCCCGATGCGACAGTCAAGCGTGACCCACCAGTGATGCACGCCACTGGATGGGGCAGTCAAGCGTGACCCACCGGTGATGCACGCTGGCGTGAACGTGTTAAGTACGTGAACAAAAGCTTTTGCTTATTTTGAAAAAAATTTGCTTGTAAATTGTGGTGTCACTCACTCATTTCAGCATTTTCCAAATAGTCCTTGTACCTTCCAAATACCTTGTTCCTGAAAGGGTTTAACAAGCAGTCAATGCGGGCCGATTGACATCATGGCTGTCCAATGTGAAATATGATATTTCTCACTAAATAATGTATGATCAAATAAAATGATGGGCTTTTGGAAGCAGCCGCTGAATTTTTTTCTGAAAAAATGCTAAATGAAGAGCCTAATGATAATATTAAGTTTATTCACTGTGTAGTTGTTGGATATGCGAGTGAATTTATCCGGATACTATTTTTACTATCACAGGGTTCGTACGCATCAAAGATTTCCGAGACTTTTAGGTGTTTTAGTACCAGAAATTTCGTAAAGTACTGGTCGTATCTGAAGATAGATTTTTTATTTCATTAAATAAGGCAAATATTATTTTGCGAAAATTCTGGTAAAAAGTCCTTGAAAATCCTTGAAGCGTACGAAACCTGTATTAACCCCTTGTCGAGCGGTGGGATATATTATTGGGTCGTTCGGAAAGTCGTGTCCGTTTGGGAAAATCAATTCGTACCGGAAAATTCTGCCCGGTAATTATTAGATATTAGGTATCGGAATCAATGCCTAAAAATTAAATGATAGAATTTTCCAGTATGAATTGATTTTCCCAAACGGCACAACTTTCCGAACGACCCAATATAGCCCACCTAATTTTAATCAAGATTTTTTGATTCTTAACTTTGGAGGGAAAATGTTGAAAAATAGCTTTTCCTTATTTTAAAATAATTGTTTTTAATATTCCGGTGTCAATTTAACATTATAGAGACACAATTGCCTGCCCCTCAAAGAATTAACATAAGATAAAGAAGTCGATGTAAGCACAATGGTAATAGAAGGTTCCAAAAGTTGGAAGTAGCAAGAACGGTATAATGAAACTTTTTTGAACTGAAATAAAATTAAAGATATAGCTGTTAACTTCTATTTTTTTCAAACAAACTTCATCAAGAAATTTTCTAAATTAACACTAGAAAGACGGGGAAATTTACTAAAATTTTATAAAAAATATTTCGTACCAGAATTTTTATTTTAAATTATTAACTTATTTATTTAACTAGTTTTTTCCCTTTTTCCCTTTTAAATTAGGTTTATAAAAAAAATTCTGGTTCGAACCGCAATGTATTCATTTGGTAGCGGTCAAAATGACCGCTCGCCGTCTTTCTAGTGTTAAATAAGCTATAAATAATCATGTAGCAAAACTAAACATTTCATTATGTAACTTTTCTTGTTCAAATCATGTTTATTGACTTGAAAAAACTGGAAGATTTGCCGCTATGACATTACCACAATTGTTCAATTCCAAGAAAAAATTATGGCGTTTTCGGAATTCCTAAGTATAAAAAATTTAGTTTATGAAATAATTGTGTCGAACATGCAGTACTAAATTTTTTTTGATAAAAGTATATAGTATTCGTCATTCATTTGCAACTGCTTGATTATTTATTATCAAAGTTAAAGGTGTTTAAACAGGGTTCGTACACTTCAAGGACCTTTCACCAGATTTTTTGTAAAGTATTATTTGCCTTATTTGAAGAATAAAATTCCATCTTACCGACAGCGACCAGTACTTTACGAAATTGGTGGTACTAAAAGACGTAAATTTCCGTGAGTCTCTTAACGCGTACGAATCCTGTTAAAGGATGAGAGTTATATATATTATTTATTTACAGTGAATATTATTACAGTGAATATTAAATATTTTAAAAACTTATAACAAATAAATCTATGCAATAAAGATGAACTGACAAGCATAAAATATAGTTTTTAGGTACCTTTGAACATTTCGTTTAGGTTTTAAATACTCTAAATATGACAAAAATTATCTAAATGTGACAATGATGTTCCTTAACCCCTTAACTCTCGCTCCCGTGATATTCACGGGCTGTGTCTTTTAATCAGATTGTTTGATTCCGAGCAGTTTTATAAAATAATGTAATTGGTATTATTATGGTATCATTTTACCTGACATTAAATAAGGTAAAAATTTCTTTTTCGAAAAAGTGGTGCCAATAAGCAATTTGAATTTTTAAACTGTAATTTAATACGACCGTTAAAGGGTTAAAAAATATATATTAAAGATAATAATTCAATTTCTTCAAAACAAATTAGTTTTCGTTTAAAAACAGAATAATCAATCTTCATTTGCTTATATTTAGCATTTTATATTTAACAAAATGTGAAATATAACTTAAATAGGACAAATGTATGAGAAATCACATCGCATTTAGGCCCAATGACCTTAATTAATTTTAAAATTTGCAAAATATTTATTTTAAATTCAATTTGCTTTTTATTTGCATTGGAATAATTCCTATAGCCATAAGCCGTGTCATATACCGTATATACTCGCGTTTAACCCTTTGAGCTCTGGGGATGAATTTCTCTAAAATGCCCAAATGTCACATTTGCACCAGTATTTTGTAAGCGAAAGATTCGCCTTATGATATACATGAAAAAATGCATTTATCTATTTTCAAATAAATTTTGTTGAATATTCCGGTGCCAATGTGACATTTGGATATTAAAATTAAGTGGGAAGAAACTCACCCATCAGAGCTCAAAGGGTTAAGTCGACCCTAAATTCGAGAGGAATAACAGACTGAATACCAGTATTTAAAAAACGTTATTTTCTTGTTATCGAAATGCAGTATCTGCTGGCATTAAATAAGACGAAGATAGCTACGAGAAAATATTGGTATGAAACGTATTTTTTACACGAATTTAGGGGTCGACTTATACGCGAGTATATACGGTAACTCGTGTAGCCAAGGAACATGCACTCAATGGAATTTCCACGGTGATACACTATTTCCGATTAGAATTTTTCTATTTAGTATAGGATTCGCAAAATTTGTAATCCCCTTCTTTAACACGTTCATGCCGGCGTGGTGGGTCACACTTGACTGTCTCAGAGTTGTCAAGTCTCCAGCTTTTTGCACACCACTGTTATTTTAGAGAAAATTTTGTTCTTTGAAATCGCCCAATTGTTCTAAATAAATAAAACAACATTTTCTGTATTAAAATACTGATATCCAAAAAGCCGGAGACTTTGCAGCTCTGAGATAGTCGAGTGTGACCCACCGCGCCGCGTGAACGTGTTAATCGTAGAATTTGAAATATTTTCTTCGATTGAATACTGCAAAATACCTATTACAATGTGTGTAGGAACGTGTAGAACATCATATGAGTTGTTAGTAGTGTTTCCTGGTGTCTCGCGTAAATCGGGTTTCCAACATCACTCCCTAAATACTAGGCCTGAGCTCTCGCACAAAAATGGCGACTGTCATAAGCTGATATTTTCAAGCGCTTGTGTGGTTCCTTGAATTTAGATACCAGTATTTTCAAAAAGTTTTCTTTGATTTATTTAATCCCAGAAAATCAAAGCGGAAAAAACTTTGAAAAATTATTCGTATTCAAATTCAAGGGACCATAGGAACACTGAAAAATTCCGCAATTGACAGCTGCCATCTTTGTGCCAGCGTTCCGGCCTAGTATTCAGGAGGCGGTGGATCAAAATGCTCTAGACACCTGTATTTTAACCCTTAAAAGCGTAATTTTTTTATTTTCTTTCGAAAAATGTATATATTATTCTCAGAAAGGCTTATTACATGGGAAAAATAATGAAAAAAATCAGAGATACATTTTTCGTATAATACGTCAACCTTTTCTTATGTTGCACATCTGCAATACAAGTAAAAACTACTATCATAACTAAAATATTGCAAATTAGTAAATATTTTAATAAGTATGAATCTAAATACCGTATTTTATATAATGTTTTATTTTTTAAAACTTAACCCTTTCAGGGGAAAATCATTTCTGCTCCAAAAATTTTCTAATAAATAATTCACATCGCAATTTACGATCAAATTTATTTGAAAATAATAAAAAGCTTTTTTTTTTTACGTATATTATGAGATAGAAATTGCACTAAAAAATTACTGGTGCAATTTGTCAGTTTGGGTATTAAAATTAAGCGTTTGCAGACTGCAAATGGCTCCCCTGAAAGGGTTAAATGCATGAATTATTATTTTAGAATTGTGTTTTCTATTCTTATATTAAAGATTAGACACCAGAAAATTTCAGATAAATTTTAAGTTTATTTAGTGGCATAATTTTGTATATTTTACTTGATTAATATTTCTACATAAAGTTGGTTCAATATGGTTGCTAAGAATTAAATAGAAAGTTATGCAGCTGTGCATCACCATGCATTTAACCTCTTTAGGGGCCTAATTTTAATCAATATTTACACCAGAAATTTATAAATGCATTTTTTTTTTATAACTTTGAGAGAAAAAGTTGTAAAACATTTAGGAAAAAGAGAATTCGAATTTTCCGGCGTGAGTTCAACATTACAGAAGCACAATTCCTTGCCCTTCAAAGGGTTAAGGGTTAAAGTAATTTTCTTTGCATTATCTAATGGCAGGATTACCTGCGATTAAACATGGCGAAATAAACTGTAACTAATTAGTGGTGTCCAGCGCATTTGGAGTCCTGATTTACGCGGTTACCTCGCAACACTAGTTGTTTTTTACAAAAGTAATCAATGCATTTTTAAATTAAAAAATATGTAATAATTCAGTTGAAAGAAATTCAAATAAAAAGAGATATTTAAAACTGGCTGCAGAAATTATATTTCATGCATATAACAGGGCTGCCACTGGCGACTATATTTTAATTCTATCTGCCACTACTTTCTCAAAACAGAAATCGTTCCATACTTGCCAACAATTCGTAAACTTCCGTAAAATGTGAGTTAAATTGACCCAGGTTAAACACGTTTCGGACCAGAAATTTACTAAAGAAATTAAATGACATAGTTTTCATAGAGAAACATGATTATAAATATATACTGATTTACCAAACAATTTTTTTGATTGGAAACGCGTATAATCTGGGTCAACCTAGCCCACATTTTACGGAAGTTTAGTTGAATGTTGGCAAGTATGTCTTTCACATGCCATTCGGCAACAGGTGCAAGAGAAATATTCTAAAAAATTTGTTTAAAAATAGTGGGGCGAATGGAATATAAAAATAGTCGCCTGTGGCAGCCCTGATATAATTAATGTGTGAAGAAAATTTGTTAGTAATATCACAGAATATCTTTATTAAAATATCATTAACCAATCGACGGAAAAGTGTAATTTATGTTTTTAGCTACTATACAGTATATATAATTATAAATAGTTATTTTCACAAACGGTCATCGTCATTATTTAGAAGTACTCATTGGTAAAATGTTGTCATATTATTGTTTCAATTTCACGAATTAATTGCATCAATTGAAAGTTTAAGCTTACAAGTTAAAGTTACAAAACTTTCTAAAAGCTCGCTTCACATGCCACTATCCATTCATTAAATGTACAATAATGATAATTAAGTTTATAAACATAAATTGAGTTACGTGTACCTTGATGATAACCTAATTTATTAAGAATCATTTACTTCGTGACTGGAATACAATTATGATTAAGGAAACATTTCAGATGGAAGAAAAATAAATCAACCGATTAATAAATGTTGTATTAAAACTTTAAGTGTTTTGAGAGTGACGCATTTATATTATTTATTTAGAGCTAAGCACATATTTGTTCGGAATTCAAAGCTGTTTTCATTATCAAATAATTTAATTTATCAATTGGAATTGCAAAGGGGAAATTATACGTGCTATACTAAATGGAGTGTATGTGGAATGTGTATTCAATTCTGAATACCGAAACTTTATTAGGCTTTAACCCTTTCCAGCACAGGCAATTTTTGTTGTAAAAGGATGAAATGATTGACTGACACCGGAATTTTAAAACGACATTTTTAGAAATTAAAAACATATTACTTTTAATGTCCATTGTAAAATCAAAATTTTACTAAAATATTCTTGGTGCCGAACGTAAGTTTGGATTTAAAATTAGGCATTCCGACCCGGGCACAGTGTGCCGGAAAGGGTTAATTTCTTTTAATAAGTCTTTAAATATGCTATTAGTAAAAGCAAACATTTGCTTTTAAACCACAAAAATTTAGTTACTTGTAATCAAACAAAGTACAAATTTAACTATTAGAAGATACTACTTAATGAGTTAAAAGAAAATTTGTGGTTGATTTAACGGTACATTTCCATAGCTGCCAACATGTTACGCTTTTTTGTACAGTCGTGGAAAAAAAAGTAAACACCCCCTACTAACTCCTCAACAAATTATTATAGACGAAAGTTACTGGTACCGAATGATTGGAAATAATGTCTACTTTTAAACGATGTATATAAATTTTACTTAGGGGGCCATCTACATATTAAAATGAATTCAAAATTCATTTTTTTCAATGGCAATACCCAATTTTAAAGAGATATTTCAAATCTTCGGTTCAAACTATGCCTAGACAACAAATTTCAAGTCATTTGAATAATAAGTTTTTGAATTATAAACATTCAAAATTTAGTGCTTCTAATGTTAAATTACATTTTCATATTTTTATTTATAACTTCTGAAATTACGATCCTAATGTTCTAATTGTTTGTGTAGCAATACTACTAATACACCGAAACATAAATATGTTGAATTTGCAATTTTTATAATTTTCTGATATGAATTATGAAATTAATATATTAAAAAAATTATGAATTGCAACCTACAATTTTTTAGATGCATTCAGATTTATTAAGTCCTGCTTTATGGAAATCCAAAATTTCACATTTTTCTTCCAAGTAGTTTTCAAATTATGCTTAAAAAATGGCAAAATGATGGTTTAAGGGGCCGTCTATGATAGAACTGACTAAATGTTTTGAAATTTCGTATGCTATCCTGTAATCAAACAGGCTTAATTGACTGCTTAAGGTGCCTTGATCAAGAAGGGATATCTCTCGGTTAACAATCGAGTATCAAACTTCAATTTGGATACAGCCGTTAAAATATGCTTTTTTTAAAATAATTAATTTCTCGGAAACTTATGGTACGAATTGCATAAAAATTTGTTTTAACATAATTGAAAGGTGTGGAGTTCATTTATGCTGTCAGAAATGTATAATGCTATTGAAAAAACAAAGTTATGGTTCGTTTTAGTATGTAGATGGCCCACTAAACTAATTTTATATACATCATTTAAAAGTAGACTTTATGTCCAATCGTTCGGTACCAGTAACTTTCTTCTACGATAAATTGTTCAGGAGTTAGTAGGGGTGTTTACTTTTTTTCCCCGACTGTACAACGAAAATTTAATAGTAAATTTTTCTCTAATTGCCGTAATCTGCCGATTAACACTAGAACGGCGGTAGGGGTCATTTTGACACCTGAGTACTTTCGTCCGTTGATTACTTTTGTTTGCTTAGGCGAAATTGCTTGAAATTTTTTGACTTTTCCTAAATGGATAACATATATTTCTAAAAAAAAATTCAGCTTTCTAGATTGGTTAGTTTTTGAAATACGGGCTTGTATTCCTAGAACGGCGGACGGGGGTCATTTTGACCCCTTTTAGTAAAATACTCTTTGTACTCGAAGCTGCTTTTTTGCTATACTATATGTTCGAGGAGCAATAAAAAAAGGGTTTAGATTTATATTCATTGTCGTCCAAGGCATGAGGAATACTATTTTGAAAAGAAACTATCGCAAGAGATATATTCAAAGAAAGAAAAAGACTTTTTAGGTTGGGTGAAAAGACAACAAGATCTAGCAGACTACAGACTGATAAATTTGCTCTTGCATCTGAAATGTGGAATAAATTTATTCGAAATTGCAAAACATGCTACTGACCAGGACAAAATATTACAGCTGATGAACAATTGTTCCCATCTCAGGATAGATATAAATTTACGCAATATATGCCAAATAAACTGGATAAATTTGGAATAAAATTTTGGAGATCTGTTGACATTGATACTAAATACCTCTTGAATGAATTTATTTATCTAGAAAAAGATAAAACAGCCAATCCTTAATTACGTTTATCGGAAAATGTTGTCATGAAATTAACAGATCCCCATCTAAACGAAGGGAGGAATATTACGACAGATAGCTATTTTACTAGCATCAAATTAGCAGAAATGTTAAAAGCTAAAAATACAACTTTGGTTGCACAATGAAAAAGAACAGAAGAGAAATTCCTATATCATTGAAAAATATGCGCAGTACTCTTTATTCATCGAAGATAGTGGTATGTGATAATATGACACTTACCATCTATCAACTCTAAAGAAAAAAAAGTGTTTTTCTACTGAGCTTATTACATTCTACTGTAAAAACTGAAGACGGTCTCAAGAAGTTGCCCGATTCAATACAATATTACAACGCAACGAAGTATGATGTGGATATCCATGATCAGATATGCCGAAAATACTCCTTGAAATCGGCTAAAAGACGATGGCCTGTACATATCTTTTTCAATATTTTGGATCATACAGCTGTAAACGCCTAGATAATTTATAAAAGTGTAACAGGCAAGCCTATCAAGAGAAGAGATTTTCTATTAAATTTAGGAGATGTGTTCAGAATTGATTTTATGGTTTCAAAACTCCCAAAGATCTTTCCAGAGTCTTCAGAAAAAAAAAAAAAAAAACACGAAAATAAAATAGATATGAAGAGAAAAAATTTCAAGTACAGACATGAAATGGAAACAAATCTCAAGAATTTTGCGCACCATGTTTCAAAGTTGTGTGCTGAAAGTGTACAGGAAAAATTCCTTTTTTTTTTTTTTTTTTGTTACAACTGAATTAATTCCTAATACGTGTGTGCAATTTGGAGTATTATAAGCATTAAATAAAATTGAAACAGAATGCTTAACATATTAACCATTCAGCTGCACTTATAATGAAATAACGGAAACAACAGAACATATTTCTCATTTATGGATTTAGAGAGTGAATCATTCAGCGAGTAAGTAGATGAAAATATGTATATATATTATTTTATAAATTATGTTTTATTTTAGTTAACATTAGTTTTAATTTGTGGAAAGATTAATTTTAAATCGATTTTTACATTAAATTAATGAGTTTTTTGAGTAGTTGTAGTATGATCCAATTAATCGCCCTGTAGGTGTTACATATACAGTACTTTAAAAACCCAATAAATTATCGAGTAATATTAAATATAAATTATGAAATACACGTAAATTACACATTTTTGCCAATGTATGGCATTTAAAATTGTTTTAGCGTTGTTATTTCAGTAGTTTCATCGAGGGGTCAAAATGACCCCTTCCCGCCGTTCCAGTAGGTAAGATTTTCCCGCCGTTCTAGTGTTAAATAAGGCAACAACTTCTATTTCATTTTTCTGCTAGAAAAACGCGTAAGAGTTGCAGCTATGCCTTTCGTTATAACGCTGCCCGAGGATGAATCGCCAAGAGACCAAGATTTATCGCTAATTTATAAAGAATACATGACATAATAATGATATATAATGTATATACCTTTTCATAACGCATGTGGAGTAGTCATTGCTATGCATGACGTATATCTATGACACGTGTATAAGGTGTATATGTACAGCCGTGGAAAAAAAAATGTAAACACCCCCTACGATCTCCTCAACAAATTACCGTAGAAGAAAGTTTCTGATACCGAACGATTGGAAATAAAATCTACTTTGAAATGATGTATATGAAATTTGCTTAGTTGGCATCTACATATTAAAACGAACCATAACTTTGTTTTTTTTCAATAGTAGTATACAATTCCGACAGCATAAATGAACTCTACACCATTTAATTAGCCTAAAAACAAATTTTTATGCATTTCGTACCATAAGTTTCCAAGAAATTAATTATTTTAAAACGAGCGTAATTTAAGGGCTGTATCCAAATTGAAGTTTGGTACTCGATTGTTAACCGAGAGAGCTCCCTTCTTGATCAAGGCACCTTAAGCAGTCTATTAAGCCTGTTTGATTACAGGATAGCATACGAAATTTCAAAATATTTATCAGTTCTATCATAGACGGCCCCTTAAACTATCATTTTGCCATTTTTTAAGCAGAATTATAAAACTACTCGGAAAAAAATGTGAAATTTTGGATTTCCATAAAGCAGCACTTAATAAATCTAAATCCATCAGGAAAATTGTAGGTTACAATTCATAATTTTTTCGACTATTAATTTCACAATTCATAATTCGTCATAAAATTATAAAAATTACAAATTCAACGTATTTATGTTTGGGTATATTAGTATTATTGCTACACAAAAAATTGTGCTAATTTTCAAATGTTTTATTACAAAATATATTTAGGATAAATTTGATGCAAACACTTAAAATTATGCGTGCTCTAGTCACATAAACCATATGCAATTTGTAACAAAAATCATTTTACTTGTCTAGATATTAACCCTTTAGTGAGCAGCTTTGCATTTATTCAAACAACAGTGTTTTGAATTTAATAGACTTTTTTATTCGTATATACCTAATTCACACCGGAAAATTAAAATAACAATATTTGTTCTAATTAATAATAGATATTCCGTATTTAAATAAAACGAAATTAACCATTAAAATTTTCTGGTGTAAAGTCAGATTCTCTTAACTACGTAATTTCTAGAACGTATTCTATCATAGGAATTAAAGGGTTGAAGGTTAAGTTTTATAAAATAAATAATTATACAACAAAAGGTATTTTGAGACATACTTTTTAAAATATTTACTATTTCGCAATAATTTAGCGTAAAGCAGCCACACGACAGTAGTTTTAACTTGTATTGCCGATGTGCAACAGAAGAAAAGATTGACGTATTATATGAAAAATGTATGTCTGATTTTTTTCATTATTTTTCATGTGTAATAAACCTTGTAGAGAATCATATATAATTTTTTCGAAACAAAATAAAAAATCACGCATTTAAGGGTTAAATTAAAGTTTGTTACTCTTGTGACCACAAAAAAAAAAATGCAATATCTGAAAACTATGTTTGACGTAGAAATTCTCTCAATTATATAAGAATATAGAAATAAAATTTACAGAATATAGCAGTTTAATTATATCTTTTTTAAAAGAATTAATCATTGAACTCATCTGACAACACGTGAATCAGTTACATAAAAAGAGGCTAAGTGTTATTCTTCTGACGCTATTCTTGTGACATTTTGTCCATAAGGAAATTTTAGCAAACATTCATTTTAAATACTAAAAAAAAAAAAAAAAAAAAAAAAAAAAAAAAAAAAAAAAAAAACGATTAAATTATGTTTTGACAAATTTATTTTTCATGCAGTACAACTTTTTATGCTGGTTAAAGTTTATAATAACATAAAACAATGTAAAAAAATTATAAAATTGCAGTTTGTAAACTCTTCAAGAGTTTATCAATCTGGGAGCATTAATGTCAATCACAGATTGATTTTTTGTATCAAATAATGTGGTCATCAGATTCGAACTTGAGAATTAGTTCTCAGGTTCATGGCTGTATGTACTTTATTTGTAATAATCATTTACTAATTCAGTAATAATACCATGAAACTTTAAATCATCATATTTTACTCATGGTAACCGCATAGCAACCTTCCAGTTTCTGCTAATGAACAGAATAAATTATTGTCTTCATTATCAATAATATAATTTTCAACACCTCCTATATCGTTATTTATATAATGAAACGTATATTCTCTGTACGAATTATGTTATCTGCATTGTTGGTGGTGGATAGTGTCTTTATGGCTTTAACAAATTGTACAGTTGCACAGTGGGGCAAAATCCCGAAAAGCTGGCCAAAATATGAAAATATTATTCAAATTGCACGAAACTTCGTACACAGTTGTTTTTTAGGATGCTGATTACGATTCTAAAATTCAAATTAAAAAAAAAAAAAACAAAATGGCGGAACCAATATGGCGGACTAAAATTTAAAATGCTTTGAAAGTTATTCAATTTGTACGAAATTTCGTATATAGGTACTTTTGAAGATGTTAATTACGATTCAAAAGTTAATTTTAAAAACAAAACAAAATGGCCAATCTGATATTGCGGTTTAAAAGTTAAAAACAATTAGATTTCAATAAAATATAAAGTTTTGAGGCTAAACATTAGAAAGAATTTTCAAGGAACTAACACATTTTTAATCGAAAGTAAACAATGACGTTTTATTTATGAAACACAATTAAATAAATTAAATATAAATTAAAATTAAAATATTACAATGTTTATTTTTTATAATATGAAAATAATACGAAAGGATGTTCTAAAATTCTTCTTCTGAATCATCTGTAGTATCATGTAGGAGAATATCAGTAGAGGAGATATCGAAATAGTTTACAGAACTTGGCGGTATTAGAAGTTGCTTTGCCTCTAGAGATAAGGATCTTAATTTTTTCTGTGGCAATTTTCGTAAGCTTGATATAAAGGAGTCTGATGATATTAAAAGGCGTAGAACACATCTTCCGTTGTTTTTTCTCTACTTCATTTTCGAGAGAAATCTCCTCGATACCTTTTGATCAATTTGTTGCACGATTCTTGTGCGTCTTCAGACATATGTCCAATTGGCCATAATGAGGAAGCTATTATTTCTTTTTTATATATGAGTAGTTTTACAGTAAAATTGCGTCCTCAGTTCTTTTAACATCTTGCCACTTAGTGCGAAAACTGGTCACCAAGTTTCGAATAACTGGTTTGATATCTTCCGGCAGTGTAAAATGACATTTAAGTCGTGTTGAAATACATTTTTGGATATTTTCATAAACCATGGATATTATTTCATTTTAGTGGCTTTTCACCAAGTGAAAAATGTCCTTCCGTGATAAACCAATCTTATGATCCCTGTCCGTAGCCATGCCAGTCGATTTCGTAAAATCAAATTAAAACTGATATTATCGAACACATTCTTTTAACATATTTAAGCATTTAATATATAGTTAATTAATATTCATTAATTCATTTATTAATAATTATTTATATATTAAAGAAATAAAACGCACACATACTATAGAAACAAGAGAACAGTATTACACTTTATTTAAACGCTCCTAGTTTACAAAACTCTTTTTTAGAATAGAATAATGCATGTTAACAAAATAAAAATGCTGCCATTTTCAGACAAATAACTTTGCACAAAGAATTGCTTGCACACAACGTTGACAGAAGAGCATAGCATCGCAGACGATAAAATTAATTTCTAAAGTACACACTATTTTTTATTTCAATTTGAGAATTTTTGAAGCGACTGGAAAAGTGACATTTCTACTTGTTATTGAAAAAACCTGCACAGTTTATGGCAGCTGGTTTTTTTTATAATTCATTAGAAAATAGTTAAGGCTATTATCTCCTAAAATTTCGTTGCGGAACACTGTGGAACTTATAAACTTTTTCATGTTTGAAAGTAAAAAAATAATATTTATTTTTAAAAAAATTATCAAAAGTAATCATGAAATTATTAATTTTTTATGTGCTTAATATAATTTTTGTAATACATACAAATAATTTACATATCATCATCATGTGAATCTATTTTAAATCATTTAATCGGATAATATGGAAAAAAGTTGCACTTGTTTAAAAGAATCTTTGTTTTGTTCTTTTTGTTCGCCTCACATGATACTTCGTCAGAAGCGTCAATTTTGAAACGATGCAAATTGTCAGAAAAAAGCTAAAATCTATTTCTAAACATAGATTCTGACCCTCCAAACATTATTTTAGCCTACTGTATAATCAAAATCCAAACCAGTAACTTTATTTTTCGACTTTTGGCCAGCTCTTTGGGATTTTGCCCCACTGTGAGTCGTGGGAAAAAAAAAGTAAACACCCCCTACTAACTCCTCAACAAATTATTGTAGAAGAAATTTACTGAACCGAATGATTGGAAATAAAGTCTACTTTAAAATGATGTTCATAAAAGTTGCTTAGGGGGCCATCTACATATTAAACCGAAACCAAACGTCATTTTTTTCAATGGCAATACCGAATTTTAACGTATTTCAAATCTTTGGTTCAAACTATGACTAGACACCATATTTCAAGTCATCTAAATGATAAGTTTTTGAATTATAAACATTCAAAATTTAGTGCTTCTAATGTTAAAATACTTTTTCACATTTTTATTAATATCTCCTGAAATTGTATTCCTAATGTGCAAATTTTTTGTGTAACAATAATACTAAAATACGCACACATAAATACGTTTAATTTGCAATTTTTATAATTTTAGGATATGAATTATGAAATTAAAATTTGAAAAAAAAATACGAATTCCAATCTAAAATTTTTTATGATGGATTTAGATTTATTAAGTCCTACTTTATGGAAATCCAAAATTTCACATTTTTCTTCCAAGTAGTTTTCAAATTATGCTTAACCCCTAAACGGTCGCATTGAATTACGGTTTAAAAATTCAAATTGCTTATTGGCACCATTTTTTTGAAAAAGAAATATTCACCTTATGTAATGACAGTTAAAATGATACCATAATAAATCCAATTACAGTATTTTATAAAACCGGTGGGAATCAAACAAAAAAGAACAAAATGAATAAAAGACAGAGTCCGTGAATAGGACGGGAGCGAGAATTAAGGGGATAAAAACCGGCAAAATGATGGTTTAACCCTTTCAGGGACAAGGTACTTCTATTCGTAAAATGCTGAAATGAGAGAATGACACAAGAATCTGCAAACAAATTTATTTCAAAATAAGTAAAATCTTTTATTTAAGTACTTGATCACCCGACCGGAGCACGAACCAAAGAATGGCATATGATGTAATGCTCTGGTGGAAAATCCCCACAACAATCACCGATGCCGGACATCGGAACGCACCCAAAATAACAAGGAAAATGGCACATATTCTGACGCACTTACATCAGTAAATCATAAATATACAAAACAATTGATGTTGCTTTCATCATAATAATAAAAATAAAAAGCGATAGTGAGGTGAATTAAATGTATAACAAAAGTTAAGACTATAGATCCTTGTTAAAGATTATGAAGTGTAAATGTTCATTAAAGTTCACTGTTCGCTAATGCTCATATGAGTTCAGTGTTCGAAAAAAAAATATTCATAAATGTTTTACATAAGAAAAACTAATTTGAAAAAGATCACCATAATGTTCAAGAGATAATCACCATTAAAAGAAATGTCAGACAAAGGACAGTCACTATAAAAGGCACGATGTTGAGCTCGATTTTGATGTAGTGTCAGAAAACCACGTAATGTCCGTAGCGAACCACTGATGAGTATTAACAGTATGGTAGAAGCAAATAGTTACAAGTGTAAAATTTATCAAAATTTATACCCAATAAATGAGTATTCTCTATTAAGTGCGTTGTACATAGCACACAATTTTCTATAATTTGAACGGGTGAAGAGAACGTTTCGAATGTTCCATCTCAGTGTAAAATTCCTGCAGAATTTAAATGTAAAAGGCATTAACAAACAATGTCCAAACAAATAATGTTGTATACTTCCTACATCACCACAGTTGCACCTGTTATTTGGGCGCTTTCCTATTTTAAACAGATACTGTGGAAATGCTCCATGTGAAGAAAAAAAATAACATATCACCTGGGATTCACATAGAAATAAATCGTCAACCTTGTTTAATATCGCATAAGTATCTCTTCCCTTGTCCGAATTTTCCCAAGAAACCTGCCATTGATCATGTAGAAGTGTTTTAAAATGACGTTTTAAAATAGAAGTTGGTGCAGGAATGCGTAGAACTTTATCATAAAGATCATTTGTAATAACAGATTTTGCCAACACGTCCGCTCTTTCATTTCCTGATATTCCAGCATGTGATTTTATCCAGCCAACATATATGACTTTATTATGTAACAGGCGCAAAGAGTTGAAGATATTAAAAAGCTGACCGTTAGATGGAAATAAGCTCTGAAGATCGTAAATTGATGACAAGCTGTCAGTATAAAGATGAAATGAATCATGCGGTGAGCCGATGCACCAACTGATAGCCTCGTCTATCGCAGCCAATTCCGCTTGAAAAACAGAGTTATAGTCATGTAATTTTAATCTCATGTCTAGCATAAAAGAATCCCTATACCAAACCGTAAATGCAGCTCCTACACTGTTCATCATTTGAGAACCATCAGTAAACAATATCGGATGATTCACCACTGATACTGTATCAACCACTGGCTTAACAAATTTTATATTTAAGTTTTCAAAAAAGTAAGGATAATTATATGTCCTCAGTTTATTCATAAAATCTTCACCTTTAAAACACATATTGTCAATCAAGACTGTACCATTTCCATAAATGATATTATAACGCTTAGAAGACAAATTCAGTTCTATGTCAAGTGGTGGAGCACCCACCAAAACACACAATGCGTCATTAGAAATCGTACGATATGCCTTTAAGACAGATAGCAGACATAGACGTTGACATGAAAGTAATCTTCTTATTCCATTTTGATTTAAGTCAGGCATCCAGATCTCATGCCTATATGAAATACATTTCTTCAAGACGGTATTGTACCATATTTTAAGATAAATAGAAGGAAGACCTCTATCACGGATTCTGGTTTGGCGCATTTTACACGTGAAATCGTTAAGCCTAGTTCGAATCGTATCTAGATGATCCATCCAGCGAAAATTGCTGTCAAGTAGAAATCCCAAATAAAGAATATTGTCCTTTACACTGATACTTTTGTAATTATGTTTAAAAATTGGTCTTCTTTTACTAAGAGTGTGGCTTCCAAACAGCATTGCGGCTTACTTCTCTGCACTAATTTGCAATTGATGTATAGAACAGATATCCGAAAAGTGATGAACACTAGTATTCATTTTATGTTCTAGCGCAGAGCGCGTATCTGCGCCCTCTATGATGACGCTATCATCAGCATAAGAAATAATCAGCAATCCTCTCTGCTTGCAACTCTTTAAAATCCTGTCAGCAACTAGTGTCCAGATAAACGGCTCAAGGCAAGACCCTTGCGGGCAGCCACGGAATACGTGAAACCATGTTAATCCATGCGTGTATTTAAAACAAATAAGTCTATTACTCATGTAATTTTTAAGTGTAGACTTCATGTAATCAAAAATTGGTAAGATATTTATGATATCGGCTACAATGCGCCAATCCAAAACGTCGAAAGCACCACTGATATCAAAAGAAATCATTGTACAGTATTTATATACTGATAGTGTTTCTCCAATGATATTCTTTAACGCAGAAAGTGCTGTCAGGGTGCTCCGTCCCTCACGAAAGCCATGCTGTCCATCATCAAGATAATTAGAAATCTCCAGCATTGTAATAACTCTAAGTTTTAAAAGTCTTTCATATAACTTACACATCATAGGGAGAAGAGTAATAGGTCGATACGGATTAATTTTTTCAACTGTCCTATTACGTTTTCGAAAAAAGATGATCACTCCTCGTTTCCAACATTTTGGGTAGTGACCAAGTGAAAAACAAGTATTAAATAGCGTCAACATAAGAGTTGTAAATCTGTTACACAAATCTTTAGTAATAATTCCATCAATATCGTCCGGTCCTGGACCTTTATTTATGTCCTGAAGGCGCAGCACATGAAAGAGTTCTTTTTCTGTAAATGGAATAAAATCAGGTGATGAGGAAAAATTGAATGAGTTAATGTACTCATAAGGGACAGAAGGTCGATAATCCACGTCAAAATGACCAGACATAAGGCTATGTGCTACGCTATCACATGTGTCAAACACAGAAGATTCTTCTAATGTAGCAAAGATCATTTCGTTATGTTTTAGGGTTTTACCTAAGACATGTCTGTATAAAGACTCATAGGCATTATCAGTGCGTTCACAGAATGACAGCCAACCCTATCGTTTTGCACAACATAAATTACTTTAGTATTGTCTTCTAGCAGTAAGATATTTATCCTTGTAATCTTCTCTATTCAAATTCTTCCTATAACGCTTATACAAGGCATTAACTTTATTTCTTTCAACTCTAAGAATTTCTGTATACCATTTTGCCGTATGTTTATATGACAATGAATCTCTTTTAAAATAAGGACTCATAATTTCATGGAAAAGGTCATAAAAATTAGCCGTCCAATCCTCTAGTGCATCAAGACTAAAAACTCTACGTAAAGTGTTCATAAACTGAGAAAGATAGATACTCCAAGAGTCTTTTGTTGAAATTATATAAACTCTTGTTTTTTGTTTTATATCTTGTGTAGCTCTTAAATGACGGATCAAGAACAAGGTGAAACCTGATGTAGCGATGATCGCTGTATGAAAAGACACTATCATCTACAGACCAGTCATCTAAAACCTGTACAATTTCGTTACCGCCCAACGTAAGATCTGGACGGCCCTTTCGGTCACCTTGAACGTAACTATGAGGTGCCTCTGGGTCATATAGAATAAATAGACTGTGAGACATTAGTAACTCCAAAAGAGGCTCAGCCCTATAACTGTCGCAAGTATATTCCATCATCTTAAGCGGGACGTTGAAGTCTCCTCCAATCGCATGCCTCGAAAAATCTGGATAAAAGTCAGTCCATGGGTCCATGTCATCTTGAAAATTTCCAGAAGGTGGTGAGTACACTGAACCAATAATAATGAAACCTTTTGTTGTTTGTAAGTTTACAAAAATACTATTACTCGACTCAAAACTTTTCACACATGCATGTCCTGACAAAGTTGAAATAATAGCTGCAGTACCATTAGAAGAAAGAAAATAAACTCAGTCAGGAGGAAGACCAGCAAAACAACCGTTTACCAAATGTGGATCTTGACAAAGTACAAAATGTACGTTCAAAGAAAAAACGTAATTAATAAGAGCAGTAGTGGCGTCCTCACAGTGATGAAGGTTTATCTGGACAAAATTTAATCCGTAATCATCAGCCGAAGAGCCCGAGACAACTATCACAATCGTTTGGCTAAAAGTCCATCCCTGTAAGCTTTAAAAGACGGACAGTTCGGGCTATCGGCACGATGGGAATGATCAATTTCATCATCCTGAAAGAAGCAATTACTGCAAGTAACTGTGTCCACGGTGCAATCCTTTATGTTGTGCTTTCCAGCACATTTCACACATTTTAGATCCCCAGCATATCTATTTGCAACATGACCAAAGGCTTCACATTTATAGCATCGCACGATTGGTATATACTCAACCATGCGGTACCTCTCCATGTCTATACAAATCCTACGACGTGCCAAAAGATAATCAAAACTTTCCTTATCCATATCCAACAGCCAGTTAAGTCTGACTGCTCTAGTCACAATCCTCCTAATAACCTCAAAAATATCTCCAGGAGCTCCAAGAGTCCTATCTGAATCTTTTGCATCCACACTCAATCCCTCCAAAGCACATCTGACGGATCTCACAACCTCCTTTTCATCAACAGCTGAATCGACACCCACAATCAATAGTCTTTCTCTTTTCCTACGCGGAGCATCCACTTTTATTTTGTCCTTGATTTCCGATTCAACAAGCAGATTCTTCAATTTTTCGCTATCACTCTTTGACTTAACCTTTAAAATCAATTGTCCAGCCTTTGTAACTACAACATCTCCCGGAGTCCGGATATCTGTAATTCCTCGCCACATATTCTTTACTTCTTTTTTAACATTGTCTATGGAATCATCATCAGAGGACGTAATGATAACTCAATAGTCAGAATCTTGCCCGTGCCTAGTTTTAACAACGTCTGCTTTGTTATTAGAGTCATCCAAAACATCCCTAATAGTAGAGAAACGCTGGGCAAGGGCCTCATAAGCCTTGTTGTCAGTGACCATCGTTTTTATCTTCACCTCATTGGCAACACATTCTCTGTGAGCCTTAACCAATCTTACAGAAATGTAGTCAAAACAATGTCTGACAGTTGTCATAATATTTTCAGTCACTTTCCCACTTTTGTTCCGCTGATTCTCTAAAGTCTCATAAAGACATGAATGAACTTTTATAATAGAGGTTGGAAACTCCAATTCCTCTATTTCCTCCAGTAAATTCTCCAACTTCCCCATTACCAATGAACAATTCAATATAAACTGTGAGCAACAAAATCACCGAAAGGCAACTTAAAACTACCACAGGATCACGTAGAAGGACAAGCAGCCGGTCACAAACGGAACAAATTCTCAGCATATATATATATATAGCCACCCAGCTGGATCGACAAAAAGACAAATGAACCAAAGTAAAGCAAAACTACTTAATCCGGAGTAAAAAAAAATCCAAATTGCCAACCGCTAAATACACAGGACATGTGATATAAATAACCAAATAATCTACAAATCTCAAAGCGTAACCAAGAAACCACACGCAAACTAAACCAAGTACAGATTAAATTAACAAAATAAATTTAAAGCATTTAGACAAGGCTAGCTCCATAATATGAAATCTCCAACACACTACAAAACTCAAAGCGCAACCCAGCAACCATATATAAACCAAAACAAGTACAAATTAAATTTAAAACATTTAGACAAGGCTAACTCCATAATACAAAATCTCCAACACACTACAGAACCTAATGCGTGACCCAGCAACCATATAAAAACTAAATCAAGTACAGAATAAAATAACAAAGTTAATTAAAAGCATTTAAACAAGGCTAACTCCTTAATGCAAAATCTTCAACACACTACAAAATATTAACCGACAGTAGCATGAACACAGCTCAACTCTACAATGAAGCAAGATGGCGATGAAAACAAACGCAGCGAGAAACGCCCACCGAACACAAAAAGTAAAAATAAACCGCTAATTAATCAGGAACTAATAAAGAAAATACAACAGACTGTAGCTAATTGAAAGCCGAAGGTAATAAACTTTGAAAATAATTAAAAATAAACGTAAATAAGAGAAGTATAAATGAAATAGCAAACTAACTGATGCCGCGAGCACTGAATTAGGCCTCCGCAATGAACAAAAATTTACAAAGTCATAAGAAATAAGTTTAAAGTAGGCAAATTAAAGAAAAAACATATAGAAAGGTGAGTGATAGGAAATAAACATGCATGTGCTACTAAGTCAAAAATGAATAATTACCAGTTAAATAGAAAACTTTGGTGGAGCTGCAAAAAATGCGTCAAACTCAATCGAAAGCCGTAGGGACTTACTACGGCGTATTACTTATTTACGTACTTGGGACAGTCAACCAGGACGCCAACCGCGAGGTTAATGGAATTAATGTCCTGGCGGAAAAAAGAACGCACCACCATCCAGCTCTACCACAGCCCGAACGGACCCGAACAACGGTATCATTAGAACTTACTAAAGTGAAGCAATGGCATATTCAAATATGCTAATACATAGAAACTCACTATGTTACAAAAAAATACAAAATACAAAATACGCATGTTTAAGGTAGCCATGCAACAAAATAACAAAAATGATGGTTTACAGGAATGGTTACAGATGGTTTACAGGTTACGATCCTCAACTAAAATATAGACCAAATAACATTAAAACAGGAATGCCATCACGGCCTGAAATGTTTATAGGTAACCTATAACTTATGAAGAACTTCATAAAAAGAACACAAAGAAGTACACTGAAATGACAACATACTGTAAGGCAAGCATCAATGTTCAAGGTCCATATCACAATGGGATTAAGTATATGAAATTCCCAAAGCACCACAGAACAAAGAGAGAGACACATTGTAAATTAAAGTCACTTGAGATGCTGGTACTTCCCAGACACTAAATATGTTGACTTTTCCAAAATGTTCCTCAACAAGATATATATTTATATCAAAGTTATTGAAAATCAAGCTCAGTGTTCAGTTGAATTGCTCAGTGTTCAATTGCACATGCTACATTGAATCAAAAGACAATGTTCTCAATTTCTAACGCAATTCTAGTTAATTACAGCCTCAGAATTTATACCTAATAAACGAATATAATTCGTTTAAAGAATTGTATATATTGCAAAGTTTTTTATAATTGTCTTTGTCAAAGATTACTCTCCTGAGATTTTGTCTGATGCTTAACGAGTTGTCAAAGTTGAAGAAATGTGGGACAAAAGGACAGCGTCCATACAAATAATGCTGTACATTACCCACTGTGCCACAGTCACAAAGTGCATTTACTCTCTTTCCAATCTTAAAAAGGAACTCTGGGAAACTACCATGTCCTGTTATAAAATATTGCATAACTTGACTCGTACACACATAATCGGTATTTACTTTCCTGATAACCTTTATAGGTGTCTCTACCCTTGGTACTTGATGACCATTCTTCCTGCCATTGTCTAACGGTATTCTCACTACAGATTCTCTTAACTAAAGAAATTGGAAATAATACATCAGCAGTTATGTCAGCCATTGATGAATCTGTTGCCTCTTTCGCCAAACGATCTGCTCTTTCATTCCCCATGTTTCCAACGTGTGCTCTGGTCCATCCAATAGTGACAATTTTTTCCGGATGACTTTTCATATTATCATAGATTTCTTTAACTATGGCGTTTGCGGGAAAGTTTCTCTGTATAACCAAAGTTGATGCTCTATTGTCAGTAAAAATGACAGCACTGTTATAATTCGAGTTTATTACCCAATCTACTGCATACTTTAACGCAGTCAGTTCAGCTTGATATATGCTATTTAACTTAGTTATTTACGTACTTGTTAAAAGGGAATTTTTCATTTCAATATTCTGGTGACAATGTGGCATTTCGAAATTTGAAATTTCTTTTGATATCCTGTAATCTAGCAGTCTTCAATGACTTCTTGAGTGGCGCTGAAAATGCCTTGATCAAGAAGGGAGCTCTCTCGGTCAACAGTCGAGTACCGAACTTCAATTTGGATACAGCCCCTAAAATACGCTCGTTTTAAAATAATGAATTTCTCGTAAACGTATCGTACGAATTGCATAAAAATCTGTCTTTAGGCTAACTGAAGGATATAGAGTCCATTTATGTTGTCAGAATTGTGTACTGCTATTGAAAAAAAAAAAAAAGACAAAGTTATGGTTCGTTTTAATATGTAGACGACCCCCTAAGAAAAGTTTTTATGCATAATTTAAAAGTAGACGTTATTATCAATCATGTGGTACCAGTAACTTTCATCTAGATCATTTTTTTCAGCATTAGTAAGGGGCGTTTTTTTTTCCACGACTGTACTTTTTGAGTGAGTGCTCTTCGCTATTGGTAGTTTCTCTCAAAGTAATAGAACGTGTTGTTGCTGTTTTATTTTCCCATATAATGCACGGAGTAACTATGTACAATTAAGTTAGTTGAGGAAGAAGACTGATTTATTTCTGGTATAGTTGCAGTTATATTTTCATTTAAATTGGAAAGCACAACCATGAGGAAAAACAGAAAAATGGGTACAATGTTTGGAAATATATTCCTTCTGATGAAATTTTACGCAGGAAATCATTTACAGAAAATTGGTTATGAGTTAAATTGTCTGAATAAATAGCATAAGATTTTATTTTATGGCATCATACTAAATAAGAACTGAAAATACACTCACTTGCGGATTTGAACAGTGTTGAAGAATTTCGTGCCAAAATTTCGTCTTGGCATAAAAATGTATAGTTTTCAGGAAAATATACTTGCATGAAAACCTTTCAGAACCGTTTTCTTTGGCATTATAAAAATAATTCTGTGTACAAGTTTGAATGAATGTGTGCTACAGAAATGAATTTAGTTGCTTTCAAAAATTTTGTAAGTAATCAGAAATGGGTTTTTCAACTGTTACCTGTTCAAAACGTTTATCAACGTTTTGCTATTGACAGTAACTTATAAGAAGTACTGTATTATGGACTTGTTTCAAATAACTCTTAGATGTTAACTTCGAAAATTAGACGTTCTGATTTCATATATTCTAATTATGATTTTTCATAAGAGAGAAAGTCATTAAATCCTTCACAGGAATCTTTAATGCAGAAAATACAACAGTCACTGCCTTATAAATTGCTTGAAGGTTTCAGGAACAACGACAAATGCAGATATTCTGAGGAATAGTTTTCTATTGTTTTATGAAACTAGGCCTTAAAGTTGCCATGGAATCCAATTTTTCAATCTAGAAAAACTACTTTCAATACAAAAGTTTTCTATTAGCAAATGTCACCTAGGATTGATGAAATTTTGTGATCTTTTCCCGCTTTACTAATGTAGATTTAGCTGAAGAATGATCTCTTCTTATATATTCATCGACATAAAATTCTCCAAATCTGTGAAGTCAAAGATGTTTTTTCTTACAGAATCTGAGGTTATCTAGTTTTCTACTCTTTCCTTCTCTTGCTGAAGCTTTTGCTGGCTCTAAGGAATTCCTTCACTTTATCATAAAGTGTTTTATTTAGTTTCTCTCTCACTTCAACATATTCAATTTCATTCTTAGTTTTTCTGTACAATTTTTGTCGCTTAGCAGAAATTTTCATGCTCTTTAAAACAATGTCGTGTATAAGATGTAATATTAAAATCTTTCTTTTAAAATATACTATCAGAATAATAATCTCTGTAGATCATACAGAAGAATTTCATAAACGAAGCTTTACAAAGTTTGTAAAATATCTGATCAAAGACCATAAAAGAAAACTCACAAAATAACACGAGTTGAGTTGTTTTAATCTATCTTTAATAATTTTTCATGATTATTTTAAAATCGTAAGTAATAATAAAAATATATAAAATATTATTCATTAAAAAAACACGAGTAAAGGTAATTTATATTGCTTATAATTTACAAAATATTCTTAATTATGGCTAAAACTATTTCAAGAAATGTTGTAATAATGGAGAATATAACTAAACTTCAAGCCTTGTGTTTGTTTTGATTGTAATGCAGTTTTATGTAAAACTATGGACAAAAATGTTTTGTGTTACTCTTGTGACAACACCACAGATCCTATTCAGTGTATAACATAAAAAGAAATATTTTATGTAAAATTTGTCTTATACCTCCAAATCAGAGAGTTAGAAGCTTTGGGTAAAAATTTTAAGTAGTTTTTATAAAATTAAAACTTTAATAGGTTCTTTGTTACTCTTGAGTCATTTAATTATCAACTATTAAATAAAGTTAAAATTGCATTTAATACCTTAGATAAAAACTTTTAATTATGTAGATCTGAAAGATATAATAATAGCTTGTAATTTTCAATGCATAACATTTTCATGAAATGAACAGAAGTAAAAAAATCCCTACAACTCAGTAAATGGATTTTAATGTACAACTGTAAAGGAATTTTAATACTATCTGTTTCCAGCCCATTTTCGGTATAGACTTATTATTATGAAATTAAAATTTACAAATTCATATACGACAACTCTTTAGATTTAAATTGATGTATCATATATATATTTCCGTTTAAAAAAAATTTTCAGCAAACATTTTCTATTTCAGTGGACGTTCCCATATCAAACAAGCTCTGTTTACTAACAGAAAATTAAATAGCTAATGATACATGTAAAATACTTTCTGGTTTGAAACCAGTTTAACCTGGTTTAAATTAACTCACATTTTACGGTAGTTGGCAAGTATGCGAACATAGGAGCCAATTTAAGGGGGGGGGGGTGTAGAATTAATCAACCAGGTGTTCTTCTATGCTCTAAAGTTTTTTTTGTTCTATTTAATCACTGTGATTAATTCAGACAAAACTAGCATTTCAAAATTAGCGATGGAAAATGCCCTGATTTTACCCTTCTCTTCCCTCCCCTTACATCGGCGCATGTCGATTCTACTTGACCAAAATTATTTTTGAATTTCTCTCTGTTTAATTTGATGTTTTATTTAAATAAATGAAGTATTAAACTAATTTTATTACATTTTCATAGCTGTCAACAGCTTACGCTTTTTTGTACCACAAAAATTTTACCTTTTTAAATCGCGATAATATGCCGTTTAGATAAGGCAACATTTTCTACAGAATTTTTGCGGTACAAAAAAAAAAAAAAAAAAAAAAAAAAAAAAAAAAGCGGAAGAGTTGGCAGCTTTCCATTTTAAATCAAAGAATCTTCGGAGATGATTAGTTTGAATTGGAAATTGATTAATTTACATAGCTGCCAACTCTTGCGATTTTTTGAACTAGAAAAAATTAACAGAAATTTCTTCCTCATTTAACCGGCAGATTACGGCGATTAAAAAAGGTAAAATTAACTATAAAATTTTTGTGGTACAAAAAAACGTAAGATGTTGACAGCTATGAATTTAAGACATTGGAGGTGAATTCTGTATCTGATATTTATTACGTATCATTGAATTAAATAAAACAGTTTTAAAGCATTACCGTATATACTCGCGCATAAGCGCTTCTATCGAAATACTCTCTACTCATGGCTAGAGGACACGAATGCGACGTCATCACTAATCGACCGACTTCGCATTAGTGTTGGAATTCGCACCGGAAAATTTTGAATAGCAATTTTCTTTTATTTGTTGAATATCTATCATCTTATAAAACAATAATAACTATTTAAACTTACAGGTGAGATTCGGAATCCTTAAATAAAAATTCAGCCAGATGCGGAATGTCACAGTGTTGCCGCATCTTGCTGATATTTTATTGGGATGTTCCAAATTCTCACTAGTACGTTTAAATAGTTATCATTGTTTTGTAAGATGAATGATATTCCAAAAATAAAATAAAATAAAATTGCTATTAAAAAATTTCCAGTGTGAATTTCAACTCTAGTAAGAAGTCTGTCGATTAGTGATGACGTCACACTCGTGTCGTCTAGCCTTGAGTACTTCGATGGCAGCGGTAAAGTTAACCCCAAATTCGAGAGGAATAATAGACTGAATACCAATATTTGAGAAACATTACCTTTGTTTTATGGAACTGCAGAATTTGCGAGAATTTTCTGCGATTAAATAAGGCGAAGCTAACTAGTCGAAAATACTGATGTTCAACATATTTTTTTCTCAAATGTAGGGGTCAACTTATACGCGAGTATATACGTCAAGACAGGTAATAAACGAGTTAATCTAATACATGGTAGCTAATTTTTGATAATTTTAATACTTCCTTAAAAGTATAGCAGTTTGATAAAATTATTTTTTTATTCTTATACTAACAAATCATAAAAAAATATTTTTTTCTAAAATTCTATTAAATATTCAGATATAAGACAAACATCGGACATCTTTATTAAAAAATGCTTACAAATATAATTAAACAATTCACCTTCTGAAAGTCCTTTATAGTGGCTCTCTGAAACTAGAGTGTTTTCTCCTGTTTCTTGGTAAATTAACAACTAAAGGACTTTCTTTGACAAGAAGAGCTATTTTATTTTTCATTTTGTTGTTCTGTTAGTTAGGAAAGTGTTTGAAGTTAAAATATTGTAGTAAAAATTTTACTGGTTAAAGATTTTCTCAAGAACTTTCTTAAATAAATAAGTCTATAGGCATAGAAATGTTTGTTCGTTGAAGTAGTTGCTTATTGTTATTGTCCAAGGGACAGAAAAGCATTCAACATTGTATATACCGGGTGTCCCAAAAAGGACTGACTGATTTTAAAATTCAATAACTTGCAAACGGTGACAGATATTAAAAAAATTCTTGCAGGAGGGTTATGCATAAGGTCAAAAGTTTTATTACAGTGATTTTCAATTTTAGTTTGATTTACAAACAATAGATGGCGCTGTAAGCAATAGTCGCTAAATTCAGGCTCGATTTTTGGTACTTCGTGGCCCGGATAATACATTTCCATCTCCTTTTTCTGCATGGAACAAGATAAAGGACCAAAAATCGAGCCTGTATTTAGCGACTATTGCTTACAGCGCCATCTATTGTTTGTAAATCGAACTAAAATTGAAAATCACTGTAATAAAACTTTTGACCTTATGCATAACCCTCCTGCAAGAATTTTTTTAATATCTGTCACCGTTTGCAAGTTATTGAATTTTAAAATCAGTCAGTCCTTTTTGGGACACCCGGTATATATATAAATAATTGTATGTTGTATATTGTATTGTATATTTATCTCTCAATAGCGGAACTTTAGGTAAAGAGAATAGAGTTATGAATAAAGAGGAGAACAGATATGATATAGTGTACTGTCTACGAGATGCGAGTGAAGTAATTGAGGAGGTTGTCAGAATATGGTGGCAGCTTTTTAAAACCGGATCAACAGTTTTTGATTACCGCCGGGGCAAACGTCTCACCCGTAAAATTGAATACAAATTTCATCTTATTTAAGCGTCTTATTCATGGAAATATATTCTCACAAATATAGTAAAAATTTCTATTTGTTTTTACTGGTTGTCACAATATGGCGGAAACGCAGGGCCTGACTACCGCCAAAGAAAACTTCTACCAGTAAAAATGAAAATATGTTTCTCGGATTATTTATGTCTGAAATTTTGCATTAATAAGGCATTTAAATAAGGAGAAAATTTTTATATAAATTTACTGGTGGACGTTTCAACCAGCGTTAATGAACCCCTTTAAAATCGATTACAGTGGAAGCTTCACTATTTTAAGGATATGTCGTTTCCTCTTTATTAATAGTTCCATGGTCAAGAGTGGAAGTCATAAGAGATCATGGAAAACTGTCTACATCATGTTCTGCATTGTATCTTCAAAGTATATTTTGAGAATTTAACTGGATAAACTTTGTAACCACTCGAAATTTGCAGCCAAGTAATATATTTTACACGAATCTGTCACGAGATCTGGCATACAACTGGCATATTGTGTCAAAATTAGAACTTAAATTTAAGAATTTCGCACTTGCAAAACTTCATTTTCTTCTTTGCAATTTTCCTGTATAAATAAAACATCTTCAACCAAATTCACATTTTTGTTAAATTTTGAAGCTTGTTTTGGCTGAATAATAGTCCAAAAGTTTATTTGTATGAATGTCTTATATCCTGTTGACTTTGACAGAGGCGCGCCGACCCAGTGTACAATTTTATTACCACAAAAGCTAAATTCCACCTGTTTTTTTATTTTTAAATAGCAATGGTCCCTGCAGTAATCAGCCCATGAATATAGGTAGATTATGAGTCACAAGCGTCTTATATGATACATATGATACACATACATCTTTTGGTGGTAGCCATAAGTCCCTACGACTTAGAAACTATGTAAAAATAATTTGTAGAAATAATATAAATCATAGTAAATTTCTACGACTTAGAAACAATGCACTGCAGAATTTCTGTCATAAATAAGATAAAAATTACTTTTCGGAAATACTGGTAAAAGTTTCCCCTGCAGTAATCAGCCCATGAATATAGGTAGATTATGCGTCACAAGCGTCTTATATGATACATATGATACACATACGTCTTTTGGTGGTAGCCATAAGTCCCTACGACTTAGAAACTATGTAAAAATAATTTGTAGAAATAATATAAATCATAGTAAATTTCTACGACTTAGAAACAATGTACTGCAGAATTTCTGTCATAAATAAGATAAAAATTACTTTTCGGAAATACTGGTAAAAGTTTTCCCTGCAGTAATCAGCCCATGAATATAGGTAGATTATGCGTCACAAGCGTCTTATATGATACATATGATACACATACATCTTTTGGTGGTAGCCATAAGTCCCTACGACTTAGAAACTATGTAAAAATAATTTGTAGAAATAATATAAATCATAGTAAATTTCTACGACTTAGAAACAATGTAAAAATAATTTGTAGAAATAACATAAATCATAATAAATTTAAAAATTAGTTTTTTCAGAGGGGCAGTATATCTCAAAAGTTTTGTAGGTGAAGGGGCCAAAAACCTTAATCACTAAATAACAAATTAATAACATTAAATAATTAATACTAAATAACGGTCACTGGTAACAATTAAAAGAACCCCATTCAAATACACTGCTCAAAACAATTAAAGGCTATTTTAAATCTTATATAAAATAACAGTATAAGCGAAATTTCTTTTGCAGAAAATGGCAGAAGAGGGTCATAAATGCAAATTTTTCTCATTTAGAAACTTCGGAGTATGCAAATTTTGAGTTGGTGTCAAAGGGATTTCTAGTCAGAATTGCAAATATGTCAGCTAAATTTGAAATGGATGTATAAATTAATTAACAAATTTTACGTGAAATACTATATAGTAATCGTAAATAAGAACGTTTCTGGAAAGTTTTCCACTCATTTCACCCTTTTAAATTTCGAATTAAAAAACAATCATTAGCGAGCTTTATATCCTAAAAGTAACCGCCATGCCAAATTTCAAGTCCCTCCAAAATCAGAAAAACCGTAAGTTTAGAACTTTTTCCCCCCTACACCCTTTTAAATTTCGATGAAAAAAAAGGTTCTGTGCGTATGTTTTCGTCTTAAAAGCAGCAACCAAGTCAAATTTCAAGTTGTTTCGCACGCGCACGCACAGAAGCTTATTTTTTTTTAATCTAAATTTAAAAGGGTGCAGTAAAAAAAAAAAAAAAAAATCTAAACTTATGATTTTTCTGATATTGAAGGGACTAGAAACTTTAAATTTGGCATGGCGGTAACTTTTAGGATATAATGCTCGCTAATGATTTTTTTTAATTCGAAATTTAAATGGGTGAAATGAGTGGAAAACTTTCCAGAAATATTCTAATTACGATTACTATAGAATTTTACGTATCATTTGTTAATTAATTCCCTAAAAATCGTAATTTAATACGCTTTTTGAGCCTTTAACTCTTTTAAATTTCGATTTTTTAAGAACTGTCCTGCGCAAACATTTGTATCTTAAAAGTAATCGCTATGCCAAATTTCAAGTTTCTAGTCGTCGCGGTATCACAAAAATCGTATATTTCGAATGTTCCGCCCTCCCATGCACTCATTTAAATTAGATTTTTTTTATACGTGCACTTGCGTCTAAAAATAACAGCCATATCAAATTCCAGTTTTTATCTTTAACAGTTCCATAGAAATCGTAATTTAGAACGTTTCTTGGACACCTATCGTGCATTTCACACTTTTAAATTTTTAATTTCTTTAAACAAATGTTCTGTGCGAGTATTTACACTTAAAAATTACAGTCATGTCAAAATTCCTGTTTCTATCCATCAATTTAACAGAAATCGTAACTTAAATATTTTTACAACTTTTCTGCTCATTTCACCTTTTAAATTTCGATTTTTTTTTAGAAACCATTCTTAGCTGGCATTTGTATATTAAAACTGATCGCCATGTCAAATTTCCAGTTTCTAGTTCCTTCAGTATCGCTAAAATCGTAAGCTTAGAAAGCTTTTCCTGCCTACAGGCTTTTAAATTTCGAAAAACAAAAAAAACGGTTTTGTGTATGCATTTGCGCCTTAGAAGTAGCAGCCATGTCCAATTTCAAGTTTCTATCCCTAACAATTCCACAGAAATCGTAATTTAGAATGTTTTTAGAATGTTTTTCGCCCATTTCACAGAAATTTCGAATATTTTTATATTCCATTCTTAGAGAGCATTTGTATTTTAAAAGTAACAGCTGTGTCAAACTTCGAGTTTGTCTCTCTAAAACTTCCATAGAAATCATAATTTAGAACATTTTCCGGTCATTTCACCCTTTTAAATTTCTATTTTTTTAGAAATTTTTTTAGCAAGTATTTGACTCCTAAAAGTAACTGCCATGCAAAATTTCAAGTTTCTAGTCCCTTCAGTATCAGAAAAATCGTAAGTTTAGAACTTTTTTTTTTTATCATGCACCGTTTTAAATTTCGAATTTAAGAAGAAAACTGTTCTGTACGTCTTAAAAATTACAGACAGATTAAATATCAAGTTTCTATCCTTAACAATTCAATAGAAATCTCAATTTAGAAGGTTTATAGAACGCTTTTCGTGCATTGCACCCTTTTAAATTTCGAATTTTCTTTAAAAACTACTTTATCCGTGCATTTGCGTCTTAAAAGTAACAAACACGTTAAATTACGAATTTTTATCCTTAGCAGTTTCAAGGAAATCGTAATTTAGAACGTTTTTAGAACATTTTCCGCGCATTTCATCCTTTTAAATTTCGAATTTTTTAAAATCCGTTCATAGAAAAGTATTTAGATCTTAAATGTAACCACCGCACCAAATTTCAAATCTCAACCATATCGCAGTAATCGCAATTTTAGAACGAAAAACCCCCTTGGGAGTTGTACCGACATGAAATATAACCTATGTTTACAGGGATAAGAGCGCTCCGACCAAAATGGCAGATTTTCACCACTAAATTTTAATAGCATCCTTTGCTTTATTCAATCTCAGAAATTTTGTCACTGAAAAAGCGAGAAATAACATTAAAATTTAGTGGTAGCAAGCAGTCATTTGGGTCGGAGCCACCGCCTCCTGAATACAAGGCCTGAGCGCTGACACAAAAATGGCGGCTGCCGAAGGCGGATTTTTTTTAACGTAGGTACGGTCCCTTAAATGTTGGCACCAGTATTTTATAAAAGATTTCTCTTACTTGTCTAATCTCAGAAAAATAAAACGGAAGAATCTTTAAAAAATTATTGGAATGAATATTTAAGGGACCGTACACACGCTGAAAAATATCCGCCTTCGACAGCCGCCATTTTTGTGTCAGCGCTCAGGCCTAGTATTCAGGGGGCGGTGTCGGAGCGCTCTCATCCATGTGTTTAAGAACAAATGATTACCAGAATTTTGCCGCCATTATACTTTTAATCTGCTGGGTAGTTCCAGAGTTTACCCCTTATAAACAAACACACAAATGTAAATAGTGCTTATGGCGATTTAATAAACGCTATTGGCGAAATTTGCGAAGGGCTGGCATAAAAGTACCCATTTTTTCTTTTTACGCAGGAGCAAATGATAAGCCGCCAAATATTCCCTTAGTTCATATCTTTGAAAATACAAACATTTTTTTTTAATCCGCACAAAGATTGATTTAATATTTAAATTAAATATTTTCATTTTATAGTGGTACTAATTGCTGAATAAACCTTTTTTCTTTGTATTTTAGACAAAGTCATTAACAGTGAGTTTTTTTTTAATTCTATTTTTCGATGCGTTTATAATTTTGTTCAAATTAATATAGCTGTTTTAATTATTTAACAAAAACAATTGATTAACAAAAATAAACTGAATTTCTTCCTTCGTTATAGTAACGATTAACCAACGTATTTTTAGAAAATATCACTTGTAATTTTAGAAAATTTGAGGTTTTGGCATCAACGACATTGCTAAATTAGGAAAATATGAAATGCCTCACGAACTATTGGACTTAGAAGAATGTACTTGGTACCTTTCGATTCAGCATACAAAAATACATTAACCCTTTTAGTACAGGAGTCGACAGAAGTCGACATAAGGGTCCAAGTGCGGGAGTCGACTAATGTCGACATCTAGGAGTTGGGTGCTGTAGGCTACAGTAAACGTCGACAAAAGTTGACTTAAAAGTCGACTATAACTTTAAAGAACATTTCTTTGATTCACCGGTTGATGTCTATGACAAAATATTCCGCACAGGGCATTAACCCCCCCCCAAAAAAATTCCGCACTAAAAGGGTTAAAACATGTGACCATTTGACAAATAACTATAATATTTGATTTTTAAGGAAATTTTTTAAAGTTTGGTCCCCCTTTTACCCAGTTTAGTTGTAGAATTTTAGATATTCCTTTCTTACCGGGAGCCTATGTCATAAGAAGTATTTTCCCTGTAATTTTAATGATTTTAGGTTCAGTAGTTTCGGCTGTACGTTGATTAGCCCCCAGTCCAAACTTTCTTTTATATTGCATATATAGATTTTCTCCGGGATAATGAAATCGGATACACACAGGTTCATTTTCACAGGCTTTACTGTGTTGCGAATTTTATTTACGTAGATGCCAGCCTTCCTTATTTTTCAAGTAAATTAAGCATATTTTGAACTAGAGATTTTATTTAATAAATGAAATAAAATACGAACCCTATAGAAACAAGACACATGCTATTAAATAAATTTTCTAGTTCCAAAAACTATATTTTATCTGGAAAGAAACTCCAGAAAGATGGCAGCTATGCATTTATAAATACTCATCGATTTTTTTAAAATATAAGGTTTCATTTTTGGAGGTGGGGGGATATAGGGAGCGAACTGAAGTTCTCCACACAGGCGCTGGATACTGCTGGCGTGCTCCTGGACTTTGATAAAAGAAAAATAGTACTTGAACAATAACAAAAAAAAAAAAAATACGAAAAAAGAAATAGACTTAATACGATAAAAACAATTCTTGAAACTGGGGACGCAGATAGACGCAGACAAATTAAAATGTAGCAGAAAAGTAACAACATAAACTATTTAATTATATAAAAAATTCAGCTTTATCTTGCTTCTCCATGTAACTTTTTCTATTTAAGAAATGAAAAATTGCAAAAAAATGCAGAGTTTTTTGCGACATTAACCAATTAACCGCTGACGTTGCGTTCACGCAACAGTCAGCATAATTGCTCATGCAATGAATTAATTACATTGGCACCACTATTTGTGAATAAAAAAAAATGTCTTATTTATTGGCAGAAATTTTGTTATTTTAGTAAAGCAAAATTTAACTTACTGAATTTGTGGTGGGAAACTACTTTCAACAAGAAATTTGAAAATTTCTATCGTAATAGTTTTGGCGGTTAATGGGTTAAAGATGAAATAACAGCTGATATGTGTAACGATTTATGGACATAAATCCGATAAAACAAAGTCGATATTTTGTCCGGAAAAGATCATAATCTAGCAGTATATTTTATTCCACTTCAAGTAATAGATTCAATAACTGTTCGCAAATTGTTTGATTCATTCCCAACTAAGAACACCAAATTTGCTCTAGTCTATAGGCTATACAGTTATATTTATATTAAAATTAATAGCAGGGTACAAAGACCTAAAAATCAAGCTAAATCAGGAAACAAAATAAATTATGCTAGGATAAACTTTAAAACAGCGACTTTTGGTGAATTAGAATCGGTGCACAGTGTGGTATTTTGCTGAAAAAGCTGGCCAAAAGTCAAAATTTCAAATCTCGTATTTAGTTGATCATTTTCTGGTTGGTATAAGAGTACTATCATGTCCATATAGTAACCAGTTCATTTCGATCTGTAGACTCTCCAATTGTCTGGTATTTCGCTTGGAATTCATGGTTTCTGCAGTTCTCTTTTTATGATTCTCATCTATGCATATTTTTATCGAACGTCTAAAAAACTATTCTCAGTCGAATTTCAGAAACATTTTACGGGTTTTAAAGACGAAGGTGTATACCTCATTTTACATAAATATATTTTTTAACATAATGCATCTTCATTATGATATTCACGTTTGAAACCTTAGTTTTTTTGGGTTAAATATTTCAGGAAAAATTATAATTTTAATAGGGAGTTAAACTGAGTTCAATAAGAACTCTTGTGTTTTCATAATGTATATGCCGTCTTATTAAAAGATATGGAAAAAAATCTACCCCCATTTGACCGCCATTTTTTTTATAAGTAAAACAAAATTTCAAAAATGTTTTTGAAAAACAGTTTCTTTTTACTTTATTAAACTTTTAAATTTATTAACTGTTTACATTTAATATATGCTGTAGTTTTTTACTCCCTACTGGAGACTCTTTGGTGTGCAGAGGGCAAATCTGCAAATTCAAGGGGAAAACACCCTCTTTTTTTAAGTAGCTGGATTTTTTTTTTTTTTTTTTTTTTTTTTTTTTTTTTTTTTTTTTTTTTTTTTTCAAGTAAGACGTTTTTTGATCGTACAAGTAAGAACGTGCACTAAATGATTCTTTGTAAATAATGTTGCATTTTGGTTTTTTACCAAGTGTTTCTAATATTTGAATTATGCGTTATCATTTTTAATAATATATTTTAGATCAGTCATAAAGAAGGGCATTCTTTACTCCCTAACGAGGTAAGAGAATTTGATATTTTTAAGAAGATATGTACTAGATATACATATATTATTTTTTTCATTCAATATGCGAAAATCAGTAGAAATATCAAGAAAATATATGTGTATATGTAATAAAAGTAGTGTGACACAGAAAAATATACAAGAATTGGAAGTTTCTAGAAAAGAAACTTGTCGAAATTACGAAATGTCCAGAAAATTTAATACATTTGCTCCGGTACAAAATAAAATCTTTCAAACATACTTATAAACAGAAATCAGATTCTTCGCAATTCACTAAACAACGTTTTCGAGAAAACAATGAGGAATGACTGAAAGGAAGGCTTTATTTTCCTACAAGGACTATAGAGAAACCCGGTGGCCCAGAAAAAGAATTTAAAGATTGTAGTGGCAGAAGTAAGAGGCGTAAAACGGAACAATTAAGATCTGAAATAAGCCATGAGCAATTGACATATGCAGCTCAAATGAGCTGCAGGGCATGCAGATGTCTCAAAAATGATTAAAGACGTTACAGCCAGCCCAACTAGGGCAACAAAATATCGAAAAATTTTGAATTCTTCGGTTTAGACCACAAACCAAGTACATTGACGTTATCACCGACTCAGGCTTTGACCATGTTTGTTGCAGCACATAAATCAATATATTATCATCCGAACTTCTAATAAATATATATGTCCTTGCTATTCACTTCTTCAGTGAGCTAAAGAGAGCTACTTGTTATCCAAAAGATACTACATTACTGAAAACATGGCGGAAGTAAAACTTCAAAATCTTTTAGATCACACAACTCAAAGACTGTGTAAATACACAGGAGATGTTTTCACAACAGCAAGTCAATCGCGCCCGTCGGCCTAACCGTTTCGGAGTTTTCGTGGTTTTCTTCGAAACCGTGGATTCCCATGCGTAAATACGGGTTAGGTTCCCTTAGAAAGACCCCCACGAAGGGCACTCCCCCCAGGGCCTATATCCCACGTGTTGATAATCGGCCGTCATAAACACAAACCAAACCAAACCACAACAGCAAGTAAAACAGAATTTAAAAATTTAGCACTCCTCTGTAAATGGGGCTGTGACGGCTCCCAACAACAAATGTTTAACAAAAGTTTGAAGACTCCTCTGACAATGACTCAAACATCTTTCAATGCTCTTTAGTTCCTTTAAGATTAATAAGTAACATAAATGGATTTAAAAAAGTTTGGTGGCAGAACCCTGTACCTTCATCTCCACATTTTTCTGTTTTATACGAATAAGATTCATTCATAAAGATAATGACATAATCCAAGCGGAAGTAAAATACATTGAAGAGCAGGCACGAAATTTAATAAACACAGAGATACTCACAGCTTATGACTTACTGCAAGTTCAGTACAGATTAACGCTTAATATGGCTGATGCTAAAGTTTGCAATGCTATTACTAGCACCAATTCCGCGACTATATTTGCAAACAATCTTCTAAAGATTTTAATAAGTTAAAAATAGTTCAAGACATTGATCCTGATTCTTTAAAATTCGGTCTCTCAATATACTCCATACTACTATGATCAGACTTTTCGAGTCAATCCTACATTTTGCTTATCAGCTTCCAATAAAAACTATGGTAAGCAAGGAATGATAATGATAAAGATATTGTCAATAAAATTAAAAAATCAATGTAAGACAAGTTTTAAATTGAGATGTGAAGTCTGGTAGACATTGCAAAACCAGTTTCGGAAACACCTCAAGAAAGTTTTTCTCAGATTCAGAATCATCAACTTAAATTACAGGAATTGACATAAAATTAATACACTATCTAAAAACTATTCTACAAGTGTTACCTAGTGGTTATAAAATAGACTAAAAATTTTGAAGAATTTGCGAATGATACTGCTAAGCATTATGTAAATCTTTAAAGTTGGCACCCAATGTCAACCACATTACACAAAATTCGTTGTAGTATGCGAAAAAACTCCATAAAACATACAAATGTTCTCCAGAAGCATTACATTTCTTATTGCCAGAATCTAGTTTTCAAATGATTCTGAAGAGGATGATGCAGAAGACTATGATCAAAAGAATGATGGTCAGTAAGACACTAATTTGTTACACATATTTGCATAAATTGTATGAAAAGTGATTTGTTTTTAGCATAATAAAATATTTTACGTTTTATTAAAACATTTTATCTGCTATAGAACGCACAAAATACTTCAAATAATTTTGGCCAGGTTTTTCAGCACAATACCACACTGTGCGGTGGTTGAATCCCAAAACAGCCGAGACACTTGGCATCGTTCAATTTGGCGAGGCGATAAATGGATCTTTGTTGTTACCAGTTCGTTTCGTAAATTCTTTCCACGCCTTCAGTTGTGTTATCTTGAATTTTGATTGGTTGAATGGGATTGGTAGATTTCTTGTGTATTGGATGGCTATGCCTACCTTTGACAACTCAACTCCGCATGTTTTGTAATTTCTGTACAATGAGGTGTAGAAGGAAGACGTTTTGTAATTGTAAAATTAAATGACGATAAGGCAAGAGTTTGTTATTGTTAATATTTTTTGCTGTTTTTAGTTGTAAAATTTGAAAGTTAAAGTACCTGTGTAATTTAGTTTGAAATTGTGAGTATTTGTTCAGTTTTTTGGCTGGAAAGTTAAATGAAGTTTATCGACTACTAGAAATTTACGAAATTATGTCAGTTCAACATTTTATAGAGTTGGTTTTCAAGAAAGGAGATGTTTGTTAAGGTATGTTAATAATTTTATGGATTTTCTATTATAGTGTTTTATATTAGCCGTTTATTGTATATTTCTCATGTATGCTGAACTTACGAGTTTTGTACATTTTGATATTGCTACACAGCGTGAACTGCTGAATTTTGATATTGCTACGCAGTGAGAACTGCTGAATTTTGATATTGCTCTGCAGCGAGAACTGCTGAAATTTGAGATTGCTACACACCGAGAACTGCTGGTGACAGTGATGTTTTTTTTTCAGTTAATGAACGCGAAGCGTTTATACATGTTCACTGATTGCCGCTTTAACGAGTTTCCTGCGTTTTTCAGATTGCTGCAGAACTAGGTTGCTGTATTCAGTGATATATATTATTTTTTTATGAACTCAAAGCGTTCATACTTCTTTAAATTAGAAATGAATTATTCAATGTTTACTATAATATAGGCACGTACTTAAAATATTAAATGACCCCATGATTTTTTCTGAAAGTTGTTGAGAAACGAAAATTTTAATCATTAAATCGTTACTCTGATTTCAAAAGGTACTTTAAAAATTTCACATTTTCAATAAACTTATGTTGAAATCATTTGTTTTATTTTGAATCTCATAAAAATCAGCTTTCCTGTGTTTTCTAATACGTCTTTATTTATAAATGTTGTATTTCCCATGATTCCAGGGTGATGACGTAGTAAAAACAGTCTGGAAGCATTCAGGAAAGTGGACCGATCACGTTAGTTTTCAGGTTGCCGCATTTTAGATTGGCGTATGTGAAGTATTTGGCACTTGTCGGAAAAGTCGGCAAATGGGGCGTCTCGGCTGTTCTGGGAATCTGCCGAATCGGTAAATATCCCACTGTGCAGCGCCTGTGATCACGAAATCACAGGCTATCAAAGCCTGAGAGCTAATGTGCCCGACCGTTCTGTATGTACGTACGTATGTATGTATGTATGTACGTAACGCGATAACTCTTGATAGAAACATCCAATTTGCTTCAAAATTTTTTTCTAGGTTCATTGTGATAAAGCGCTTCCCTGAATAGTTTTGGGAGCTCACTGGTTAAGGATAAAGGGGGAAAATGGGGTTAGTCCAAACCCTTAATTCAGATAAATGGGTTTTTCATGCAGAATCATTCGATTTGCTCCAAATTTGGTATATCGGTTTATTATGTTAAGGAACTTCCATGATTAGTTTTGGGGGTTCATTGGTTAAGGATAAGGGGGGGAAAAGTGGGATTAGTCCACCCCCTTAATTCAGATAAATGGGTTTTTCATGCAGAATCATTCGATTTGCTCCGAATTTGGTATACCGGTTTATTATGTTAAGGAACTTTCCTCATTAGTTTTGGGGGTTCATTGGTTAAGGATAAAGGGGGAAAAGGGGGGTTAGTCCACCCCTTTTAACTCAGATAAATGGGTTTTTCATGCAGAATGATTCGATTTGCTCCGCATTTGGTATACCGGTTTACTATGTTAAGGAACTTACCTCATTAGTTTTGGGGGTTCATTGGTTAAGGATAAAGGGGGAAAAGAGGGGTTAGTCTACCCCCTTAATTCAGATAAATGGGTTTTTCATGAAGAATCATTCGATTTGCTCCGAATTTGGTATACCGGTTTATTATGTTAAGGAACTTCCCTGATTAGTTTTGGGAGTTCATTGGTTAAGGATAAAGGGGGTAAAACGGGGCTAGTCCACCCCTTTTAATTCAGATAAATGGGTTTTTCATGCAGAATGATTCGATTTGCTCCGAATTTGGTATACCGGTTTATTATGTTAAGGAACTTCCCTGATTAGTTTTGGAGGTTCACTGGTTAAGGATAAAGGGGGAAAAGGGAGGTAATCCCGCCCCTCTTAATTTAGATAAATGCGTTTTTCATGCAGAATGATTCGATTTGCTCCGAAGTTGGTATACCGGTTTATTATATTAAGGAACTTCCCTGATTAGTTTTCGGGGTTCATTGGTTAAGGATAAAGGGGGAAGGGGGGATAGTCCGCCCCTCTTAATTTATATAAACGGGTTTTTCATGCAGAATTATTCGCTTTGTTCCAAATTTGGTATACCGGTTTATTATGTTAAGGAGCTTCCCTGATTCGTTTTGGGGATTTATTGGTTAAGGATAAACGGGGGGCTAGTCCACCCCTTAATTTAGATAAATGGTTTTTTTTTTGCAGGATTATTGGATTTGCTCCAAATTTGGTATGCCGGTTTATTATGATAAGGAGCTTCCGTGATTAGATTTGGAGGTTCACTGGTTAAGTATAAAGGGGAAAACGGGTGCTAATTCCCCTTCACTTATTTTTTTGAGGGGTATTATTCTTTAAAATAAGAGTATAATATACAATTAGTGTGAATAGCCTGTGAGCTCAATGCCATCAGTTTAGCTGGGCACTTTTCTTTTTTATTACTTGTATTCCAGATGTACAACATAACAAAAGGTTCACGTATTATACGAAAAATGTATCCCTGATTTCTTTTTATTATTTTTCCTGTGTAATAAACCTCTTGGAGAATCATATATAATTTTTTCGAAACAAAATAAAAAATCAGGGTTAAATAGAATTGTCTCCTTATTTAAACGCCTTATTAATACAAAATTTCACTCATAATATATGGCAAAAACAGATATTCATTTTTACCGGTGGAAGTTTAATTCAGTTGCAATCAGGGCCTGCGTTTCTGCCATATTGTGGCCACCAATACATCCTCCTGTCAGTATCAGTGAAAAAGATTATAAAACCCGGGAAAACTGCCGCCAGTAAAAACAAATAGAAATATTTACATACTTGTGAGAGAAATTTTGCATGAATAAGGCACTTAAATAAGACGAAATTTTCTATTCAAATTTACCGGTGGAAGTTTTCCGCGGCGGTAAGAAAACTCTGCTCACCCGGTTTAAAAAATCAGCCGCCATCTTGCGAAAACTTCCTCCGTTACTTCATTCTCAACTAGTAGACAATACATGTCTCTTCTTCTTTATGCATAACTGCATTTTTTTACTGGGAAATGTTGCGCCCGCATCCGAGGCCGCATCCACCCGTACTGTGATAATTGATGACTGCTTTCATGACTGATTAAATAAGATCAATTACATATTTGGAGATAATCTTGTATGAAATGAAAATTGAAAACTGTTGCTGCCTCGCGGTATATAACAAACCTGTTCGTGTTTATTCCATTGAAATAAATATTAAGTTATATAAGAGAAACAAAAGGATGCATTTGCTGTGAAGAAGAGAATGCTTGATTGACAGCATAAAAATTTTAGAGCATATCTAGAAATGGTTGAGATAAATGGTCCTAAGATTTATTTAAAAAAAAGGAGTCTATCTTTCTGAAATATCTCTGAAAGTCTAACAGAAGTATAAGCCCTCCAGTGATTTGTTTGCTGAAACGATCCATGAATGGGTATAAAAATTTGAAATAGGGGAGACTAGGAAGGCTTGACCCACTTATTACAAAATGATTTTTTTATTTTTTAAATATTGAACGTAGAATAAAGTTTATATATCATTTTAATCGTTATACAACCAGTTATCAAAATAAAATTGCTACATAAATGCAATAAATAATTTAAAAAATGATTGGTTTAATCATGAGAGATTAATGAGTCTAGGCTCTCCACATATGGGAGGATTGACCCACTATATGGGAGGCATGAATCACTTTGTTTTATATTGAAATATTTGTAAATAGAAGTAAAATCAGTTTAACAAAAGCAAAAGGGCTTTATCCTACATGCTTTAATTATTACAAAAATATTTTTGTAAACATGATGCTTAAAAAATCTTGTTTAGACGCAATCGCAAGTCAGAGGAGGAAAAGTTTATTTTAAACAGGGTTTTTCTGAGCAGGTATAATTGTAAAGCAGGGAAAATGAAATTTTATCATTTAAGGGAGTATTCCGTTAGAGACAGGTTCCGTTTTCATAGGATTTCATGTATTATTATGTTCGAATTTAGGAGCCACTGCTCGCTTTTTGTCTCCTTGTCCTACTTTTTCTGACACTCGACCTGACAACATTAGTTGTCACATAGTTTGGCTTCATCTCACTGTATTCATCCTGGTAAAATTTGTCTACATACCTTTCTAAAGTTTTTCGATGAATGCTATGTTTGTTTGCAGCCGCATGAGCGCATAACTTATCATTAACATCTTTTAACCCTTCCGGAGTTAATTAGTACTTTCATTACTAAAATGTTGAAATAAATGACTTGAACCGAAATTTACGAACAAATTTATTTGGAACTATGAAAACGTCTATATTTCACATATATATTAAAAGGAAAAGATTTTAGAAAAATTCTGGTGCCATTATGGCGTTTGAGAATTAAAATTAAGTGGTTTCATGAACATGCCACTACTCCTGAAAGGTTTAAGAAGTGGAGTTAAGAATAAAGAGGAGGAGACATATAGTGTACTGTCTACGAGTTGCGAGTGAAGTAACTGAGGAGGTTGTCACAAGATGAGGGCTGCTGTTTAAAAATCGAATCTAAAGTTTCTGAATAGCGTCGGGGCAGCCTTCCCACATGTAAAATTGAATAGCTAATTTTGTCTTATTTAAGCGTCTTATTCATGGAAATATTTTCTCACAAATATGGTTAAAACTTCTATTTATTTTTACTGGTTTCAGTTTGTCTAGTAAAATAGTCAGTTTGTTCCACCGGTTGTCACAATATGGTGGAAAGATACGGCCTGACTACCTCAAAAGTAAACTTCCACCAGTAAAAATGAATTATTTGTGACTGAAATTTTGCATTAATAAGTCCTTTAAATACGCAAAAAATTTATACATAAATTTACTGGTGGAAGTTTCCGCCGGAGGAATGGAGTTATGAATAAAAAGGAGGAGACATATAGTGTATTGTCAACTGTCAGTTTTTTCCATGGTTGTCACAATATGGCGGAAACGCAGGGCCTAACTTCCACCAAAGAAAACTCCTACCAGTAAAAATGAAAATCTGTTTCTACCACTATTTATGACTGAAAGTTTGTAATAATAAGGCGTTTAAATAAGATGAAAATATCTATATAAACCTACTGGTGGGAGTTTCCACCGTCGATAAACAACTCCTGTGATAGCGGTTACAGTTGAAGCTTCACTATTTTAAGGATATTTCAGTTCCTCTTTATTAATAGTTCCATGGCCGGAGGTTATCATCCCTTGCAAAAGCGGTTGCAGTTTAACCCCTTATCTATTGCATTATGATCTGCTGCAATTTTTTTCATGTAATATATTTTTTCAGTTACTACAATGAAAATTAAAGGATAAACCTAAAAGGAAAATACTCACCGGTGAGAAATTAAATTATTTAGAGGTAATTAATTAAAGTGGCACTTTAAAGTACCGTCAGTACACTATGACTAAAATATCATAACCGAAAACCCACAAGGTATTTCAAATGGCACCTGTAAATATTTTCGATTTAATAAGTATGTAAAATATAGGCTTTTTCTTATTTATAAATAAATCTTTTGGCAAATTCCGGTGCCAATCATTTGCTTCAACACTTCGAAATTGAAAATGCTTTGCCCCTGAAAGGGTTAAAAAACCCCTATTTTTTTAGGTTTCGATTTTGCTAGCTGTCCTTTAGTTGTGTGATGTGTATATTCCAGGTACAACATGTCCTCTCGCATCTCCCCATATGCAATATATGAATTTATATATGCCATTTTCAGCATAGCAAAAACGACCCGGTGCCCAACGTTTTCGATTTCTATTAAAAAATAAAAATGAAACAGAAAAGAAGTACCAGGACATCATTACTGCACTACATTTTAGTAAAGAAACCCATGGATAACTACATAGACAAAAAGTAAACAAGAAGTTTTTCTCCAACACCCAGTGTACTGACGGTACTTATAAGTACCACCGAGTAATTCAACTGTTAAATCAAATACATACACCGTTCACCTAAAATAGCTAGTAAACTGTATTCTAAGATCATAATGAACACATAAAATAAATCCAACCCTTATCTTATATCTTTTACTGTGTTTGCAGCAATAAAAAGACGAGCGTGACAATCTTTACAAAATGTCGACACAAAACTCATCGTCTTTGTCAAAAATAGCCTCCTTCCTCGCTAAAATAACAAACCTAGAACTACTGCTGCCATGTATCCGGATAAAGTGGAGTTAAAAGAGTGTTTTTGCAAAGTACTATTAGAATATTAGTAATATTCACTATGGGATGAAAGTTTAAAGTGAGTGGTACTTATAAGTACAGTCAGTAGATAAAGGGTTAAGCTTCACTATTTTAATCCTTTGCACTCGAGGGCTCCGCTGCGGAGACATAATTTTTCTTTGCAAAATTTGTTTTTGGCACCAGTAATAAAGGAAAATAAAATGTACCTTATTTAATCAGAGCATTTTTGAAATTGTATACTTGAACGAAATTTCTTTTAAAAAAGTGGAACCGATCGAATATAATTTGTGTAAGAGACGCCGAGCGCAAAGGGTTAAGGATATGTCATTTCCTCTTTATTAATAGTTCCATGGTTTAAGACTGCTGCTTTCATACTTTCTAGTCTTTTCCACTCTCTCTATTTACTTATTGTAAGTAATATTTAAGTGGAAAAAGGCCCTATCATCTTTCTCATTTATATTTCTTTAAATTTTTTCTTGCGGTAGATACTAGAACAATTTTTCCCATATTTCTTTAATCAGTTTTAAACATTTTCTTTTCCATCACCCCATTTTACTGGAGCTTTACAGAATAAATTTACATTCATTTTTATATACAATCATTAACCTTTCATTACGCACAGTGTATAGTAAAAAGAATTCCTATAACCACTTAATTAACCCTTTGCACTCAAGGACTCTGCTGCGGAGACATAATCTTTCTTTACAAAATTTGATTTTAGCACCAGTAATAAAAGAAAATAAAATGTACTTTATTTAATCAGAGCATTTTTGAAATTGTGTACTTGAACGCAACTTCTTTTAAAAAAGTGGTGCCGATCGAATAAAATTTGTGTAAGAGACGCCGAGCGCAAAGGGTTAACTCATTCACGGAGGGAAACGAGAATTCCCGTTTTCATTGAAAAAAATCATGGACTAATGGCGTGACTTCTACCTCACAGAAAATGTATTTATATCAGGTTCGCCATTTTTTTAAGTTATAAGATGTTTTATAATAAATTCATACATTGAAAGACATTTAGCGATGCATAAACTTGCGAAGCCTGTCTAGAACACCAATTTACAAAAGATTTTGAGAGCAGGGAGGCGCTTCTGCTGTTTTAAAATTCAGATTTGATAAAAATTGCCCGTCGGCAATTTGTTAATATTAACAATGTTATTTTTCAAAAGTGAATAATGTCTTTCTTAATGACAGTAATGAGTGTTCTGATAATTACTTTTACAGCAGAATACATCCAAACAGAGGTATTAATCTACATATTCATTTCTTTTTTATTTTAACTACAAAATGTAAATTATAATTTACATTTCACTGCGTATTTTACCATGTATGTAAAAAGTAAATTGTGAAATTTTGTAGAACCCTTACGCGATAGAAAATTTCTGATAGCAAATTTGGATTCTACGTAAAAAAATATATAAAAAAATGTGTATTACAAATCAGATACACAATGTAGACTAGTGTTAGCTTACGGATATTGTTGGAGCAAATGAATTTCCGTTAAAAAAGATTGTGCAGCACTATCTTTGAGTACGTTATAAATAAAGTAAAAAGTAAAAGTCACACGCTGTACTTTTTAGTAAAGCACTAAAAGAATATCAAAAGGGCTTAAAAGTTTTTTCAATGTTCATCTGAAGCATGAAACGCAGTTTTAGAGCTCTGGGGTAAATTTATATTTTGCTTTCTCTCTATTTTTCTTACTCGCACATTTAAGTCACTTTTTAAGCCACTACTTAAAGTATTCTTGGAAAATATACACCAGGTTTTAAAGAACATTCTTCATTCTCAGCACTAAAAGAACATTTAAGTAAAGTTAAAAATAATGGAGCACAAAAAAAATTGCATGTGATATTTTTTGTCGATAAAATTTTGATTCCAGGGATCTGTTTACGATATGTTTCTAAAAACATGACGAACATATTTATTTGAAGTACAAATATTTGCATATTTAAAGCATTTTTTTTTTAAAGGGAGAGGAATTAGTTTATACTTACATTCTATAGATAATTTATAGAAAAGTTTCACAAAATAGAACACAGAAAAAAAGAATCTTTTTATAAATGCTGTTTAATCCCTCATCTTTTCTCGCAGAGTGATTTTTTATGCATAGTATAGGCTTTTTAAAATATGAAAGTTCAGCATTTGTTTTAGAGCAAAAAATAACAATTTCATCATTGAAAAATAACACCTAAACTATTATATATATATATTTCAAGTAATTATGTTTTTAAATTGCATTTTATAATCTATTACTGACGAACGGAGTATACTCGCTTAAAAAATGTAAAATATGTAAAAAAATATTCATTAAAATCTCATGATATGTAATTTTCATCGCAATATGCCGGTGTTTGTGCAAAATTGTAACTTTGGAATATTAAGTTTTATTGTCTAATAGCATTCTAAAGACTGAAGGTGTTTTTCCAACATACATAAATGAAATTTGACTACATTTGCAAACCTTTTCACGCGTACACTGCAGTTTAAATGGACGTTCACAGCTGTAAGCATCCATGATATCGTCGATACCATGTCAAACTACCCAGTATGAAAACAGTGTTGCCAGTGGGATACTTTTTTTAAATTCAGATTTTTTGATTGGCACCATTTTTTTTGAAATAGTAAAACTCGCCTTTATTAATGACAGATTAATTAAGGCGAAAACCAGGGGAATTTCACCACTTAATTAAATATAACTTAAATTTATGACGTCATTTATTAAATAAAATTGTTTGATTGGCGGATTATACTCAGGGAATTACGTTACATCCTTCAAAGCAGCGAAACATCAATTGTCTTCCATGTCTTTAATTCCCCTTTCTACCGTTTATAGCTTCGTTGCCATGGAATTATTAATAAAGAGGAACTGACATATCCTTAAAATAGTGAAGCATCAATTGTGACCACTTTTTTAGGGTTTGATTACCGCCTGCAAAACTTCCATCAGTAAATTTAATTAGAAATTTTCTTCTTATTTAAATGCCTTTTTAATGTAAAAGTTCAATCTCAAATGATGCTAGAAACAGATATCCATTTTTACTGGTGGAAGCTTATTTTGACGGTAGTCAGGTCCAGCGTTTTCAGCATATTGTGACATCTAGACAACTACCTATATGTGAAAGTGAAAAATGTTATAATATCCCGGCAAACAAATACGAGTAAAAACAAAGAAATTTTTTTACCATATTTGGCAGAAAATATTCCATGACTAAGGCGCTTAAATAAGACGAAATTTTCTATTCAATTTTAGTGGTGGGATGTTTGCCCCCGACGGTAATAAGAAATTGTTGATACGAATTTTAAGAAGTAGCCGCCATCTTGTGACAAATTCCTCAGTTACTTCGCTCGGAACTGGTAGACAGTACACTATATGTCCCGTCCTCTTTATTCATATCTCCATTATCATTGCTGGATATTACTTTAACTGATTTCACCTTTATCAAGTGTCCGTGTGATATTCCAGCTTTTCCTATTATCGAATGCCTCGAGAATAAAGTAACGGTATAGCATTAAATTCCATCAGTAAATTTTGAATAGAAAACTTCTCCTTATTTTATCAGTTTATACCTGCAAAATTTCTCTCACAACGATGGTAAAAATTTCTATTCGTTTTTACCAGAAAAATTGACCCTGGTATTATAATCTGTTTCACTGACAGGAAATTGTTTAGGTTGTCACAATATTGCGGAAACGCAGGACCTGACTACTGCCGAAGTAAGCTTCCACCAGTAAAACTAAATATCTGTTTTTGGCCATAATTGTGACTGAAATTCTGCACGAATAAGGCATTTAAGTAAGTTGAAAATTTCTATTTAAATTTATTGGTGGAAGTTTCATCTGTCGGTAATAATCCACAGCGAAACCGGTTACAGATGGAGCTTTACCATTTCGAGGATATGTCATTTCCTCTTTATCCATACAGTGTTGCCAGTGGGCTACTCTTTTAAAATTCAGATTTCATGATTGGCACCACTTTTCTGAAATGGTAAAATTCCCCTGGTTTTCGTTTTAATTAATATGTCATTAAATAAAGGGAAATTTACTAGTTCAAAAAAAGTGGTGCTTATCAAGAAATCGGAATTTTAAAAAAGTAGCCTACTGGCAACACTGTATCCATAGTTTCACAGACATAGCTGACCACCCCAAGAAACCCGCTTTTGCTATTATAACGAAGGCATTATTAATATTTAAAATTTCTGTCATGAATTTGAAATTTCTGAATAAAAGAAAAAATTCCTGAAATTCACGCGTTTATGTATGCGGTAATGAGGCAAATTGATTAAAAGTTTTTTGAGCCTTATTTAACCTCCGAAATAAGCTACTTAAATAAGTTAAAAGTTTGAATAAAAAATTAGGGCAACGAAAGGAGCAAAAGTTGGTAGCTATATACAGGGTGATTAAAAAAAAAGTTTAGAAAATGACATGGCAAATCAGGCATAGCACAAGGATAAAAAATCACATAAAAACATAAATTCACAAACCACTTATTTAGTCGCAAATACATGGAGTTTCATCCTAACTGATCCCGTGTTGGTGGTAATAATTTCGAGAAATATAAAAGCTTTTTAATGAAAGTGCAACAATATGTACCTTATTTTGTGGGAAATGTGATAACATTACGAAAAGATATGGAAAAACATGTTGCTCAAGCAATTGATAATGCCGTATGAATTGATAAAATCACTGTCCAAAATGTGGGGCGTGAAGTGCATATTGCTTGCGTGTATAATGCAAACTTCTATCACTTTTGTTTGGAGTTATCACATTTACAACAAAGGTGAGAATGTTAAATGTTTTATTATAACATACTTTCATAGCTGCCAACTTTTACGCTTTTTTCCAACCGCTATTTTTAATCAGAAAAATTTGCCTTATTTAATCCTACGTTTTCGATGATTGAATAAGATACATTTCTCTGTAAAAAAATTAGTGGTAGGAAAAAAGCGTAAAACTTGGCAGCTATGTACTTCAGTTTTCTGAAAGTCATTACAGTCAACCCAAATTGAGTTAGGATGAAACACCTAGTATTTGTGACCAAATAAATGGTTTGCGACCCTATGTTCCTATGTGATTTTTCATTCTTGTTGTATGCCTGTTTGCCATGTCATTCTGTAAACTTTTTTTGAATCACCCTGTATAACACATTATGAGCTCAGACTCGAAGTCAAATTCAGAGATTGATTCAACCAAGAAAATATTTTCAGTTTATTCGTTTTAAAATTGAATAATTTTTTTTTTTATAATTTGCAATAATCTTTGTTTCTCAAAAGTATTTGTCGGGTTTACTCCAAGTCCACACAACTTTGAAGAAATCCTTTACTATTTATAAGCTGCCACAACCGATATGATTACGTGATATCGGTCACGCTATGAGAGGATTGTTGAAAAGAAAACCAAGTATTTCAATTAACCTTAATTAACAGTTTATTTACACACTATTTACAAATCACAAAACACTATTTACACTTAAGAACTCGGATATAGGTGATCCGGTTCAACATTAAATTAAATACAGTAAATACTTGCTGTGTACTGTTAAACTACTTTATATTCCTCCCACCCGACTCTAGTTAAATTAGATTTATCTATTCATCGCTCAACACATTAGCTCTATACTCCAAGAGCTTCACTGCCTAATCAAGCTCTATCCACGATCTACTCTGAAACAAACTCACACATTGAGTTCCACGCATCAACGCTGTTCTGCCAGAAAGCGACCACACATTTTCAGCTATACGCCTTAACTGATCTCCCTCAGCTATACCACTCCTCTCCCAAAAACATAAACGGGGTTTTCCTTCTGCCATCAGGGTCCTCTTCCCTTCCTCCAATCCATCGAACCTCCCCCTGTCACCTTGCGTGACGTCCGTTATTTCATTATCTGGTCAAATCCTTTTGTCTGCCTTATCTTAGGTATGCATTTGAATAGCAGGGAACTCACTCTATTCATAAACTACATTCCTTCACCTACTCTGTATAACTCACTAGCTCGGATTAAATTTCAGATAAGAAAAGAGTGTTACTTTAAAATTACCGGTACACAGACAATATACAAGCAAGAAAATAATATATAACCACAGTTGTAATAGTATATGTTCCTCAGAACCTGACAGTATTGTAAACATTTTAATCTTCTTATCGCTTGTGCTTGTTACAATGTTTCTAATATTTTATTTATCATTTTAAAGTAACATGTTTAACAATTTTGATAATCCAGTTTTGTTACGTGCAAGTAACAGAAAGTTTCCTAATGTGTTATATATTTATTTAGTAGAATGTGACGATATGCATATTTATGAGTAAAACGAATTTTCAATGAAATGGTTTATTTGTTCAAGGATAAAAGTTTGTATTGTTGTGTCCAGCAATTGAAAACTGAATATTCAATGAAAGTTTATTCTCCTGAATATTGCATTCTAAATACTCGGATCTCGTGACGAAGAATACATTAAGGTCTGTTCCTCAGAGACTATGTATTTCAGTTATACTCATAATGAGATTTTACTTATTTAGAATGATGAATTACGTTTACATATCATTTAAAATAACTTCACACACAATCTTCATATCTGTCGATACATATATTAGTACCTTCGTTGTTCATATGATAATATAAGTTGTTATATGACTAGGATGCCAACACTTCTATCAAAATTATTTAATAGAATATATTGTTTTATTTAACCCTAGAACTACCGGAAATTTTACTCAAGTTTTATAAAAACATTCTACACCAGAATTTTTACTTAAAACTATTTAATTTGTTTATTTAACTTATTATTGTCTGATTTATACATTTAGTTTGTTTTGAAGAAATTTCTGGTTTGAATAAATATTTTGAATGTACATGTCGGGTCCATTGGACCCTTCTGGTAGACAGAGGGTTAATCGTAGAAAAATATAACAATTTCTACGAATAACCCTTTCAAATGGGGTGGTATGCTTACGGAACGACTTAATTTTAATTCTCAAATGCCACATCGACACGAGAATTTTGGTACAAAAAATTTCCGCTCATTATTGGTCTGAAATATAGCCTTGTCTTATTTATAAATAACTTCGTTCGTAAATTCCTGTGTCAATCATTTATTTCAACATTTTAGCAATGGAAGTGCTTTGCCCTTGAAAAGGTTAACCCTTTAGTGCGCAGCTTTACATACAGGGTGGTCATAAAAAAACTTTGCCGATATATGGAACTCTAGCGGCCGTTCCGTTTAACCGATCAAGATGAGATTTCAGATATAGTTATTCAGAGGTATGAGCTCGGGATTCTGTGAACGGCAACAAATTAGCGTTCACGGTTACGGTTATAGATACAGAAACTCTAAATTTTCGAATGGCAACGCCCATTTTTTTTCGTCGCAGAATGCTCAGTGCATGCGAAAACCCTAAATAGCGCTGGAACGGTACGTGTATCGCAATAAACGGACGCGTTATGCAGGCACAAAAAAAAAAAAAAGCTCAGCGAACGGACAAAAACAACACGATCGGTGCGCACGGAGGAAATTTGCATATGACAGAGGCAAGACAACAATCATAGAATGCAGTTCGACAGATAATCAGCGTAGAAAACGGATTCCTGCCTCTGTCATATGCAAATTTCCTCCGTGAGCCCCGATCGTGTTGTTTGTGGCCGTTCGCTGAGCTGTTTTTTGTGCGTGCATAACGCTTCCGTTTATTGCGATAAACGTACCGTTCCACAGCTATTTAGGGTTTTCGCATGCACTGAGCATTTTGCGATGAAAAAAAATGGGCGTTGCCATTCGAAAATTTTGAGTTTCTGTACCTATAACCGTAACCGTGAGCGCCAATTTGTTGCCGTTCACAGAATCCCGAGCTCATACCTCTGAATAACTATATCTGAAATCTCATCTCGATCGGTTTAACGGAACGGCCGCTAGAGTTCCATATATCAGCAAAGTTTTTTATGACCACCCTGTATATGCAAACAACAGTGTTTTGAATTCAATTGATTTTTTTCAATTCGTATATACCTAATTCACACCAGAAAATGAAAATAGCAATATCTGCTTTAGTTAATAACATACATTCTGTATTTAAATAAAGTGAAATTAACCATTGAAACTATCTGGTGTGAAGTCATTTTCTCTGAACTACGTAGTTTCTAGAACGTATTCTATATCAGAGGAATTAAAGGGTTAAAGACTAAGTTTTATAAAATAAATAATTATATGAAATAAGGTATTTTGAGACATACTTATTAAAATATTTACTAATTTGTAATATTTTAGCGTAAAACAGCCGCATTACAGTAGTTTTTACTTGTATTGCAGATGCGCAAAAGAAGAAAAGATTGACGCATTATATGAAAAATGTATCTCTGATTTTTTTCATTATTTTTCCTTTGTAATAAACCTTTCAGAGAATCATATATAATTTTTTCGAAACAAAATGAAAAATTGCGCATTTAAGGGTTAAAAGACGTATTTATGAATTCTACTTACCGCCCCCTGAATACTAGCCCTGAATGCTGACTCAAGAATGGCGGATGCCGAAGGTGGATTTTTTTCAGCGTGTGTACCGCCCCTTAAATTTTCGTACGAATAATTTTTTTTAATTTTTTCCGCTTTATTTTTCTGAGATTAAAGGGATCAGAAAAATCTTTTATAAAATACTGGTGTCAACAACTAAGGGGTACCTACGTTAAAAAAAAAATCCGCCTTCGGCGTCCGCCATTTTTGTGTCAGCGATCAGGCCTAGTATTCAGTGGGCGGTGACTCTGCCGGTCTCGGAGCAGTCACTTTTTAGACACCACTAATTTGATAAACTTATTTTTATGACAGATTACTACAAGAATTGCAATAAAAAGTTTACCCAGGAGTAGTTTCCTGTTTAAAATAAATCTAAAACCAAAACTTTCTTAAAGAAATAGTGGTGGTAAAATTTTTGTTTTCGTCTCTATCAAGAGAGATCGCTCCAAGGCTTGATTCTGTGACTAAAATATTAAATAGAAATTTTCTAATACTGGTCTAATACTTCTAATCTCAAATACTGGTTTCAAACTCCTCGGAAATTCGAATGTGTGTACAGAATTCGTATACAAGTTTACTATTCAGAAATTCTGAATAGTAATTTTTATTTTATTTAAAAACAAATAGTTCGAGATTATAATATAAAGATTCTTTTTTGGAATTTTTGGTATGACTTTGAAATTTCTGAATAAAAAAGGAAGCCAATCTGACAACCCCGCTTGCACGATGACTTTTCATACCTATGTTCAATCCATGCGTAAGCGTGTAGGCATGTCTCACTTTTACATTAGCTTTCTACTGAATTTATTTAAATCCAAAATTTTTAAATTAAATGTTTTTTCATTTACACAGCATTTGTTTATCGTAATACAGCATCTTCAATTTTCTAAAGCAGCATTTTGATGTTTAAAAAAATACGTCCCTTCATTGCTGCGGATACCCGCAACTACCCGCGGTTTAGATCGGATCGGGACAATGTAGCCAGATTGGAAACTTTCTTGTCCCCAGAATGTTGATTGTCACCTCTTTTTTGAAATAGAAATATTCGGCCTATTTAAAAATAGGTTAAAAGTTCTGAAAAATAAGGCGAATTATACTATTTAAAAAAAGTGGTGACAGTCAAATAATCTGAATTTAAAAAGTCCCCAATCTGGCAACACTGGATCGGGATTGAAACCGGTTTCGAAACTGAAAGTACCTTTTTTTAAAAAAAATCTGCAATCAAAATCGAAAAAAGTAAAAAGTGTCATATTAAAGATTGAGCTCAGCTATCCAATGCAAAAAAAAAAAAAAAAAAAAAAAAAAAAAAAAAAAAAAGATAATAACCTGACCATAGGATTAACATTACGGAGTGTGTGTTTTCCAGTGCGTGAAGAATCCCCTTAAATTATGGGGTTGACTGCGCAGGGTTGTCATTTTGGCCTTGAAGTTTCAAGTTGAAAACGGCGATTCCGAAAGAAAATTTTTTACCTAATGTAATCAAGCAATACCGACATTACATAAAGCAAAAATTACTACTCGAAATTTCTTCTATGAATTCGGAGCTTCTGAAGAAAAAAAAAAAAGTCAAACTGACATCCCTTTTTCGTTCCGTATAACACGACATGGACTAGTCTGTAATGTGGATAACGAAATGAAATTGCCACAGAAACACGAAAATAAAAACAATCTCTTGAAGTCGGTTCTATTTTTTGTTATAAGCTACTTGTTTAGAATGAAACTTTAATAAGAAAACTCAGAGTAATTACTTTCAGTATATTGAATCAACCATCTTTTCATTACTGTTCAATGTTAATCTAATACAGAATCGTACACTTTGTAAAACAATTTCTAATTGTCTATATAATTCTATTAGGCTAAAAATTATTCTTGTTATAAAGTTAGATTATATATTATTTATGTAATACGTTTGGAAGTAAAGGTACTTAATTCTCGCGCCCGTAACTTTCGCGGACAGTGTAGACTACTTTTTTTATTCAGATAGTTTGATTCCTACTAATTTTTTAAACTAGTGTTAATAGCTTTATTCTCGCACCCTTATCTGCCATTAAATAAGGGGAATATTTCTACTTCAGAAAAGTGGTCGCTATCAAATAATCTGAATTTTACAAAAAGTTGCATACACTTATCAGGCGCGGCGCTTAAGGGGTTAATTTTGAATTCAAGACTATGTCAATGTTTTTTCTTGAATGTTCTACTGTAAGAATATATATTAACCCTTTCAAGGGCGGTGGTCACACGGCGTGACCACCTAATTTTAATTCCAAAACTGACAAACGGCGCCATGAATATTTCAATAAAATTTTGCTTTTATAATGAAAGATTAGAAAAGCAGGTTTTTATTTTCTAAGAAATTCATTTCTAAATTTTATGAACAGAATTTTTCTTCCCCTCAAAGGGATAATGGAAGATATTGTCACTTCACGAGCATTTCTTGAAGTAATGTTCATTTAACCCTTTCCGGCGCGGAGTAATTCTTTTTGGAAAATGATGAAATGATGTACTGATACCAGAATTTACAAATGAATTTATTAGAAAATCAAAACTTGCTTATTCTCACCTACTTTATACAAGGAAAATTTTAATTACGTAATCGTGATGGCGTTTGTCAGTCTTAGAAATACAATTAGGTGTTCTGTTTTGAGTACACCGCCCGCTAAAGGGTTAAACACGCGAAATTTCGCCTAAGTTAAGGAGAGGTTTTCGATAAGAAAATACTAGTACCGAAGAATTTCCTGGTCTGCACTGTAAACTGAAAAGTCTTAAATTCAGACACTTAAGTGTCAGAACCGTGGCATAGCTGCCAACTTTTACGCTTTTTTGCTACCACTAAAATTTAACTGAGATTTTCCTCTTGTCTAATCTTGAGATTTCGACGATTAAATAAGACAACATTTACTATAAAATTTTAGTGGTAAGAAAAAAGCGTAAAAGTTGGCAGCTATGCCGTGGTGTTCAATTTTCGGGCCACAGGCGGCTATTTTTTAATTCTAATTCGCACCACTTTCTAAAAAGAAATATCTTTAACACACAAGTAGACAACATTTGCAAATATCGCAAATTTTATTTTTTAAAATAGTGGTGCAAATAGAATAGAAAAATAGTCGCCTATGGCAACAGTGCTTAAACATGCTGTTTTGTTTAAAAAAGGAAATTTGATCATTTACGATACATTTAGAGCCATGAGGGGTCCTTTTGACCCATGCCAATTTCCTAATATTCGATTCGAACCAGAAATTTCTTCATAAGATATGTCAAATGTATGTAGCACAAAAATAGGCTTATTAGATAAGTTAACTAGATTTGAATAAAAATGTTGGTGTGAAATACATTTTATAAAACATGAGTAAAATTGCCGGCGGTTCTAGTGTTAAACGCATATATCGCGGCCAATAACCAGTGTGGCCAGACGTGCTGCTTTTTTCATTCAGATAGTGTGATTCATACCCCGTTTTTGAAAAATTTATATTAGTTTTATTTAATGACAGGTTAAATATTATTACTTAAAAAAAAAAAAAAAAAAAAAAAAAAAAGAGTCTTAGTAATCATGGAATTTGAATAGAGAACACCCACCAACCGGCAACACCGGCAACAAGCTACTGTTATTTTACAATAAAAATAGTCGTATTTAATGACAGAAGATTTGTATTATATGAAGCTAATATTAACTTTCGTAATTTGTGATAGTTGACGATTTTCAGGCAAAAAGTCCAGGGCCTGACTAATGCAGGGTCATGCGGGGCAGCTGCCTCGGACCTTCCCTTTGATAGGGCCCAATGGACATAGTCAGGATGCTTGTTAAAATTTGTCCAAAGTGACCAAAATTCTTACATTTCCAAGGTTTTAGTCCTTAAATGCATAATGATGCAAATATACATCACTTTTTATTTGATTCTTAGCAACCTGTATATTTATATAGAAATATTAATCTTGTAAAAATTACAAAAATATAAAGTTAAAAATCTATCTTAAAATTTCTGGTGTCTAATCTTTAACATAAGAGATAAAAGCACAATTCTAAAAAAAATAATTTATGCATTTAAGGGTTAAGTATTACAGAATAAAAAATATATATAAAATAAGGTCATACTCATTAAAATATTAACTAATTTGCAATATTTTAGTTTTTACTTGTAATGCAAATGTGCGAAATAAGAAAAGGTTGACGTATTATACGAAAAATGTATCTCTGATTTTTTTCATTATTTTTCCTGTGTTATAAACCTTTCAGAGAATCATATATCAGTGATGGCACAGTGGAGCATCTGTTGAGCGGGCGTCAGCAATAAATGTTCATAGTATTCTTTGCCTTAAAAACAATATGAGAAATTCTGTCCTGAAATAAGACGAAGAATACAATTAAAATTTAGCGGTATCAATTGATTCTCTGGTGCTACACTATTCCATCACTGATATGTCTAATTCCACGAGTACTTGTAGTGTAAGTCACATGCTACGATTTTTGGCTACCAGTAGTTTAGAACGGAAAATGTGACTTATTTTATTGGAGATATCTCATTAATTAAATAAGGCGACGGAAACTTTTTGAAAATAACGGTGGTCAAGAAGAATAGCAGTTATCAGTTGAGTGAGTAACTTACACTACAAAAGCCCATGGAACTAGCCATATATAACTATTCGAAACAAAATAAAAAATCATGCACTTATGGGTTAAGAAGGGAGAGCTGCCCCTTCCCTTAGAGTGAGTGAGTGAAAGACCTGCTTTCACACTTCAAAAGGTCACATGAGCCCGTAGATTCCTATATAAAAAGTACTTTTTTCTATCTCCTCTTAAAAGTGTCTGGTACGAAATTTATGTATACATACAATAAGAATAAATTTTGGTACTAGTCACTTCAGCATAATTCACGAACAATTTTTATGTATAGATAGAAAGAAGCCTCTAGAATTATGTTTGCCCCGTGGTCCAAATAGTATAAGTTGAGCCCTGAAAAAGACTCCTAATTTAGAGTTACAGATTTAATCTTTAATACCATAGAATTTAGTGCATGAAAAAAGATGAGCTTTTATTATACAGTTTTTATTTTCTTCTGAATAATTCTAATTTATCTGTAGCTTAAGCGTTTCATAATGCAGCGTTTTCATAAAACTTCCGGGTAGTTCCTTTAAAAAGAAATAAATGAAGCTTAAAGAAAACATAAAACCTCAGACAGAGGGCGAATGATTAGAAGTAGCAAAAATATTTCAAGGAAATCGGTTGAAATAACTTTCATTTCTTTGATTTATTAAGAAATATCGTATTTCGCTTGCGGTGCTGGTCGTTTTTATTTATTGTTTTATGCTGCCAGTTATCGAAGCAAAAATTTTATTGTCTTTGGAGCTGGATATTAATTTTCTAATCTCTTTCAAACTCTCTAAAGATGAGAAAATTTGCAGATATATTAGAGACAATTTATTCTCTACTTCGCCAAAAAATATGAAAAATCTGAGAAGTTTTTAAGTATAAACAAAAAACTACATGACGGAATGAGATGTAAATTTGGATTAACTTAATGAAAGCCTCTAGAAATTGATTTCAGTTAAACAATTTCATTGTTTAAAATTCATGTGTTTTTCGAAAAATAATCACAATGTTTCCGTTTAAAAATTATGAAAAAAATATAAACTTGTAATCTAGGAATTTTTGAACAGAAATCGATTTCTAGAATCTTCAAATGTACGAATACAAAATTATAGCTCATTCTGCCCAGTAGTTCTTGAGTTATGCTTAGTGTTGTCAGGTTCCGGCATAAATCGGGGCTCCAAATGCTCTGGATACCAGTGTTGCCCGTCGGCTACTTTTTAAAATTCAGATATCTTGATTGGCACCGCTTTTTTGCAATAATAAAATTCGCCTTACTGAATTTACAGGGGTGTAAAAATCTAGGCGACAGTCTCTCACCACTAAATTTTATCAGCTTTTTTCGCCTAACTTTTATTAGAATTCTTACAAAAAAGTTGGACGAAAAACAATGAATTAAATTTACTGGTGAGAGGCTGATCGGTGAGAGGCCTACATTTTTACACCCCTGCTAAATGACGTATTACATAAGGCGAAAACAATGGGAATTTTACCATTTCAAAAAAGTGGTGCCAATCAAGAAATCTGAATTTAAAAAAATAGTAGCCCACTGGGAACACTGCCGTACACCAGTATTTTTTTAGGACAATTCCGATCTCATAATATACGTGAAGAAAATCTTTTGATTATTTTGAAAAAAATTTGTTCGTAAATTGCGGTCTGAGTTAATTATTTGAACATTTTTGGAGAAGAAATGCCTTTCCCCTGAAAGGGTTAACATCCCGTAACATCCCGTTTAATAGCAAAAGGTAAAGTTTACCAAACTGGCAAACAGGATGTTACAACTGCTTATTCGTATTGGAAATTTCAGAGTGTGGTGCAATTTCGGTATGAAGATGACTCCTTTCATAAGCAGAGATCCCACTTGGTCCGTTTTTTGAACATCATTTTTTTAACCCTTTCGAGGGCGGTGTCCTTAAAAAAGGACACCTAATTTTAAATCCAAACTGACAAACGGCTCCAAGAATATTTAATTAAATATTTCTATTTATAATGTACGTGAAAATAAGAAAGTTCGTATTTTCTAATAAATTCGTTTATAAATTCTGGTGTCAGTCTAGTATTTCACCAGTTTATAAACAGAATTACTCTGCGCCGGAAAGGGTTATGGGATAAGTAGAAGGTTCGCTTTTAAAATCAAGAAATTTTATCTCTTACGAATTGCTTCTAATATGTGGAATTTGCACAAATATTAAAATGTATAAAATAATATTTTAATAATCTAAAAAGAAATGTAAATAAAATATTAGCCATGATACATTTAGAGAAAATGAATGAAAATATGTTAGCGTATACAGCTGGACATGAAATTATAATTTTTATATGGAGATCTTTTGCATTACAATAGTATGTAAAAATATATGTACAAAAATGGAATTATGAAGAAGGAGAAAGAGACATATAGTGTAAAGTCCACCACTTGCGAGATAAGTAACTGAGGAGGTTATCACAAGAGTGTGGCTGAATTTTGACGTAAGATCAACATTTTTTAATTACCGCCGAAGCAAACTTCCACCAGTAAATTTTGGAAAGAAAATTTCTCTTTATTTTAGTGGCCTATTCACGCAAAATTACTCTCACAAATATTATAAGAAAATATATTCATTTTTCTGGTGAAGGTTGGCCTGAGTATTTTAACCTTTCTCACTGTCACCGACAAGAGGATGTTTAGGTTGTCACATTATAGTACAAACGCAGCGTCTGACTACCGCCGAAGTAAACTTCCACCAGTAAAAATAAATATCTGTTTTGGCCATAATTATGACAAAAAATTCCGCATTAATAAGGCGTTTAAATAAGGAGAAAATTTCAATTCAAATTTACCGGTGGATGTTTGTTCTGGCGGTAATGAGTCACTGCGTAACCAGTTACAATTGTAGCTTCACTATTTTGAGTATATGTCAATTCATCTTTATTCATAGTTCCATGTGTACAAACGGCCGAAACGAGGCAGTTGAATCACCAAATGGTCCCAGAAGAAAATGCGAAATAATAATTGGACTGGAAATAATGTTTTCTTTCAATTTATGTTTAAAACATAAAAGCTTATATAACAAAGGGCTCCCACTGGTTAGTTTTTTGAAAACCAGTATTTTTTAAGAGAAAAATTTGTGGTAGCAAAAAATAACCCAACCTTTTAAGGGAAGTTTCGGCGAAATTTTTAAAGAGGATTTTGCTTTAACCCTTTCGAGGGCAAGATACTTCTATTTGCAAAATACTGAACTGAGTGAATGACACCAGAATTTACAAGCAAATTTATTTCAATATAAGAAAAAGCTTTTGTTCACGTACTTAACACTAGAAAGCCCGCGAGCAGTCATTTTGACTGCTATCAAATGAATATGTCTCGGTTCAAACCAGAATTTTTTTTATAAAACTGGTTTAAAAGATACAAAGAAAAAAAAACAGTTGCATTTATAAGTCAATAATTTAAAATAAAGATCCTGCTGTGAGATATTTTTCTAAAATTTGAGTAAAATTCTCGGTCTTTCTAGTGTTAATAAAATGAAATTTTTCATTCCGATATTCTGGGGCAAATGAGGCATTTTGGGATTGAAATTAGGTGGTTTAAAAATGAACCACAGCCCTTGAAGGGGTTAAGGAGTTAAGCAGGTGTCGGAGCATATAGGACTAATTCTAATGTTCTTACCAGTATCTTTTATCAATAATCCTCATGATATATTACTTTTGCATATCGTATAAAAATGTTTCTTGAAGATTATTGATAAAAGATAGTGGTAAGAACAATAAAATTTGTCCTATATTACGAACTCCGCTTAAGGAATAGTAAAGGATACAGTAATTTCGTTGCCATATTTTGATTTAATAATCTACAAACTATAAGAATCAACCGTTAGTTTTACAGGGAGAAGTTTGATGCCGATCAGTGTAATTAAAATGAATGTTTTAAAACTTATTTTTTTCTTTTCTTTTATCGATTTTTACTAATTACAAGAAAAAATATTGTATTGAGACACTTTAGATATTTCAAAGTTTCCAGTTCAATAGCAAGTTTTGTAATATTCGTTTAATTTTTTTAAAACATAAAAATATTTTTATGTATTTTAGATGATATATCTAACCCAAACTTTAAAGCAATTACTGCATCTTATCGTTCCCTTCAGAAGAGAATATTTTACTGCTGAACTTGTGCCGATAGGATATACAGACATATTCCGAAGCTTCGATTCAAGAAATTTACTTCAGTTTGTGAAGTTTCAAATCCATCGCTAAGACAATTTCTTCGAAGGATAACGACACAGCCCAATCTCAGTTGCATATTATTTTCAGCGTTTGTACGGTCCCTAAAATTCGAATACCAGTAATTTCTAAAATTATACTTTACCACATTTGTGGCGATTAAATAATGGCGATGAATACCTTTAGAAAACAATCGTTTTCAAATTTAAGACAAAATTTAAGATGGATGAACAATGTCTGTTTTTGCTGTACAGCTTTCTGCTTTTTTGTCTATTAGTTATGTATTACATTAAAGGTTTAAATTTATACAGTGGTACTGAGCATGCGGTTCCCGCAGTTCCAATTTTTTAAAAATAAATTTCTTCACCTCATTGAAACCATTGAACTATTAATAAAGAGGAAATGACACATCCTTACAATAGTGAAGCTTCAACTGCGACCGCAGGTGTTGATTACCGCCGAGGGAAACTTCCACCAGTAAATTTAAATAGAAAATTTCCCCTTATTAAAACGCCTTATTAATGCAAAATTTCAGTGATAAATAATGGCAGAGACCGATATTTATTTTTACTGGTGGGAGTTTACGTTTGCTGTATGACTCTGCGTTTCCGCCATATTGTGATAACCTAGACAACCCCCTGTCTGTGTCAGTGAAAAATATTACAATAACTGGACAAGCTGACACTAGTAAAAATAAATAGAAAATCTTACCCTACTTGTTAGAAACTATTTCTATGATGTAAGGCTCTTAAATAAGACGAAATTTTCTATTTAAATTTACTGGTGGAAAATTTGTTCCGGTGGTTATCAGAAACTGTTGATACAATTAAAAAAAGCAAGCTTCCATCTTGTGACAATCTCCTCAGTTACTTCACTCGTAACAGTTAGACAGTACATTTTATGTCTCCTCCTCTTTATTCATAATTCCATTATTGAAACACAGAATTTCTGTCATTAATTCCTTAATTCTCTCCCGTGATATTCACGGGCTGTGTCTTTTATCTGGTTTGTTTTATTCCCACCAGTTTTATAAAATAATGTAATTGGCTTTATTAAGTTATCATTTTACCTGTCATTAAATAAGGTGAATATTTCTGTTTCAAAAAAGTGGTGCCAATAAGCAATTTCAATTTTTAAACCGTAATTTAATGCGACCGTTATGGGGTTAAAGAAGGCGAATATTAATTTTCGAAATTAATGAAATGAGAATACTTTACTCAAAAAGTAGTGAATACCAATGAATTAATACATTGCCGCGAACCCTCATCAGTTTCCGTCCAGTAGATCCTTGGATCAACCCAGAGGTACTGATGCCTACTCGTAAACGAAAACTCCTGAAAATTTTATACATGTAGGTAAAGCATTAAAGTGACAGGATATTATTTTTAACACTATACAGGTCGAAAATAGTGTTACCAAATCTTGCGGGTTTTTAATCTTGCGGGGTAACCCTTTGAGCTCTGATGGGTGAATTTCTCCCCAGTTAATTTTAATCTACAAATGTCACATTGGCATCGGAATATTCAACCACATTTATTTGAAAATAGATGAATGTATTTTTTCGTGTATATTATAAGCCGAATCTTTTGTTAACAAAATACTTGTGCCAATGTGACATTTGGACATTTTGAAGAAATTCACCCCCAGAGCTCAAAGGGTTAATAAATTTATAGTTGATACTAGAAAATTTTTAATAATAATTTTTCTTTTTTTTAATTCTCGAAATATCTTATAGTATAATAATTAAAATAATTATTCAAACTTTCTCCGGGAAATTTAGAATATTTTAACGATAGTTTTATAAATGAAGCTACCGAGTATTTTTAACTTTTTCAAGGGCGGTGACATACTTTTTACTCAACTAAACTGGAATTCACAAATGCCTCTATTCCATCAAAAATTTTTCTTTTATAATGTATGTTTATTGTTTTAATGTATTATTTATTTATTGGCAAATAAATTTGTTCGTCACTTCTATAGTGGTTCAATTATTTCGAAATTTTAACAATATAAGAAATGTGCCCCTGAAATGGTTAAGACAGCTTTTTTAATAATGCGTTTCGTTAATGAAATTTTATTGATTAAAAATCCATATAAAATCCATCCATTCTGTCAACAAAACATAAAAGAAAAATCCAAATTTCTTGCACAAAATGTTTCTGATTAATATCTCATGTTCAAGATATTTCTCAAAACATCGCCCTCAAATTAAAATTATGAAAAATTTTCACTGATTTTTAAATGAAAATCATTTTTCTTTCCAGCTGTATTCGTGAGTCAAAAACTTACCATCTACTTGTATATTCGTGACTGTTTTAACAGTTGGAACACTTGCAAAAATAAATATCAAACATGTTTAACCCTTTAGCACCTTGAGGGGCAAGCAATTACGTTTGTGAAATGCTGAATTCCCACCGGAATCTTTGAAATATTCTATTTCAAAATAAGTAAAAGCAATTTTACGGCTTTTTTACACCAAAGTTAGAAAAGTAAAATTTAATAAAATTTTTCTGGTGTGAAACTTCATTAATCGTAGGTGGTATATAATATATACCGGTGCCCCTCAAGGGGTTATCGGGCAAGACAATTCTGTGGCAGAGATGTTGAAAAGATGTACTGCCACTAGAATCTGCACATAAATTGATTTGAAAATAAAAAGCGAATTTTTCATCATGTGCATTATAAAAACAAAATATTTTACTAAAAATTCCGGTGCGAATCGATCAGTTTTCAATAAAAATTAAGTGGGATATATATTCCTACTACCCAATAAAGGGTTAACATAGTATTTATTGTTAAATTGTAGAGGAATAATGTATTTAATCTTTTTGATTGAATTCCTGTACTATGAAAAAAAAATTACATAATGAAAAATCAATATTTTTTTAATTATGAGAAGCTCTAATTTTTTCATAGATGAAAAAATATTACCATTATCATGTAATTTAAAGTGAAAATACAGCGTATTTTCAACAGTGCGCCCTTATGCTTTTAAATCATTTTCAAAATCTTTTTGAAAGTTTTTATAAAAAAAGTCTAAAATTGTTTTCTGTCTGAATTTTTAATTTCCTTAACATAATAGGAAATATCTGTTTGATCTGCATTCCTGATACCGCATAATTATTTTTTAAGCCTTTAAAATAGGTTGATTGTGAAATGAGAGAATTATTCCCTAAATCCTTAATGTAAAAAAATAAAAAAACCACGAATAACCAGCAAAAGCAGATTTTAGAATCGCTTTCTAAATATTTCTTTTTTATAATGTTGGAAATATATATAGGAAGACGAAATCAGCTTTTTCATGTCTCAAAAGAAATTTTCAATTAAAATACAAATAGAGGAAATAAGTATAAAAAATGAGAAAGAAATCGATAATGAAATATATATTTTATTATTTACACTGTATGTTATATGTCAACTAAAATCATTTACACAGTAACTGTAAAGTTTGAATTTGAATTCAATTTCATATTTTATATACTTTTGTTGGAACGCAACGGTTATTGATCTCAGTTTACAAACTTTTTTTAATATTCCCAATCCAGTGTATGGATAATTTAACACTAGAGCGGCCGGACATTTCATTCAAGCAGCGTTGCCAGATTTCTTGATTGGCACCTCTTTTCAGAAATGGTAAATTTCCCGCTGTTTTCGCCTTAGTTAATGTGTCATTAAATAATGTTAAATAATGCGAATTTTACTATTTAAAAAAAGTGGTGCCAAACAAGATATTTGAATTAAAAAAAGTAGTCCAATGATTTCACATTGGATAGTTTGACATGGTGCCGACGATATATCGCTCATCTGCAAGAAAAGTGACACATCTCGCAAAAATTCATTTTGTGTTTTATTCCATAAGTAGGTGTGTCATAGGTTCGCCTTGCTACAGGTAAATTATTATTCGTGTCGTTATACGGAAAACCTCTATATTACACTATGTGTCACTTTTCCATTATAGGAAATGCACAGTGATGAAACAAGAAAATTGACACATCTCGCAAAAAGTTTTGCATAAGCTCATTCTCCAGCAATTTATGAAACTCTTTATTTGCCTTAGTAATAAAAATATGAAAATTTCCTTATTTGGCGAAATATCGCTCTGTTGGTGATTAATATATTGTCAAATGATTAATAGTTTGGCCATAGATTAACAGTTACAACTTACAATTTGTCAAGTACGTAGTGATGTTGTCGAATGTCATTTCTGGAACAGTGTTGCCAGTGGGCTACTTTTTTTTAATTCCAATTTCTTGATTGCCACCACTTTTTTGAAACGGTAAAATTACCTTTGCTTTCGCCTTAATTAATATGTCATTAAATAAGATACATTTTACCATTTCAAAAAGTGGTGCCAATCAAGAATCTGAATTAAAAAAAAGTAGCCCATCTGGCAACACTGTTCTGGAATATGAGGGTCAAAGCGGAAGAAGTAAAATACATACTTGTTTTTGAATGTATTTACAAGACACTGCTTCACGTGTTGACGGAGAAAATTTGGAATTAACTTTTTACTGTGATAACTGCGACGGACAAAATAAAAATAAATATATTATTTCGTTATTCATGCATACTGTTAAGAAACTAAAAATCTGTAAACTAACAATAAAATTCTTGATATGCGGACACACGTAAAATGAAGGCGATTCTGTACATTCAGTAATAGAGAAACAATTAAAAAAAACAGCAACAAAAAAAAAAGTACAGCCAAATTTACATCCTTCAACAGTACGTGACATTGGTTAGAACGCCAAAAAGACTGGGCGTCATTTTTCAGTGAATGAGTTAGTTCATTCTGATTTTTTAGGTTTAGAACGATTGACAGGAGAAATGGGGTGTGCATAGAAGTTATTTGAAAGATAATGAAGGTAGCGTTCTTCAGTTTTCCAGAATCAAAATTTTAAGATTTGGTAAATCAATACATTTTTCACTCAACGTAAAATATTCTTATGACCAAGGCGATTTTTCTGAGTATTAAATTAAAGCTAGAGGTAAAAGAGAGCTTTTACCTTTACATAGAGCGTATTCGAAACCCTTTCCTTTGAGTAAACGGAAGAAACAATATTGCGTGTCTTTAATTACCTTCAAGTATATTCTTCAACGTTATGTCCCCTTTTTTCTTCATTGTAGCATTCACAATGGAGATAAAGGTCTATGTAGCATCTATACAGAACTTTTTAAAATAAAGTTCCAGTTTGAGAAAGTCCTATAAAATGTTGCAATATTTATTTTTATAAGAATAACAAATTAAAAAAAGAAAAGATAAAACTACTTGTCTAATTTTAAATTTTAAATTAAATATTTTAAAAAATCAGGGATAATTATCTGTTATATCTTTTATTTGAATAATTATTTTTATTTTTCAAAAGTTTGAAGTAGCTACAAAACAAACGTAGTGTTAAACGTAGCTACAAAACAAACTGTTTATGATTTCGGAGAAAATCAATCTGAAAACTGAAAAAAGCATATTTGGCTACTAAACAACAACCAAGAATTCTTGTATTATTTGTTCTCCTAAGTAAGGTTATGTTTTGTATTAATGTAGTTTATAAATATATAGAAATGTTTTGATCTAATGAACAGTTATTGCTATGTAAACATGAAAAATAACCTACCTACTTCTTCTATTTTTTAATTGTTATAGAAAATGTTGTGATGACGTAATTACGTCTATGTGATTTATTAATTTAATAATCCTTTATTGTATACATATTTTGTATATTTATTTTGTAGTAACTATAATTTTGTTTTGATGAAATGCAATTGTAAGATTATAGCAGTATAATAATTATAAAAAAGTTTTGAAATATGCTTTTTCTGTTAATTTAATTTCCTAGAAACTCTCTTATGAATCTGTGGTTGATTCATATATTGATGATAACTAATATTTTTGATAATGAATGATAATATATTAAAGTTAAAACATTGCGATTTAAAATAAAAAAGAAAAATCATGCATCCATGCTAAATGTTAGTTCCGTGAAAATAGCACGGTTGAATTCAGTGGCGTAGCCAGAGGGGGGGGGGGGGGGGCGTTCAAATGCTCTTCATACCACTAAAATTGAAAAGTTTTTTTCGCCTTGATTAATGGCAGAAAATTCTCTGATTATACATGGCTAAGAAAACTTTGTAAATTTCGTGGTGTACAGTGCATCTGGACCCCCACCTCCGACCTCTGGTTACGCCACTGGTTGAAATTTTCCTTTCAGCCATTTCTGTGAATAAACGGAGATGTACTTGAGAACCTTTGTGCAGCCCTGTATATGATCTATAGAGTTTATTCCACACCAAGTAATAGTTTTAAAAAAAGTTCAATTTAAAAACGCGTACCGCAACTGCTAACGCACTTCCAGCAAGTATTGTTCATAGACTTCAAAAGTTAAATTTCTTCTTCAGCCAAATTCCTCTGTGTGTCCCAGTAAATGAACGATATATTCTATGCACACCATATTCTATACAGTAAATGCCGTAGTAAATCAGTGATATATATAAATTTCAGTATGTTTAAAATAGTGTGATATCATTAAAAGACATTGCGAACGATTTTCAACATAGACAGTAATGTAACGGAATTATTTTGAGTGTCTCTGTAAATGTACCGTATCTGCTATAGACTTCATTTACAATACCAAACATGCCATAGTGATATCCAATAACATCTAAGAATTTCATGGCAATCGGGCATTGTTTACGCGAGTTAGAGCACGGACAGACAGTCTGACAGACAGACTTATGGACAGATAGACAGACAGACAGACAGATGTTCATATTGGAAGAGAGACAGATAAACAAACCAAATTCATAAACACTTTTCAACTAAGCGTTAAAAATCCACATTTTTGCACGTAGTATTTTGAAAGGCGACTGGAATTTGACAAATTGTGCAACAAGAAAAGTGTCACAACTCAACAAGGGGTTACATTTATTGTGGTGAGGGTATAAATTTACAAAATCCACCCTATCGCTTTTATGACTTGATTCTTAAAGCTTTTAAGCATTTTTTGTACACTTTTACATCTGCATGCAGAATTAAGTGCTATCGTTTTATGTTACATTAAAAAAATGCGAAACTTCCATTTGCCTCTCCTGTGAAATTCACTTTTCTTGCAGGTGACCGATATGTTCCTTTAACCCCTTGAAGGGAGGTGGTTCATTTTTGGACCACTTGATTTTAATCCCTAAATACAACACTGGCACCAGAATTTTGAAATAAAAATTTTCCTTTTATTAAATACGTGAAGAAAAGATTTTAATTATTTAAAAATAAATTTGTTTGTGAATTCTCACGTGATTCAATCATTTCAGCATTTTACGAAAATATGCGCTTTGCCCCTGAAAGGGTTAATAAAAATGCCTTCAGAAGTTAATTTATATGTGCTTTAATATATCTGATGACAACTTAAATATATATATATAAACAGTTTCAGGTCTAAAAAAAGTTTCAGGAATGCAACTTTTAAGAAAAATGAAAACAGACATGTAATGGTTTTGCTTTGGTTCTGAAACCCACTGTGGTAGTGCCATATATGGGAATAGAAAGCAAATAAAAATATGTTTATTGTCTGACATATTGAGAATGTTCCATCCATCCCTTGTCCCATTCATCCCCCAGCTCCCCTGCATGTATTTAAAATTATTTTCATTTTCTAAGAATCTTTAATTCAAAACGCGTACGTATATTATTTATGGATTTTAACGAAATATAAAATTAATTACTTATTATAAATAATGTTTCAGTTTTTGGTGATATTTTGCCGATATTTAAGAAATTAATTTAAATATAAAATGTATCTGTAATTTAAATATGTCCTTTTCTAACTATGCATTTTTAAATTCGAATTATTTAAGGTGTATCCGTAATTGTCAGAATTTTTTATATTACATTATTATAATAAATAATTAAAAGACATAAATTTCATATTATTCTATTAATTTAATTTTATTTTTCATTAGTCAAATTTTGAAATTAAATTCGCGTCAGAAGCCATACATTTTTTAAAAAAGTATCTGAGAAATAGCAACAAGTGCATAATACTTGAATTAGAAAGGGATATTTTGGTAAATGAGTTTTTTGCTTTCCATAATGAAGGAAAATTTAAAACGTAAATTAATTTTAAGAAAGTATATAAAAAGTATCTTAGAAATAAATAATTCAATGTTATATAAAATTGAAATACGCATTTAGGAATTTTAAATTTCATAATATAACGGAAAGAATATGTTTTCATTCAAATTTAAATACTTAAACATCAAATATTAAATATATTTAGTTTTACTAAACGTTAATAATGCGAAAAAACTTCGAATAAGTGCTTAAATTATTAAAGAGCTAATATTTTGTTAATGTGTTCTGCATTTCATTTCCAATTTACTTTAATTTTTATACCGAACTTTAATGGTTGTTCTATTTTTAATTTGACTGTTAAAGCTTTATTATCTCTACATTTTTAGTACTTTTAACGAATACGTTGAAATAGTAATTTTTTTATTGAAAATAATATCGCAACTAAACCATTAATTTTGTGCCGCAGCAAAAATTATTACTAATGTGTCACATAACAAAACAACTGTTTCTATTGAGGGTTATTTGCATTAGAATTTAAATATTTTAAAATCTTTGTGAAATATTTCGCAATCTCGCAATGTTTTAACCCTTCACTGCACGACGTGCCATGTCTGGCACATACCTAAAAACACTGTAATTCTTATTATGTGCCACGAATTTGGCCAATATGATCTCTATTCCTGATCAAGAACAGTCCCAAAGAATGGAATAACACTTATTTTGTCCATGTCAGATGGCTGAATTTGACAAAAAATTAGAATTTGTTCTTCGGAAGAAGAAAAAAAAATTAACCTTTTCGAGGGCGGTGTCCATAAAAAAGGGCAGCTAATTTCAATTCCAAAACGGACAAACAGCCCCAAGACTAATTAAAATTTTCCATTATAATGTACGTTTATAATGTATAAAATAAGCAAGTTCGCATTTTCTAACAACTTCGTTTATACATTCTGGTGTCAGTCAATTATTTCATCAGTTTATAAACAGAATTACTCCGCGCCGGAAAGGGTTAAGGTAAAATTTACTTTCATTATTGTTAGTGGATACTTAAAAATATTAATATAAAAATTTTTCAGAGTGTTAAGCAGATAAAATTAATTAACTTAAGTGCATTTAGTTGTAAAATATTGCAATACAATATTTTAAAACCCTAATTGTGTACATAGGGTACACGCCATGAAATATCAAGTTTTAACCGAAAATCTGAAATTTAATTTTCTTTACTATTTTTCCCATTATTAGACAGATATATAGATTTCAAATAATTTTTTCGTAAAAATAAAAAAAAATCGTGCAGTGAAGGGTTAAGAAATTTGCGATATGTGAATTATATCTGAATATTAGATGTAAATTTCCAACTGGGCGAAAAATGTCCGGACCAGGATTCGAACCCGGGACCTCCCGCTATCTAGTATATCTGAATAGTCAATGTGAGTCTAGAATTTTTTCTTTTAAAAATTACTTCTTATATCAATGTGCTCAAACTGCGGCTGTATTGGAACCACTATTTTAGAATAAATATTTTTTCCTTATTTAATCTTAGAATTTTTTCGATTAAGAACAACGAAAATTTTTCTTCAAAACTGGTGGATCAATTTGGGCAGCAATTGGATCACATTGCCTTACATAAATAAATAAACATACATATACACACACATACACACACATGTATATATCGTCGGTACCATGCCACTCTGTCCAATATAAAAACAGTCTTGCCAGTGGGCTACTTTTTTAAAATTCAGATAATCTTTATTGGCACCAGTTTTTTGAAATAGTAAAATTCGCCTTATTTAATGACATACTAATTAAGGCGAAACAAGGGGAATTTTACCATTTAAGAAAAGTGTTGCCAATCAAGAAATCAAAATTAAAAAAAAGTAGCCCACTGGCAACAGTTTGACATGGTGCCGACGATATATATATATACAGGGTGCAAAGGAAAGTCCCTTTAACCTGATAATACTTTCGAACGGAGAGAGCTACAGCTATGCAAGTGAGGTAACGGTATAATAAAGCGACTACAATCGACCTAATGCAAAAGTCAGCAGCGCCCCTAGTGGCGTAATTTGGAAGTTAGCCATTGCAAATCGAAAACGAAAGGATATAGATCAGAATTTTCAATGAGAAAGTTTAAGAGCATCAATTAATTAGTATGAAACGACATTTGGTTCACACGGATAAGATAAATCGTCACCTGTATACCCAAAAATGTCCGAAATAGATGAGCGACGATTCTACTTTGCATATTCACATTTCGGAAATGTAGCAGTGAGCAACTGCAAATTGTGACGTTGTACTGTACTGTAATGTCTGTAAAACTTTAATTTCCAATGCATTTAAAATTTTAGTTTAATCCTTTCAGGGGCAGAAGAATTCTGCTCGTAAAATAATGAAATAATTGACTGACACCTGAAAATTCAAACGAATTTCTTAGAAAATAAAAACCCGCAAATTTGCACTTTTATCACAAAAGCAAAATGTTATTAAAATATTCTTGGTGTGGTTTGTCAGTTTTGGAATTAAAATTAGGTGGCTAGACCGTCTAGCCACCGCCCTTGAAAGGGTTAAATCTATGTCATCGTATTGAAGAGGCTCGCAATAGACGTTCTATGCTAAGAAATGTGCATGCAGATTTACTCTCACGAATTCAAATGTGTATCGTGAGTACTGGCGAACTTTTCGAACATACTGAATATTCACTGTTTATCACTGTGAGACAGTTTGTCTTTTTTGCTTTTTGGTGAGATTTGATCAATTTAATGAGATAAGTACGTATTTATACAATAAATTGTGCTTATTTCTCCATACTTCTGGCTATTCCATTCAAGCGTTTACACAAAATAGAGTGCATTGATTTCGGACATTTTTGTGTATACAGGCGAAAATTTATCTTATCCATGTAAACAAAATGTCGTTTCGTACTAATTAATTATGCTCTAAAACATTCTAATTGGAAATTTTGCTGTATCTCTTTTCGTTTTCGAATTGCAATGGCTATCTTCCAAATTCCGCCACTAGGGGGCGCTGCTGTAGTTTGTATTAAATCGGGAGTAGCCCCTTTACTATACCGTTACCTAACTTGCATAGATGTAGCTCTCTCCGTTCGCAAGTATGTTCAGGTTAAAGGAACTTTCCTTTGCACCCTGTATATCATCGGTACCATGTCAAACCCTCCAATATGAAAACAGTGTTGCCAGTCGGTTACTTTTTTTAAAATTTAGGTTTCTTGATTTGCACCACTTTTCTGAAATAGTAAAATTCCCCTTGTTTTCGCCTTAATTAATATGTCATTAAATAACTCGAATTTTACTGTTTCAAAAACCTGGTGCCAATCTGAATTTTAAAAATGTAGCCCACTGGCAACACTGTTTTCATATTGCAGGGCTCCCAAATGGTCCGCCAACTGAATACCAATATTTTTTTAGAAAAATTTTCTTTTTAGATTTTTCTTACAAACCGCCCCGAAACCACCTTTGAAAGTTAATGCTAGCGCAAACCTACCATAAAATTTTTTGTTAAAATTTATTGGTATTCAGTTGGCGGACCATTTGGGAGCCCTGATATTGAATAGTTTGACGAGATATCGACGATATATCAGTTGTGAATTCTGCTGTCTGATTTGGCCATGATCGTTTCCATCAGTTTTTGAAAATAATTTCGTCGGCTTAGTTAATCGTAAAATCTTCACAGAAAATTAATTAAAAAGATTACTAGAAATTACTGGTGGGCAAAAGCATGCCTATTTTGATAAGACGATTTCACATCTGATGCACATTTATGTACCGATTGTCCATAATTAATCGACCCTACTTTAAAGTTGTCTACAGACAAATCTATTGTTCATAAAGTTGTGAAATTTTGTGAAAGACATAATAAAGGGATGGGACTTTGTTTAAGCAAAAAAAAAATAAATAAATAAATAAATAAATAAAAATAGTTCAAAATTTCACCACCAGAGGGTAATGTTCAATAAATTACACATTTAGAATTAAATAGTTTTGAAACTTTATTTATTAACTTAACCTTATACTAAAGACAACATTTCACGACATGTTCCTAGGATTTCCCAGAAAACACTGCGGTCAACTGTGGAACATGCTATCTTACGATTTCAGATGCAGAGCTGCCAAGTCTCCGGCTTTTTGGATACCAGTATTTTAATACAGAAAATGTTATTTTATTGTATTGGAACATTTAAACGATTTAAAAGAACAACATTTTTTCTAAAATAATAGTGGTGAGCAAAAAGCCGGAGACTTGGCAACTGTGCAGATGGTATTTGAAAATGATGAAAGTCATGCAGGGCGTGTTTGGTTATAACAAAATTTGTTAAACTATCGTAAATGTATGCTAAATGTGTAATTCATTAAAAGACGGTCTCCGAATTTTTTTCGCTCAAGCAACTTCTTATATAATCATTCAGGGTAACTTTAATCGGCATTTTCTCTGTTTTCAGATGCCCCACTCTTATTTTAAGAATATTGTTTCAACTAGTTGCATAAAGAGAAGAAATGATCCTAAATTACTATCACAAATGACTATCACAAATGACTATCAAATACAAAATATGACTATCACAAATTAAGGAATAATAATGATATAAACAATAAAAAATGCATTTCTAACCCGGTTCAAAATTATCCAGTTATGTGGGGTAACTTTGCACAATATTATAAATATTATATAAAATAAGACATTATAAAAAAAAGTATTATAGTTAGAACAACTTTGAAGCGAAAAATGTTTTTTTTCCTATATTTAAAGACTCCTAATTTACATTTCCCAACATCACAAGATTTGTATAATTTATGATATTACAACGAATATCATAAGAAGAGTGGAGGAAGAAAACCATGAATATTTAGCAAAAAAGGAATGTTTGTTGTTCATATAAAACATAAAAATGCAGTGAAAAACAATTTTCAGTGTTTTAACTCAATAATATGTTCATAGTTGCAGTAATACATACTAGTAATATTATTTATCAAAAAAGAATAAAAAAATGTCGAATGCAGAGTTGCCCAATTGGCCTCCATTCTTATTCAGAAATTTAGAACCCATACCAGAAAAAAAGAATAGTATTTTATGCTTTATTTAATAAGAGAGATTTAACGATTACAGAAAGTTAAAATTCTACTTTGGAAATTTCCGGTATGAATTTAATTTTGTCTGATTAAAGTTTGAGACCAAACTGGCATCCCTGGTCAAATGTATGGTATATCAAATTTTAGTAGCTCAGTCCCGAATAACGTCTTTAAGTGAATTTTATGCATTTTACCCATATTTTTGAAAATATTTACATGTTATATCCGATGCACACTTTCGGCATTCATATATAATATACGTGCACATATGGGGAATTTTTGACAAGAAAATGGTATTTTCGTATAACCATAAGATAAGGTCATTGTGTCTAAATGCGACGCGATTCCCCATAGTTTTGTCGCATTTAGGGAATATTTGGGATTTTGTTAATAAATATATATTTTAATAAGTAGAAAATTGTTGAATACTGTGCCTTTAGTTCAAAACTATTTTGTTTCGTAAAAATTGAATCGTTATTTTTACCATAAACCAACAATATACCATTGTGGTATTTAGGTCATTTTTGTCGCATTTACGGCAGTTAAATCCTAAATGAGACATTCATTGTCCTAAATGTGACAATGCGTTTTGCACATGTCATTTCTTCTTAAAATATTCATTTAATTGCTATACATATTTTAATTACTTAATAAAGGGTTGAAATGCCTAAAATTGAATGTTAAATAGCTTGTTATTGAACAATTGAATAAACTAATAATTTACATAAAAAATCATAACGGTGCATAATCTTGAATATATTTTACTTAAATATTACATACTCCAGAATCCATATTTACCAGACTTTTAAATTTGACCATCGATAAAATAGGAAGTAATTACTGAATGACTGATACAACAAGTTTTACCAAATATTTTAAGTTTACTTTTAACGCATTTTTTATTTTTACCTTCCGTGTAGGCCTTAATTTTTCATTTTGATATCTGAATGGTATGGTTCGATATATGATTAAGGTTTAAGTTGCTGAACTTTACTTCCAGGTTGTTTTAGTGGCTGACTTCAGGTTTTTAACACTTTTGTTTTTAAAATGCTGTTTTTTATTTTTTACCCTTTAATCATTCTCTCTTTTTCATTTTTTGATGCTGCTTTAGTTTTTTCCATATTATGCTACAGTTTTTCAACATGTAGCAAAGTTTGACCGTACGGATTTTCGCTTTTTGGTAGGATTTTGAATTGCCTGCGTCACAGTTTTCATCACACGACTTTCAAAAGGAGAGATGGATTACTTTCCGCGCAGTACGCAAATGTGGGAATGTCCCGTTGTCCTATTTCAAACCACTGCATGGGATGGCACCATTTACGCTCAAGGCATACACCAGAACCTGGCAAGCGCTAGCCCAAGTATGTTAACTAAATTTATATTTCAACCTTGCTTTTAGTAGAAACTGGTGGCAATGATGATTTGCATATCCAGATTGAAAACATCACATTGTAAGCATATTTGAAAGCAGATGAACATTTTAACCTGTGGCGTAGCCAGGGTGGGGTTCCAAATGATCTGGGTACCACTAATATTCAAAAGTTTTCTTTGTATTAACGAATAGCAGAAAATTCTCAGATCGAATAAGGCGAAGATAACTTTACAAAACTATTGGTAAAGAGAGCATCTGGACCCCACCCTGGCTACGCCACTGATTTTAACCTTTAGACTTGAAAACTAATGATAAAGTTCCACGTATATTCCAAACACTTTTGTTCTTTTGAAACATTTTTATAAGAATTGAAGACTCTCTTAAAAATTCTTTTTTTTCTTTTTAAAACATTAGTTCAATAATTTCTGTCATTAAATAAATTGCTCTTCAGAAAAAGTTATGACAGTTTGTCCACTGGCAACGGGTTTTCCACCCCTGCTTTACAAAATACAAATTTGATTTATGAAATTTAAAATGTTTAACAATTTTCGAAATTGTTTACGATATAATAATTTTTCCCGGATTTGACTAACAAATAAAAATTTATATTCCCACCAGTTTGCATTAAAAGCATTGTTCAGATACTTTGTTCACTCTGTGTCCGTGAACTTGTGCTTGTACCGGGTGGAAGAAACACGCCTGTAATCCGTGATGCTTCATTTTGCAACGCGAATTGTGTTTACTGGGGTTGCACCTGCGTTTCGCTGTATGTTTTTGTTTGGAAATCGCTACAAGTGTTTTAAGCTAACTTTAGATTTTCTAAAAATTTCTGGAACGTTCTACTAAAAAATCAGTAAATTTCCTGTGAAATTAATAGATACGTTGATGGCGAATGCACGTGTTATCGAGTTAATTGTTACCCGCACATACGAGTAGTAGGAATATTTCAGAAAGAAAATTAAAAATTCCTGTTATAAAAACTTATGAAAATGGAAAACGATCCCGGAATAAACGCGGAAAGGTACCATTATTTTACGGTGCACTGATTGAATTTGAAAATGGCATTTTTTAAATAAAAATTTTTAAAGATGAGTATTTTTCTATTTTGCTCATTTGAAATACACTGCGCTTTAAAAGAAAACAATATTGGAGGAACATCTTGAAATTCTTAATTTATTGACTCAACACAGCTTATTTAAACAGAATTTCTACTTTAACCCTCCGTCTACCAGACGGGTCCATTGGACCCGACAGGTACATACAAAATATTCATTCAAACCAGAAATTTCTTTAAAATAAACTCAGTATATAAACCAGACAAAAATAAGGTAAATAAATAAGTTAAATAGTTTTAAATAAAAATTCTGGTGTAGAACGTTTTATTAAAACTTGAATAAAATTCCCGGTAGATCTAGGGTTAAACATATTTTTAATGCATGTTATGAAAATACCATATAAATATACCTTAGTTTATATCCTAAAAGTCTCTCCGCATTCAAAACTGAAACTCTTCCACTTTTTCGTACCTCAAAAATTTAGTAGAAATTTTTGCCTTACATAATCGGCAAATTACAGCGATTTCAAAACGTAAAATTTACTATAAAATTTTTGTGGTACAGAAAAGTTGGCAGCTATGCCGCATTTAAGACATTTTCTTTGTCGCTTATAGGGAAATGAAGAAAACAAGTTGCCTAAATGCGTGGAAAACTTTAGAACTCAAATCTGAAAACTTTTCGCGTTTTCTCAAGCTAACTTTGCTTGTGAATGAAACACACATGGTAGCCATTGACGTCCGTAATTTTATTTGATCGTCAAAGTTAACAGAAAAAAAACTTGAACAAATTTCGGGTTTTTTTTTATCGCATTTAGGAAACACTGGGGCGCTATAAAATGAGCGATGTCCCTTGGAATGCGTATTTGTTTAATATAAAACGTTTTAAATGTAGATAAATGTTTCGGGTTTTATTCATTAAGATCGGATGCCTCATTATACAGCATTTATTTATAATTCTGGCATTAAGATTACAAGGAAACGAACCTTATCGCATTTAGGGGTCATCACATTTAGGCGCACTGACCTTATGATTTTTATTTTTGTAATTTTTTAATAATTATTTCACATAGTTTTTATGAACAGAATATTATACTGTATTTATGTGTAAACAATAAATATATGCCTAACTTTGAGCCGGCTTACAGTTATACTGAAAATAAGGTAAAATGGTAGTGCTTTCTAATTTTACATTTTACTGACTATTAGTAAATACATAATCGCAAAATATTAACACATTTATAACATTTAGATAATAATAATTCTTATAAATGAGTATATTGTTACTTACTATAAAAATTTAATTAGATAACAACAACTTCAAAACAGCATTCAAAATTAACTTGAAAACAGTACTTCACAATAATAGCTGGATGATGCTTTTCATTGTGTATAATGTTGCCAATTTATGTTCTAAAATAAAAAGTAGAAAGCGCAGTTTATAATCTTGCAACAGAGTGTAGAACTGGAGTTTTTCAAGCTTATTTAATTCAAACGCATTGAAAATTAGGACGTGGTGCAAAGTTATATCCCATGGATCAAAGTTCCCCTGAATGATTGTACTTTCTTTTTGTCCTCCGAAAAATTTTACAACATTCTGAACAATTGTTTCGTCTGTAGACAACTTTAAAATAGGGTCGATTAATTATCAACATCCTGTAATTAAAATTTCTAAACTATCGTAATGCTAAATGTTTAATTATTAATAATCGCCCTCTGGTGGAGAAACTATGAACTATTTTTATTTATATTTTTTCAGCTTAAACAAATTACCATCCCTTTATTATGTCTTTCACAAAATTTCATAACTTTATGAACAATAGTTTTGTGTGTGGACAACTTTAAAGTAGGGTCGTTTAATTATGGACACCCTGTATATATCGTTTAGATAGACTTTTACAGGGGATTCAAAATTTGCAAAAGTAATAAATATTCAGTACTTAGAAAAATTGTGCAGTCAAGAGAGTAGCACGATACGTTTTTACATAAATACACACAAATACATGCAAATATTTTTATAGAGAATAACAATAACAACAATGATGATGATTTCCAGAATAGCTGCATTTGCCACCGATAGTACTGTAATGGTCGTGAAGGTGCTACCTGTCGATATTTAAATCCTCTTGTGTCGGGAATTACAACAGAAATCCTTTTCACTAATATGTAGATAAAATATCTGCAACCTTTTAACCACCACAAATTTCGATAAGTAATCTTCGCCTTATTTAATCGCAGAGCTTCTGTCATTAAACAAGGACAATATATTTCTTTTAAAATAGTAGTATCTTGTTGGCCGTCGAGCCCGATTGAAAACCTTTACTGTAGAGTATCATGTCACTTCCGGCAGCTATTATCATTAGTGACGTCCATCAAAGTAAACATTTGTAATTTTAGTTGTGTTGTGAACTGTGCAGCGCAGCTGTATAAACTGTTGACACATCTGAAACGTCACATGTTTGTGGCAAATGCTATTATTCTGGCAATAAAAATTTTGTTATAAAAAACATTCTCATTCCTATCTCTACATTTCAATTTGAACTGTACATTGATACTGTATATTTTTTGAATTATTGATATTTTATTTTTTTCCAGGGTTCGTACGGTTCCTTGAATTTCCAGACTAAGAAATTCTTCGGTACCAGTATTTTCTTATAGAAAATACTTCTTCAAATAAAGCGAAATTTCGTGCGATTAAACTAGATTTATTTTTCTATAACAAAATATTGATATTTGGCCTTGAAAATAACGGTACCCGTACCAACCCTGTTTTCTAACTTTTGGATCATCTGGTATATTTATTTCATGATAATAAATTGTAAAGTATTTATAAACTGTCGATTTTACTTTATACAAATATATATATATATATATCTGTAAACTTTATATCATTTGTTAAGTTTGAATTAAATAAAAGACAAAGTTTGTGACAGTATAAGCAAAATTTGATCCTTTTAATAAGGTGAAACTGTTTGCTCGAATTTTGCTTCACACATCACTTCTGAAACTATTTTTTGCTAGTTAAGACTGATTTATGAGCACTTATAAAAATATATTTTTATAGACAAAATATACTTTAACTTCATACAGGGTGTATCTGAAATGCTTCAACAAACTCAGGGGGATGATAGCACTCATGAAGACGAACAAAAAATGCAATAGAACATGGGTCGCAAACCACTTATTGAGTCACAAATACAGGGTATATCACCCTAACTGATGTCAGCTTGTCGGTAATAATTTTGCGAAAAATTAAAATATTGCAATAAAAATATAACTATGTGTACCTTATTTTGTATGAAATGTGATAACATCACAAAACGTTCTGGAAAAACAGGGTACTCAGACAACCTATGATACCGTATGAACTGATAATCACAGTCCAAAATGAGGAGCGTCCAATGCATATTGCTGGCCCGTATAATGGAAATTTCTACCATTTTTTGTGATGTTATCACATTTCATACAAAATAAGGTACATATCGTTACATTTTTATTGCAATATTTTAATTTTTTGCAAAATTATTACCGACAAGCCGGTTTCAGTTAGGGTGAAACACCCTGTAATTGTGATCCAATAAGTGGTTTGTGACTCCATGTTCAATTGCATTTTTTGTTCGTCTTGATTAGTACTATCATCCCCTAAGTTTGTTGAAGCATTTCAAATAAACCCTGTATGCTTTATGATATTGCCAAGCATACCACTTTTAACCCATTAACCCCTTGAGGGGCGGTGGGATATATTTCATCCCACTTACGATTAATGAAGTTTTGCACCAGAAAAATTTTATTAAATTTTATTTTTCTAACTTTGGTGGAATAAAGTCGTAAATTGCTTTTCCTTTTTTTGGAATAAATCTTTTCGAAGATTTCGGTGTGAATTTCACACTACAGAAACATAATTACTTGTCACTCAAACGGTTAACTGCCGAAGCGGTAAGATAAGGGTCTTCAACTTTATTACGTTTGCCAACTTAAATATTAAAAGATAATCTCAGCTTTATTTAATGTTCGAACTTTCTGTAATTAAGTAAGGCAATTACTTAAATAAAAAAAATAGTGGTAACTAGATAGTTAATTTTAATTTATATTTAACGATGCGAAAAAGCAGCATTAGCAGGTAATGGGCTGACGACGAGTGTCTTTTATACATATTTTAATACCTTGATACCTCTTGACACCAGTTTTTCAGTATCGTAATTTTAACTCATTTAATCTCTCAAAATTTGAGATTACATTATAGGAAAATGTCTTTACTAAAATACTGGATTTCACATTAAAAAGATTACTACTTAAACGACCGGAAATTTTTATCAAGTGTTATAAAAATTTTTTACACCAGAATTTATATTCAAAACCACTTGACTTATTTATTTAATTTATTTCTCTGTGGAACAAATGTAACTTATTTTATAAAGAAATTTCTGATTTGCATCGAAATAGTTTTAAATTATAGCGGTCAAAATGACCGCTGTGGTCGTTATAGTGTTAAATGGCAAGTTTTCGTGCCAGCCGGCGTTAATGAGTTAAGTATAACAGGGATGAGAGCGCTCCGACTACAATGACCGATTACTACCACTAAATTTTAATAGTATTTCCCCATTTTTTAATGACAGATTTTCTGAGATTACATCTAAGGAATGTTTATTATGTGTGGAAAAAAGAAGTATTTTTATCATATGTAAAGTTAGATTCGGTAAAACAGCAGCCTTTTCCCCAAAAATGAAATATGTGAATGATATAATTCTGTATTTGTAAAGATATGTTACATTTTTACTTCTACTCGGGGCCTGATAACCAACGGGGCAAACTTTCACCAGTAAATTTGACTAAAAAATTTCTTCTTATTTAAACATAGTATTCAAGCAAAATAACTGTGAAAAATAAGGCAAAATTTCATATTTCTTTTTATTAGTGGACGTTTGCCCCGTTACAAGCCTCGGAGCGGTCTCTTTTTATAGAGACTAAATCAAAATTTTTTATCCTTACAAAAATTTTCGTTTTAGATTTATCTTTAAATTGTCACAGGTACCAACTTCGTGGAGAGCTTCTTATTGCAATTCTTGTATTAATTTGCCTCAAAAATAATTAAAAATAATTAACTTTGGCTAAAAAAGGTGATTGCTTCGAGGACTGCTATTTGGTAATCAAGCTCTGCCTTGACTAAAACTGTCTGTATTCAATGTTCTAGACGAGAAGTGCCAAACTTTCACTCACCGGATACCACTTCAATTTTATAGTAAACATTACCTTGTCTAATCATCGAATTTCTGCAATTCAATAAGTTAAATATTTCTGTTAAAAATTAGTGGTATCAAGCGGGCCAAAGTTTGACACCCCTGTTCTAGACCATCTACATCTGTGTTGCCAGTCCGTTACATCTGTTAAAATTTGGATTACTTGATTGCTTCCATTTCTGTTTTTGAAAAACTATATTTCATCTTATTTTCGACTTATTGAATTTGTCATAAAATTGGGTGAATATTAGATCATAAAAAAGTGCTGGCAATCAAGAAATCTAAATATGAAAAAGTAGCAGCAACATTAGTAACGCTGGCAAGATTGCTTTAGATCAGAGGTGGCCAACTGTGGCACGCCCGACACCACTAAAATTTTATAGTAATCACTGCCGTATCTAATCATCGAATCTCTGCGATTCAAGAAGAATACTTTTTCCGTAAAATTTTACTGGTATCCGGCGTGCCACAGTTGGCCACCCCTGCTTTAGATCCACAGATACCAACCGCTACGATTTTTAGCACTATTATTTTCATGTAAAAATCATCGCCTTATTTAATTGCGAAAGTCTGCGAATAAATAAGGCAAATATTTTTATTTTAAAAGCTGGTGACAAAAGAAAAAAAAGAAGAAAAAGCATTAAAAAAGAAATCGTAGCAGTCGGAAGCTGTGTCTATAGCTTCATTATACATGATTGAGATAAAAACATTGTTTTTATTATTTAGGTTAATATTAGAGAAGAAAAACTTTGGTATTACATAAGTTTGAGATTTTCATACATAGATGACTATTTGATGTTAACCCTTCAGAGGGCGATAGTATGTTTATGAAACCACTCGATGTTAATTCTCAAACGCCACAATCGCACCAGAATTTCAGTATAGTTTTTCTTTTATATATATATGTATGTGCGTGTGTGTGTGTGTGTGTGTGAAATATAGCTTTTTCTTATTTCCAAATAAATTTATACGTGTATTCCGGAGTCATTAATTCATTTCAACATTTTAGCAATAAAAATGCTGTGCTTATGAAAGGGTTAGAGTATTAACCCTCTGTCTACCAGAAGGGTCCAATGGACCCGACATGTACATTCAAAATATTTATTCAAACCAGAAATTTCTTCAAAACAAACTAAATGTATAAATCAGACAATAATAAGTTAAATAAACAAATTAAATAGTTTTAAGTAAAAATTCTGGTGTAGAATGTTTTTATAAAACTTGAGTAAAATTTCCGGTAGTTCTAGGGTTAACCTTTTCGAGGCACGTTATTATGTTTCTGTAATGTTGAATTCACACCGGAATTATTGAAAAATTTTATCTCAAAATAAGGAAAGGGAATTTTACAATTTTTTTCCGTAAAATTTATAAAAGTAAAATTTGATTAAAAGTTTCCGGTGCGAATCTTAATTAAAATTAGGTGGGATATAATATATTCCAACGCCCCTCAAGGGGTTAATAAGTTGTCTATCGTGAATCATAATGTTAAAATTTAATGTTTTACATTTTACTTTACTAAGAGAACAATTTAGGAACAATTTTCGCATTCATTTTTAAAATTTAATCAATATGATTGATTAACACAGTATAATTGTTAACCCATTTGTTCCAGTTGACAGGATTTCTTTTTAACATGTATTTTTGGAATTCCTACCACTAATTTCGAAAAGTAATATTAGTCTTATTTAATGACATAAATGTGCGATTAAATAAAGAAAAGACTGATATTTTAACCCTTTAGTGCGCAGCTTTGCATATATGCAAACAACAGTGTTTTGAATTTAATAGATTTTTTTTATTCGTATACACCTAATTCACACCAGAAAATTAAAATAGCAATATTTGCTTTAATTAATAACAGACATTCCGTAGTCAAATAAAGCGAAATTAACCACTGAAACATTCTGGTGTAAAGTCTGATTCTCTGAACTACGTAATTTCTAGAACGTATTTTATCATGGGAATTAAAGGGTTAAAGTTTAAGTTTTATAAAAATAAATAATTATATGAAATAAGATATTTTGAGACTACTTATTAAAATATTTAATAATTTAAAATATTTTAGCGTAAAACAGCCACACGAGAGTAGTCTTTTCTTGTATTGCAGATGTGCTACAGAAGAAAAGATTGACGTAATATATGAAAAATATATCTCTGATTTTTTTCATTATTTTTCTGTGTAATAAACCTTTTAGAGAATCATATATAATTTTTCGAAACAAAATAAAAAATCACGCATTTAAGTTTAAAATAATGATACTGAAAAATTAAATCCTTACGAATCCTGTTTTGGAACCAACGTAACATACATACTTTAGGAATACATAGGCTGTAAAAGCATCAGCAATTCTTTTCCTACTTAGTTGTTAATGTCCACGATTACATTTAGTCTAAATCTTCTGAATAGTATTACCTGAATAATAATACAGGATTTGATATTAATTTCTTGAACGTCCACGTTATTTGCTTGTGTTATTTCCACTGGTATGATTTTCTTCTACAATAATTTAACATGTATTTCAAACCATAATTCAACATAATTCAACAATTATTTTAAAATTATTATAAATACATAGGTGCCAACCTCAAACTAATCTTCCGTAATACTTGTGTGAATTTGACCCTGGTTTAATACGTTTTGTACCAGAATTTTTTTTAAAGAAAGGAAATTAAATATGTTCCACGTAGACACCTGGAATTAAGTAAATAAGCATTCATGAAATAAATTTTCTGATTCGAAATGTGATTAACTGGGTCAAATTATTCCAGGCATTATGGAAGATTAGTGGAAGGTTGGCAGCTATGTAAATAGCAACAATGCCCAATATTTCCTTAGGTCAGGGGTTGCCAACTGTGGCACGCCTGAAACCACTCAAATTTTACAGAAAATTCGACTTCTAGAATCGCAGAGATTCGAGAATTAGATAAGGCAATGGTTACTGCAAAATTTAATGATGTCGAGCGTGCCACAGTAGGCCACTCCTGCTTTTGGCACCTTAAATAGCGATGGTTCATTTTCTGGGCACTTTATTTTAATCCCTAAATGCCACACTGGAATCAGAATTTTGGAATAAAATTTGTCTACTATTAAGTGCTACGCTTACCAACCTCCAATTATTTTTCAGTAAAATGTGGTTTAACTTAACCCAGGTTAAATACGTTTCGAACCAGAAAGATTGTGTATCTTTATTTAACCCTTTTATGGACAAAGTATTGCAGTTCGTAAAATGGTGAAATGTTTACAAACAATTTACAAACAAATTCCTTTGAAAATAAGTAAAATGTTTTCTTCACGTACATAATAAAAAGAAAATTTTCATATCAAAATTCTCGTGCGAATATGACATTTAGGGATAAAAATTAAGGGGTCTAAAAATTAACCGACGCCTTTCAAGGCCTGAGCCAAATTTAACCACATTTTACGGAAAATAATAGGATGCTGACAGATATACTAATAATGAACACACTAGAACCCCAGCAGTAGTCAATTCGACTCCGACCAAATGACTTAACACATAGCTGCCAACTTTTACACTTTTGTCTTTCCACAAAAATTTTTACAGTAAATGTTGTCTTATTTAATCGTCGAAATCTCACGATTAAACAAAGCGAAAATCTCTATTAAATTTTAGTGGTAGGAAAAAAGCGTAAAAGTTGGCAGCTACGCTTAATATCTATTTAGACCAGAAATTTCGTCATTAAATTGGTTAAATATGAGTCACACACAAATGAGTAAAATAACTAAGTTAAATAGTTTTAAATAAAATTTCTGGTATATAATATCTTTATAAACCTTAAGTAAAATTTTCTGGCGTTCTAGCGTTAACCCCTTGAAGGGCGGTGGGATATATTATATCCCACCTAATTTTAATGAAGATTTGCACGAGAAACATTTAATTAAATTTTACTTTTATAACTTTGGTGGAAAAAAGCTGTAAAATTTTTTTTCTTATTTTGAAATGAAATTTTTCTAAAATTCTGGTGCGAATTCAACATTACAGAAACACAACTGCTGGCCTCTGAAAGGATTATAACAGGAAGAAAATGAAAATTAATTTGAGGATTTTACTATTAAGTAGTAAAAGAATATGAATAAAAAAAAATAAGTTGGTTGCAGTTTTCAAAAAGTTTAAAATGCGAGATATTATTTCATTGAAAGTTACACATAGAGCATAGCTGCCAACTTGTACGGATTTTTGCTACCACTAAAATTTAATAGAAAGTTTTGTTTAATTCAATCGCCGAATTGCCCTGAATTTTTATGATTAAATAAGGCAGAAATTTCTTTTAGATTTTAGTGGTAGCAAAAATCCGTAGAAGTTGGCAGCTATGATAGAGGGATTTAAAGTAGTTGCAAGAACAATTATTTCTTAAACTGATGATGATAGAAACTTTCTTCCAACTATAAAAATATAGCAATCAAGTATAGCTCTTGTTGTGACACTTGTTTTTGTACATGATCATATACATATTAATATACGAAATTTTATTTCTTTAAATAAGCCCATTTTTCTACAATTTATATCTAGAACAATGTTGCTCTGCGCCTGTAAAAAAGAATTTAAAAAATCCGATTATTGTATAGCCGAAATTTTACCAAGTTAAAAGAGGTGTAAATTCCTTGAAATTTCAACTGTTCCAGATCATAAATATTTCCATAATATTTACTATACAGATTAATAATCTTTCTATGATTAATCGCAGAATTTTTAATGTTTTTCTGCGAAAATAAGATGAACAATACTTCAAAAATTTTAGTGGAACTGTACGCACCATGATCATTTCTCCAATTCCTGGTGTAATTTGAATTGTATGAGTTTTAAATATTTTCCGATTCTAAAAACGCGATTCCCCTTTAAGGAATTTTTTAATGTTTTTCATACATGAAGGGTAGGATGGGGTAGGCTCCAACCCTGGAGACCAGCTTTGGACTTATGGCCAGGATAAAACCCTAAGCAAAGGGGAGGGGGTAATTCTACCATCCAAAAAAGCCCCGTCCAACGGAAGACCGGGAAGAAAATCCGCTTTTATTTAAGACTTAAAAAAATATTACAAATGACACGTGCATCCCAATATTGCTTAAACTGGGCGTGCTAATTTCCCATTTCTCTAAATATCTAATAAAGAAAAATAGTGTCGTATAAAAAGTTAAAATCATGTACTTTAACCCTTTCTCCGCTGGTGTTGCGTTACGCAACAATAAAAATAATTGTTCATGCTTAAATTCAATACTTTGCCACCATTATTTTGCAATTAGAAAAAATGTCTTACTTATTGGCAAAAACTTTGCTATTTTAATAAAACAAAAAACACTTTTCTGAGTTTGTGGCGGCAAACAACTTTCAGCAAGAAATTTAATAAATACAACGAAATATTTTGGCGGTTAATGGGTTAATATGTCTGCCATCGAAATACTCGGCCAAAGGACACGAGTGTGACGTCATCACTGATCGACCGACTACTCACTAGTGTTGGAATTCACACCGGAAAATTTTGAATAGCAATTTTCTTTTATTTTATTTGTCGAATATCTATCATCGTATAAAACAATAATAACTATTTAAACTTACGGCTGAGAATTCGGAATCCACCAATAAAAAAATCAACCAGATTCGGTAACACTGTGGTATTCCGCATCTGGCTGAACTTTCGTTTAGGCATTCCGAATTCTCACCAGTACGTTTAAATAGTTATTATTGTTTCATAAGATGATAGATATTTCACAAATAAAATAAAAATACTATTCAAAAATTTCCGGTGTGAATTCCAACACTAGTGAGAAGTCGGCCGATTAACGATGACGTCACACTCGTGTCCTCTGGCCTTGAGTATTTCGATGGCAGCGATACAGCGCGTTGTAAATTAAATGTACTTTCGAAAGTTATACTTAATTTATCAAATTTTTGTAATTGTAAGGATGCATCTATCATCAGCGGTCTAAGAGATAATCGTCATCACCCATTTTTCTTAAATCTGATAGTATAATTTCGCATGTTTTATGTTTTGAACTCTATTTCAAGTACATTCTCTTTCTAGTTCGTTTATTTAAAGGAAATTTATTTGATTTCAGAAATTTAATATAAGATCTAAAAATGTTCCACAGAATTATTTTTCTGAAATATTTTACCAGACTTCCAATTAATCAAGGCCATTATACTCGTTGGAATTTTTAATTAAGTATTTACCTATATTTTAAATTAGAAATTCTGTATTTAATATTAAAAAAACATAATACGCAAACACCGCATCTAATTTAAATTTTTATGCCTTTAAATTAAACGAAAAATCCTATCAAAAAGACATTTAAAAATGCATGCATCCTGATTTGATGTATTAGCAATTTAATGTTTAGAAAGGTTGTTATCACACTTTCATTCTTAAAAAATGTATTATATTTAAACGTCTGTTTGGTCATAAACCAACTTTATGTTGTTTTAAAAACGTTGATATTTACTTTGCTCTTCTACTACGCCTTCATTTTCTGGCCTTTTTATATGTAAATATAATATTTTATCAAATTTTCTGTCTTTTTTCAATGGAGACAGATTGCTCACATTTTTCATCTTTAATAAAATCTAATAAAGTATAAGCATTCAGATCATTTTCTCTATCTAGAGAAATGGTAATTTTGAGCTTATTAAAGTTTGTATGACTTTCTAGACATATTAAAATATTAATTAACACTTTCAAATATGAATGTAAAGTTATTGCATTGTCTGCTTGCTTATCTATCTGCGTGATATATTAAATTGAGTTTCCGTCCTTTAAAAGTTGATTGTACAGTCGTGGAAAAAAAATATTAAACACCCCCTACTAACTTCTCAACAAATTATCGTAGAAGAAAGTTACTGGTACCGAACGATTGGAAATAAAGTCTACTTTTAAATGATGTATATAAAATTTGTTTAAGGGGCCATCTACATATTAAAACGAACAATAACTTTGTTTTTTTCAATAGCAGTACATAATTCTGACAGCATAAATGAACTCTACACCTTTCAATTAGTCTATAAACAAATTTTTATGCAATTCGTGCCATAAGTTTCCGAGAAATTAATTATTTTAAAACGAGCGTATTTTAAGGGCTGCATCCAAACTGAAGTTCCGAACTCGATTGTTAACCGATAGAGCCGCCTTCTTGATCAAGGTACGTTTAAGCGTCAATGAAACCTGTTTGATTACAGGATAGCAGAATAAATTTCAAAAATTTACTCACTTCTATCATAGACGGCCCCTTAAACCACCATTTTGGCGTTTTTTAAGCATAATTTGAAAACTCCTTGGAAGAAAAATGTGAAATTTTGGATTTCCATAAAGCAGGACTTAATAAATCTAAATCCATCAAAAAAATTGTATGTTGCAATTCATAATTTTTTAGAATATTAATTTCATAATTCATAATTCGTATCATAAAATTATAAAAATTTCAAATTCAACGTATATATGTCTGGGTATATTAGTATTATTGCTACACAAAAAATTAGCTCGTTAGGAGCATAATTTCAGGAGATATAAATAAAAATATGAAAATGTAATTTAACATTAGAAGTACTAAATTTTAAATGTCTATAATTCAAAAACTTATCATTCGAATGACTTGAAATTTGGTTTCTATGCATATTTTGAACCGAAGATTTGAAATATCTCGTTAAATTTGGGTACTGCCATTGAAAAAAATGAAGTTTGGACTCGTTTTAATATGTATATGGCCCCTTAAGCAAATTTTATATACGTCATTTAAAAGTAGACTATATTTCCAATATTTCGGTACCAGTAACTTTCGTCTACAATAATTTTTTGAGGAGTTAGTGGGGGGTGTTTACTTTTTTTTCCACGACTGTACATATATTATGTATAAATATAGAAAGAAACTACAGTTTCACCATATGCTTTAACCCCTTGAGGGGCACCGGTATGTATTATATACCACCTACGATTAATGTAGTTTTACACCAGAAAAATTTTATTAAATTTTACTTTATTAACTTTGTTGGAAAAAAGCCGTAAAATTGCTTTTACTTATTTTGAAACAGAATTTTTCAAAGATTCCGGTGAAAATTCAGCATTTCACAAATGTAATTGCTTGCCCCTCAAGGTGTTAATTTATCTTCTTAAATTTTGTTAGTATGCCAAGGTCATAGCTGCCAAATTTTACCCTTTTTTGTTACCATAATTACTTAAAGGAATTTTTATCTTATGTAATACAAATTTCGGCGATTGAAAAGGAGAAAAATTAAAATTTAGTGATTTGAAAAAGCTTAAAAGTTGGCAGATATGCCAAGTACTCTTTAATCCTTTGCCCTCCCCATCATTTTGAGTACCGCCCACTGAATACTAGGCCTGAACCCTGACACAAAAATGGCGGCAGCCGCAGGCCGATTGTTTTCAGCTTGTGTACGATCCCTTAAATATTCGTACCAATAATTTTTTTAAAGTTTTTTCCCGCGTTGTTTTTCTGAGATTAATCAAGTCAGACAAATCTTTTATAAAATACTGGTGTCCATATTAAAAGGACCGCAGCTGTGTTATAAAAAAATCCGCCTTCGGCAGCCGCAATTTTTTGTGTAGCGTTCAGGCCTAGTATTCAGGGGGCGGTGGGATGGGCTACCAGCAACTCCGCGTCGTTTTGACTGTGGGCTATCAGCAACTCCGCGCCATTAAGTCGTCATTACACAAATTTTGTTCGGTCGGCACCACTTTTTTACAAGAAGTTTCCTTCAAGTATACAATTTCAAAAATGCTCTGATTAAATAGGGCAAAATTTTCCCCCTTTTTTACTGATGCCAAAAGAAAATTTTGCAAGGAAAGATGATGTCGCCGCAGCGGCGACAACGGAGTGTTTAGCTTACCTTATCACGTCGCCGCAGCGGCACCAACGGAGTTTTTAACTTACCTTACAATGTCGCTGCAGCGGCGACAACGGAGTGCAAAGGGTTAATAAAGGTAATCTAGTGAGGAGTATATTTTGCTTGTGATCGCATAGCCACCGCTCTCTGAATACCATGGAACCAGGGTTTCCAGTTTGGCCTCCAATTTTATTCAGAAATTTAGTGTTCATACCAGAAATAAAAAATAGCTTTTTCAGCTTTCCTTTATAAGAGACATCTAACTATCAAGTAAACTAAAAAACCTTCTTTCTAAATTTCCGGTATGAATTTGAAAGTCCGGGTTGAAATTGGAGACCAAACTGGCAATCCTGCATGGAACTATCAATAAAGAAGAACTGACATTATCCTCAAAATGGCGAAGATTCAACTGTAACCGGTTTCGCAGAGGCTCATTGCCACCGGCGTAAACTTCCAACAATAAGTTTGTATAGAAATTTTCTACTTATTTAAACACCTTACAAATGGAGTATTTCAGTCATAATTATGGCCAAAATCATTTGCGCAATTTTGCGTGAATAAACCGCTAAAATAAGGCGAAAGTTTCTATTCAAAATTCTGGTGAAATATTTCGCGGTAATCAGAAGTTGTTGATCCTATGTAAAAAATCAGCCGCCATCTTGTGATAACCTCTTCAGTTATTTCACTTGCAACTGGTATACTCTAAACTACACTGGTGTGCAAAAATTAAGGAAAAGTCACAAAATGCTAATTTTCAAATACGCGAACACTCAAAAGGAAATAATATAATTCGAGTAATTACTATCTCTACAACACAGCTAGTCCATATAACATTTCATTCATGTCACACATGGTCACAAGTGTCACAGCCACTACGGTGAAGCAAAAAAATAGGAAATTCCATACATCTCATTATGAGTCTCAAACGATCACTATATGTGACTCCACTGAGACGCCACTGTGACTGCTGGTTTGTGATGAGTCACCATGTGACTTTACAATGTTGTTACATTGTGACTCTCATTTGACTGTCATTTGTAGACTCAATTTCAAAGTCATCGTGAACGCTGCATTGTGATAAGTTAGCAAATAACGTCACATTAAAGTCACATGATGACTTTCAGGTGACAGAGAGACTACTGTGAAGTCACCATTGTGCTCTTTTGGGAAAAGACTACATTTGACTATAATATGATATTATTTGGTGACTTATCATAATGCAACGTTCATGATGACTATGAAATATAGTCTAAAAATGACAGTCACATGAGAGTCACAATTTAATTACATTGTTAAGTCCCCTGGTGACTCGTCACAAAGCAGCAGTCACATTGACTTCTGAGTAGAGTCACATATAGTGATAATTTTTGACTCATGATGAGATGTATGGAATTTCCTATTTTTTTGCTTCACCGTAGTGACTGTGACACATGTGACCACGTGTGACATGAATGGGATGTTATATGGGCTAGCTGTGTTGTAGATATAGTAATTACTCGAATTATATTATTTCCTTTTGAGTGTTCGCGTATTTGAAAATTAGCATTTTGTGACTTTTCCTTAATTTTTGATAACCAGTGTATATGTGTCCTCCTCTTTATTCATAACTCCATTACATGTTACATGATGACGCAAAAATGGCGCCTATCGTTGGCGGATTTTTCTCAACGTTTTCATGGTCCCTAGAATTTAGACACCGGTATTTTCTTAAATATTTCTTCCGATTAATTTAATTTTTAAAATTAAGGTGAGAAAAACGTTAAGAATTTACTGGTAATGAAGCTCAAGGGACCGTACAAACGCTGAAAAACATCCGCCTACGACGACCGCCATTTTTATGTCAGCTCGTAGGCCCAGTATTCAGAGGGCGGTGACATAGTTTTGCGTTGCTAACTTTGTGGGTGAATGATTAATCTACTAAAATACCATCAAAAATATCTTATCAAAAATATCACATAAAAAATGTAGCTAAGCCTCATGATTTTTAGTCTCTACTTCTTTAGTTAGAGAACGTATTTGGCTGAGTGAACTTATGTTTTGGATTCACGTATCCGAAGCTTCCAGAAATCAATTTCTGTTAAAATGTGCATAGGTTACATCACATAAAGCTTTTAAATATTAACTTCATACTATATACAAAATGAAATTTATATTAAAAAATGTGTATTGTAATCTATATAAATCTTAACAAAAATTTCCTAAAAGTATGAGAACCCCGACTTTCAGATCATACCGCCAAGTTGATTTTGAGTTATGCTTTATGAGTTTATTTTGCAACTACTAACCCTTTCAGGTTCAAGGCATTTCTGATATAAAACTGTTGAAATAATTGATTGATAGCACAATTTATGAAAAAATTTATTTGAAAATAATTAAAAGCTTTTCTTCATGTATTTTCTGAAATTAAGTGTAACTTTGGTAATTTGTAAAAAATAAAAGTTCAAATTGTTAGGTTTAATTTGTATTTCCAACATTTTCTTAATGTTTTAGAAGTAAATAAATCATGATTAGAGGTCAAGGTTAATTTTTTTTAATTTAAAATTAAATTTCCTTTTTTTATATAAACATGGAGGTGACACATTATTCCATGGCGGTGACAACCTTTAATAGTAGTGATGAATATAAGTTTTATTGTCCATTTACTAGATTGAAAACCATTTATGGTTGTTTTATTGTTTAACAGGAATAATATGTTATTTGAATGAAATACAGATACTCAAATAACACATGAAAACGAAAACTGGATTACAATGCAGGTAAAGAAAACATACTCTTGTGTAATATGTTAACAAACACGAAATTTTTTATTAAATAATGTTGCAGCTTTGAGGGATTAAATCAAAGATATATTGCAACCGATTGCTCACTTTCGGCTATTCAAACACACAAATCAAATCTTCATATATAATGATTGCTTCTAGCTCTTTTCTGAAAACAAATTTGTTCTTAGATCCCAAACATTTTGCATAATATTAACTTCTACGTAATCTTCAACTGTGGTTACTTTTGCTAAATACAGTTTAACAGGACACTAACTGGAATCTTGTGGTCGAAAGGCCGTCTTTGACTTTCGACACGTCTCATTTTTTTCAAAATTTTTCTCAATCTGAGTATTTCAATGCTGAACCGAATGCAAAACATTTTATGACTTTAGAAGAAACATTTTCGACTTTCAGTATTTTTTGCAACCTCTCTTTTGTACTGTTTAATTTTTTTCTTTTACTTATGTTGTGATGATATCTTTCCTTATATTAATCTTTTTCTCTTTTATGTTTGAACTTTTCATAACTTTCATTTTTAAGTTCTTTTTAAAGCAATTTTTTTCTTCTGTATGCTTTTGTTTTGTTTCTGTTAACAATTTTTCGCCCGCTTTTTACCCGACTAGCACCTGATCTACCTATCACATCTTTAACATTCGCAATAGGATTGGTTATACTTTCTGGATCATCATCTGTTTTTAGAGTAGTAGAATTTAAAAGAACCTTTTCTTTATTTGCTTTCTTCTCTCGACTTTTCCTTGTCCTTTGTACCCAATTCTTTCTTTGTGCACGCTCCTGTTGTTCAGGCAATTGAGAAATAGCTTTAATTTTTCCTTCTTGTTTCATCTAGTAATACTCTTTGCGTTCCTTTTTCTTACATTCTTCAAACAATTATGGATTTTCTTTAATTTTATACCGTCTTTTCTGTTCTGCTTCTCGTTTGATTTTTCTTTTCTTCTGTACAGAAATATTTTTGTTTTTGGTCGAGCCATGATGAATAAAAATATTTTAAAATATTAATGTGCAACTAGATAAAAATAAGTAGATTAATAGATAAACAGAAAATACAACACTTTAAATATATGACTGCAGACTGCCCTAGTGTGGTCATATTATTTTAATATATTAAATATTCAACAAATATTTTGTGTGTTTTTTCATTTATGAAATTGCGTAGAATAGAAAAACTGAATATTTAAATTTAGTTCTATTTTTATTATTATTTTTTAACTTTAGGCGATCAGGAAATGCAATAAGAGGCTTTAAAATAAAGTTTAATTAAATCTATAATTTAACCTGCATTGAAAGAAATACTGTAAAGTACTAATAAATCTAAGTTATAAAAAACTGAATATTTTAGAATTAAAAATTTCCAGTTTCAAAATTTTTTTATTAATATAAAATTATCTCCAAAATAAAAAATGGATTCAATAATAAAAAAATATACTCTAAGCATCCTTAAAATATTATTTACATCAATAAATGTGGCATCCATGGATCAATGTCACCTTCATGCTACAACAATGGCATGGAGACATACCTGGGATTAGACCTAATATTTTCTAAACTGTGCACAACATTAATATAATGCTAGTTGTATACACAATTAAATAAAGCAATTTAAAGCTAGTTATCAACAGAATTCTGCTATTTTTTAAAATTGACATTATTAATGAGTCCATGGAGTTGACATCCAATTAAAGTGCCCTATGGCAATTAAAAGGTTTTAAATTAAAACCAGAGGAAATAACAACTTATCATGTTTCAGAAATATTCCATCTAACATGTAGCTTCCAGCAGTTAATTTTAATTCCAATTTCTAGGGTATTCTGCCATCTAGTAGATTTTTATATAACTATAACTGATATGTCATGGAAGTAGCTATAATTGTGGGAACAGAAGTGTCTTGGTCTATAATTTAAAAAAAAATAAATATTCAAAATTTTCCTTTAAAAAGTTAATAAAATATATCCATTTTTATCTTAATATATTTTACATGGTTCTTTTCCTTTATCCTATGGGATATATTCATGTTGTAAAGTAAAAACAGGCATGGAGGGACATACCATGGAGGTGACATTTAGTATGATTTTAATTTTATTAAAATACTTTTAAATTTAAAATTTATTCTAAAGTATATTTTAATACAAGTTTTAGATGTGCCTTCATAAGTTATCTATTTAGTTGAACAATTATTTGCATAAAAGTAGAAAAAAATTGATTGGGACTCAAATTTCCACTTAATTTCAGAAATGATCGTATATTGTAAGGGGAAATTTGCACGAAAATATTCGCGGTGGCATTTGGCAGTTTGGCTATTAAATTTAAGCGTTCACACCATGCAAACGGCGCCCCTAAAAGGGTTAAAGAAGAATTTATAATTAGGAGTTCAAAGATTTACATCTACATAATTCTTGAATTTCTTCACCCAATAATCTTTCATTTGAAAAATCTAAGGGTAAAATTTACAGAAAAAACTAAATGTGTCAAAATTAAATGTTGAACATTTTAGTAAATTTTATCATACTCCATTGTTTACAATTGCACCATGGAAATAGCCTACTCTACTTTTTAACATACATTTAAAGAAGATATAATTGCAAACAGATCGGATATTTTTGCAACAAACATGGGAAAAATCACGGAACTATTAATAAAGAAGAACTGACATATCCTTAAAATAGTGAAGCTTCAACTGTAACCGCTATTGCAGGGGTTGTTTACCTCCGGCGGAAACTTCCACCAGTAAATTTATATAGAAATTTTCTCCTTATTTAAACGTCTTATTATTGCAAAAATTCAGTCATGAATAATGGTAGAAACAGATTTTCACTTTTAGTCGGTATCAGTATACTTTGACGGTAGTGACGCCTTGCGTTTCAGCCATATTGTGACAACCAGGGAAACAAATTGACAGTTTTACAAAGCAAACTAACTCCAGTAAGAACAAATAGAAATTTTGGCCACATTTGTGAAATTTTTTTTTCCATGAATAAGACGCTTAAATAAGACGAAATTTTCTATTCAATTTTACTGGTGGGAAGTTTGCCCCCGTGGAAATCAGAAACTGAAGATACGATTTAAAAAAAAGCAGCCGCCATATTGTGACAACCTTCTCAGTTACTTCACTCGCAACTGGTAGGCAGTAGACTATATGTCTCCTCCTCTTTATTCATAACTCCATTGGAAAAACATGGAAATTTCATATTTCTATTTTTTTCCAGCCCTTCATTCTTCTTTTTTAATTTGAATGACAAACGGTTACGCTGAGTTGTTTTTAAGGATTTTGGAAGTTTCCGTTGAACTTTTCCCAGTTTGAATTTAATTTTAAAGATGTATTTTGCTCTTATCATTCCTGCAATTTGTATTTTAGAAAATTCTCCTAATGTTTGTTTTAAAGATTAAACCGAAACGTTGAGATTTATTTTATTCATGTATTTATTTTATAACATCTTTTAATTTGTGAATAAAGTGTGCGTTGGATAGCAACATCTAGATTGTTTAGTATTAAAAATCTTATTCATGCAGAATTTCTATCATAAATAAGGCAAACCTTTATATTTGCTTTTTCTGGTGGAAGTTTGCCGTGGTTTTAATTAGGTCTTTATCCTATGTTAAAGAAACAACAGTTTGCAACTTGTGACAACATCTCCAGTTACTTTACTCGCAATTTGTAGACACTAAATTATCTGTCTCCACCTGTTTATTCATGCCTCTATTGACTACTTGTGTGACAGATCACTCCACACTCCCGAGCAACAATCATTTTCGGTCTAAAAGTAGCTATTAAAGTTCAAATCAGTTATTAATATTAAGTGATTCTCTGGTATTCTTGGAATCGAGTACCACTATTACAGAAGAGAAATATTCACCTTAATTATTTACGAAAGTTCTGCGATAAAATAAGGCAAAGATTAGTATTCTGAAAGAGAGGTACTCACATTCAAGGACCTGTAGGAGCTTTGCACTTATACAAATTTTAAAACATTTTAGAACGTGTTAGAAATATATTTCTTAATAGTGCATTCTCTCAGATATATTTATATAAAAGTGGTTTATAATGAAATAAAACATATTATTTCTTAACCCTTTCAGGGGCAAGCAATTGTGTTATTTTAAATGTTAAATATTCACGCTAGAATTTTTTTTTTTTTATGTTACTTGAAAATAAGCAAAAGCTATTTTACGGGTTTTTCCCCCACAAGTGTTATAAAGGTAAAATTTTGTACAAAATTCCGGTATAAATCTTGATTAAATCTAAATCATATAAAAAATATCCAAAAACATTTCAAGGGTTTAAAATATAATAATATAAATGTTTCATTATCTTCATACGGAAATTGATTATTTGTATTTAACATTATTTATTATTTCATGTCTGGTGACTATGATTGGCGTATTTTAATCTTGCTTATAATTACTGATGCACTGAAATCAATGACCTTTGTAATTATTGATTGATTGATTAAAACGAGTACAATAATTTAAAGGCTGGGAAAATTTTTGTTATTGACCTTTTCTATGGTAGATAAAAATCTATTACGTATTGGTTGTTCTTTCTTTCGTAAAAGACAAGTTTTAGCGTTGTAAAGCTGTAATTACAGGGAAAATAAAAGGTAAAAGGGTAAAATATCGATATCAGATAAAATAATTTCAAATTTTAAAGAAACAATTCATAGTGATTATCTTTCTCGCTTTAGAAAATTTCGAAATATATGTTAAGGCAACTTCACTTTTTATATGTATTGATTTTATGTTAGATATCTGAGAACGGGAAACCGAAGCATATATTGAAAGAAACAGAAAAACACAACTTTCATTTAGAAATGATTTCTGATGAACAGCGCATAAGGCATTCTATAATATTAACGAAATAAAAAGCGTAATTTTTGTTAATGGATAAATGGAAATTTGTATTTATCTAGAGTATCAGAATTTGCTCTTAATGCAAATTAGAAATAATATTGGTTATCGTGTTAACTACTATTAAACTGGATATCAAATATTTTTCCATTGTTTTTTCTTTTTAAAAGATCAATTGCATGATAGCCGGAAAAAAAATTATGTACACTATGTTACGTAAATTAAGTTTGATATATTTGTGTCTGCATAGAAATATAAATAAGATGATAAGAATATTATATGCAGCAAAATACTGCTAACATTACGGGATTTTTGAATGATTTTTGAGAATGACTATACTTTACAAACATTCTATGAAACAAGGACATTCTGTCATATTATTGAAATAAAAAGCACAAATTTGTTAATGGACAAATTGAAATCTTCATTAATCTCGGGTATCTAGTATCAGATTTTACTTAACCCTAGATCTACCGGGAATTTTATTCAAGTTTTAATAAAACGTTCTACACTAGAATTTTTATTTAAAACTATTTAACTTATTTATTTACCTTATTTTTGTCTGGTTTATATACTTAGTTTATTTTAAAGAAATTTCTGGTTTGAATGAATATTTTGTATGTACCTGTCGGGTCCAATGGACCCGTCTGGTAGACGGAGGGTTAAGATAAAAAATATTGATTATCCAGATACTAAAGGGTAGCATTACCAGGGTGCGTACGTGTCCTTGAATTTCCAGACTAAGAAATTTTTCGTTACCAGTATTTTCTTATGGAAAATCTCTCCTTAAATAATGCGAAGTTTCTTCCGTTTACACCTTTCCGGCGTAGTAATTCTGTTTATAAACTGATGTAATAATGGACTGACACCAGAATTTATAGGCGAATTTATTAGAAAATAAGAACTTGCTTATTTTGACGTACATTATAAAAGGAAAATTTTAATTAAATATTCTTGGTGCCGTTTGTCAGTTTTGGAATTAAAATTAAGTGTTCATTTTTAAGGACAACGTCCTCGAAAAGGTTAAACTAGATTTATTTTTCTATTAAAAAAATAGTGATATTTGGCCTTGAAAATAACGGTACCCGTACGAACACTGGTTACTTGCGATGCCTCAAAGACAACATTATTTTTCATAATTTCTATTGAGAAAATTATAGGTCTAAATGAAAATTGATTTGAAGTTATTTATTACATCAATATTTCACATCAATAACATCTATATCGTAGCTGCCAACGTTTACGCTGTCGTCTTACCACTAAAATGTAACAGAGAAATTTTCCTTAATTACTCGGAGAAACCTGCGATTGACGAAGTAATATATTTACTTTCAATCTTTAGTGCTATCAAAAAGAGTAAAATTTGGCAGCTAATACAGATATATATCTAACTATATATACAGCTAATATATATATACCAGGGGCGGCTAAACTTTTTGTCTAAAATTCACTTGACACCTTTTTCTAAGAATTGTAATTTTGTCCTTTTTAAATTGCAGACATCCTGTCATTAAAGAATGCATTTTTTTCTGTATATAAATACTGGTATCTCTGTGGCACGCGTGCCGCAGGTTGGCCATCCCTAATATATACAGTCGGTACCATGCAAAACAATCCAATGTGAAAACAGGTTGCCAATGGGCTACTTTTTAAAATTCAGATTTCTTGATTGGCACCACTTTTTTGAAATAGTAAAATTCGCCTTACTTAATGACATATTAATTAATGCGAAAACAGGGGGAATTTTACCATTTCAGAAAAGTGGTGCCAATCAAGAAAACAGAATTTAAAAATGTATCCAACTGGCAACACTCTTTTCATATTTGATAGTTTGACACGGTACTGACGATATCTGTACAAAAAAATATCAAAATGGTGGAGCTGGAGCTGTTGCAACATGGTAATGACAGAAAGTTGGTTGGAAGAAAAACTTTATAAATTTTCATCGGATCACTTCAAAATTTTAACTACACTTTCTCAACACGGCTGCTTAGAGAAGCACATGTGTTTCTTCTATCATAATAATTATGCATAATTATTATGATAGATGAAATACTTTTATTTTTAACCCCTCGCCTGTGACGCCCGAACTCAGTTCGGGCAATTCAAATGCGCAATTTTTGAATGCCCGACCCGAGTTCGGGCGAGAGATAACTCCTTTGCACCCACACATTGCCGGTTATTTCCAGTCATTTACACGGGCATTTCGCATTGTACGGAGTTTTCGCGTACGGCTGAATTTCGAGAGTTTTTCTATCTGTTTTTAGCTCACAGACTATCAAAGACTGAGAGCTAATGTATGTGCCGGTTCTGTATGTACGTAAGGCGATAACTTTTGATAGAAACCACCGATTTGCTTCACATTTTTTCTCTATGTTCATTCTGATAAGGCACTTCCCTGATTAATTTTGGGGGTTCATTGGTTAAGTATAAAGGCAGAAAAGGGGGCTACCCCCCCTTAATTTAGATAAATGGGTTTTTCATGCAGAATTATTCGATTTGCTCCACAATTTGTATACCGGTTTATTATGTTAAGGAGCTACCCTGATTAGATTTGGAGGTTCATTAGTTAAGTATAAAGAGGGGACAGGGGGCTAGCCACCCCTTAATTTAGATAAATGGGTTTTTCATGCAGAATTAATCGATTTGCTCCAAATTTGGTATACCGGTTTGTTATGTTAAGGAGCTGCCTTGATTAAATTTTGAGGTTTATTGGTTAAGTATAAAGGGGGGGGCGGGGCTAGACCCCTCCCTAATTCAGATAAATGGGTTTTTCGTGCAGAATTATTCGATTTGCTTCAAATTTGATATACCAATTTATTCCAATATGGCACTTCCTTCATTAGATTTGGAGGTTCACTAAATATAAAAGGGGAAAAGGGGGCATTTCCTCTCTCCTTAATTTAGATAAATGGATTTTTCATGCAGATTTATCTGATTTGCTTCAAATTTGGTATACCAGTTTGTTATGTTAAGGAGCTTCCCTGATTAGATTTGGATATTCATTAGTTAAGTATAAAGGGGGGGAAATGGGCGCTATTCTCCTTCATTTATTTTTTGAGGGTCATTATTTTTTAAATAAAAGTACACTATATAATTATTGTGAATAGCCTGTGAGTTCAATGCCATCAGTTTAACTGGGCACTTTTCTTTTTATTCTTATTTCCAACATCTTATTTTCATTCAAATTTTTCGGCAAATGTGTGGCGTGACGTATTTTGTTTTCCATGTTTGGTACGTTTTTCTCAAATATATTCCACAGGCAAGGGGTTAAACAATTTTAAGTAAATTTTTTTATGCAAAATGTCTTTATATTTTGCATGTTTGCCGTTTTTACAAATATGAATATTCATTAATGATACTATGTACTTCTCTTGAAAATTTGATGTAGATTAACATAAATAAACACTTTTGTTCCAAGTCAATTTGAGATATATCTGCGTTGCATGCTACGGAGGGCTACAGTTTTGGCTTTACCATGTTGCTACTGCTCCAAAGCCGCTATTTTTTTTCTGAACAACAATAAAAAATTCGTTAATCACGCAAACGATGGATGTAACAAATATCTTCAAAATAATTTTCAATCCGTTGTACAGTTTTCTCAGAAATAAGAAATAAAAAATGAATGCTTTTTCTTTTTTTGTAAGTAGCTTTATACCTTAAGCTGACAATCAGACTTTCATTTTTTGAGATTTTCTGTATACACGATAAGTCAGACACTACTCATTTTATATTAATACATTAAAACTGAATTATATATTAACCCTCTCGCTGTGTAATTGTTTTATCAAAATAGCTTCAAAAATTGCGTACTTAATTCCTTCGCGGAGAGCGTCTTTTAAGAATTTTTATTTTTTTGCCACCGGTTTTTCAAAACAAAAATTTTCGTCTGATTTAATCGGGAAAATGCTCCAATCAGATAAGGTAAAATTTACAATAAAAAGTAACTAGTGGGAATGATCAAGGCGGGTTAATAAGACGGAGAAAATGCATCCCCGATGAAATCTCGGGTTGCGCAAATTTTGCTACTTCTACGTTGCCCGAGAAACTCTCGGGTTGCGCAGCGAGAGGGTTAAAGGCTTTATTTATTTTTGTCTGCATTAAACAGGGGTGGCCAATTGTGTAACGCCGGATTCCACTAAAACTTTACAAAAAAGTCGACTTCTTGAATCGCAGATATTCGTTGATTAGATAAGGCAATGATTACTATAAAATTGTAGTGGCGTCGAGCGTGCCACAGTTGGCCACCCCTGGCATAAAACTATAAATTAGATGATAAACATCAAGATTATCATACACAGGGTGATTCAAAGAAATGTTTACAAAGTGACATGGCAAATCAGGCATACAGCAAGGATAAAAAATCACAACGGAACATAGGTTTGCAAACCAGTTATTTATTCGCAAATACAGGGTGTTTAATCCCAACTAAATCCGGGTTGACGGTAATAATTTCGAGAAAAATAAAAACATTGTAATGAAAATGGAACGATATGTACCTCGTTTTGTGTGAATTGTGATAACATCACGAAAATATCTGGAAAAACACGTTGCCCAAGCAATCCTGATACCGTATGAATTGATAATCACAGTCCAAAATGTGGAGCGTCAAGTGCATACTGCTGACGCGTGTAATGCAAGCATCTACCACTTTTGTTTAGTGTTATCACATTTAAAACAAAGATGAGAATGTCTGTTAAATAGTTTTTGACAATATACTTCAGTTTTCTGAAAGTTATTACCATCAATCCAAATTGAGTTAGGATGAAATACCCTGCATTTGTGACTAAAAAACTGGTTTGCGACCTTATGTTCGTATGTGATTTTTCATCCGTGCGGTATGCCTGATTTGCCATGTCATTTTGTAAAAGTTTTTTTTAATCACCCTGTATAGCAAAAAAAAAAAATATATATATTATTACATTTTTTATGCTTCTTTGACTAATATTTTTGAATGAACATATTTTAAATTATCCAGTAATTAAAAAGTATCCAAAGAAATGTTTCATTAAAAATGTATAATTAGACAATCCATGGTATAGTATTATAGATAATTAGAAATAAAAGTTTAATTTAACGTTTAACATTTTTACATTTGTGAGCAGGCACACATATTATGAGCAGGTTGTCCTCGACCCATGGGTGTTATTTTTGTATGCTTCATTGCTGAAAAGGTTGATTTTCGTTATCCAAGTTTACATTAAAAATTAATGCATTTAATAGCAGTATTGTTTTATGCAGTATTTATGCGTGTATTCAGAGTACATAGACTAAAGTGTCTCCCCAAAAAAGCGCTGGTGGAAATTTAAAAAATCTATACGATAATTAGTGTCTGTCATGTTAGCGGCTAAATTGTCGTAACGAATGGGATTCACCATACTGTCGAGAAACGTTTACGTGTGTGCATGTCAACATGGTGTTTAATTTCCAGAGGACTGTTTATACAGGGTGATTCTAAATTCACAGTACAAATTGTAAGGGTTGGTACAGGATACTGTAACAATCATTTATTGTGTAGGAATGTATGGGCACCACTGACGCGTTGAGGTACAAACACCAGGGGGCCAATTTGGCCCTTTTTCGATTTAAAAATTTAAATTCATACCATAACATTCCTATATTATTATTTCTTTATTTAAGACAGACATTTCATGATTACTTAAAGAAAAAATTCTCCTTTGAAAATTTACGGTAAGAAATCGAAATTTTTGAATTAAAAGAAACGCAAAACTGGCAAATCTGTAAAACACGGGATATACACGCGAAGAAATAAAAATGGAGTTTTTATTTAATTATAAAATTGTGATTTTATTCGGGAAATTTTCAAAGAAGAATTTTTTCTTTATATAATCATGAAATGTATGTCTTCAATAAAGAAAGAATATTATAGGAATTTTCTAGTATGAATGAGAAATTTTGAAAAAAGGGGCCAATTTGGCACCCTGGTATTTGTACCTCAACGCGTCACTTGCGCCCTTACATTTCTATACAATAAGTGATTGTTACAGTGTCCTGTACCAACACTTAAAGTTTGTACCATGAATTTAGGATCATCCTGTATATTACTGAAGTTTATAGTTCCAACAAGCAATCGTTTAAAAAATCAAGAAGGCTGTTTCAAGAGTAGTCTTGTGATTGTGAATAAGAGTTATCCGACTAATCAATAAATGGAATATTGCCGCGATTTCATAATGACCATAGAATAACCTGATATACTTAACCATTTGTCCTCGAGAGGTTACTCTCACTAACCACTAGCGTTGCTAGTTTTTCCGAGTAAATAAAGTCTTGAAATGCTCTGGACACCACTAGTTTGTTACTGTTTATTTCGCTATCTTTAATCGCAGATAATTCTTCTGTTAGATAAGGCGAAGTAAAGTTCTTCAAAATACTGGTGTTCAGAGTAGTTAGAATGTTTATATTCGGAAATTATAGTCTTCAAATATGGGAGGTCTGGATATTATGAACATAAGTAGAGTTATAGATATCTGAAAAATCCGATTTATCAACTAGAGAGGAGGTGTCAAACTGTGGGTCGTCTGATAACGCTAATTGTTTAACCTATTTATGCCTAGCGTCCCAAAATTGGGACGTTGTGATTTTTCAGAAATAAATGAATATTTTTTTAGATATTATTCTTTTTCTATTTTTTACTTTGATTTTACGTTTAATTTCCAAACAGAGTAGTCATATTAATAGAATGAATTGTGTTATATACATAGCAGTTATAATTAAAAATAACTGAAGAGAGTGGGTGTGGGGAGCCAGGCAAAAATGGGTTAAAGAAATAGTCGATTTCTTGATACGCAGCTATTCGATAATTATATAAGGCAGTGATTTCCATAAAATTTTAGTGCATATTGTTTTATTCTTTTATTACCAGAATATATTAGTGTTGAACATTGCCTTCCCAAATCGTAGAATTCTTGGACTATATTTTTTTTGGAAAATTAAGCAAAAATAATATACAGAATTTCAGGGATTAAAATTTTAAATGTGGTTAAAGACGCCCGTCTTGAAGAGGTCAACCCTTTGACCTCTGGTGGGCGAATTTCTTCCCACTTAATTTTTTTTCTCCGAATGTCACAATGGCACCGGAGTATTTGACCCAAATTCATTTGAAAATAAATTAATACATTTTTTCGGGTATATAATAAACCGAATTTTTTTGTTTGCAAAATACTGACGCCAACTTGACACTTGGGTTTTTTAAAGAAATTCACCCACCAGAGCTTAACACTAGAACGCCTGGAAATTTTACTCAAGTTTCATAAAAATATTTGATACCCGAATTTTTATTTAAAATTATTTGACTGATCTATTTAACGTAAATCTGCGTAGTTTAAATTTAACTTATTTTATGAAGGAATTTCTGGTTCCAGTTGACGCTAAATCATATGGTCGGAGTCGGATCGACTCCTTACGGGCGTTCTAGAGTTAAAAGGTTAAGAGCAGAGAATGATATATATCGCTGCCATCAAAAAATTCGAGGCCAGAGGACACGAGTTGTGACGTCATCCGTAACCGACCGACTTCTCACTAGTGTTAGAATTCATCCAGGAAAACTTTAAAAAACAACTTTCTTTTCTTTTATTTGTTGAATATCTATCATCTTATAAAACAATAATAACTATTTAAAATTACTGGTGAGAATTTGGAATCCCCGAATAAAAAATCAGCCAGATGCGGAAACACTGTATAATTATATCACCGTATAATTATAAAGCAAAATTTCATTCCAAAATTCCGGTGCCATTGTGGAATTTCGGAATTAAAAGTAGGTGGGATATATTTTAGCCCACCGCCCTTCAAGGAGTTAACGGTCGCATTATTTTACGGTTTAAAAATTTTTTAGGTCCATAATCATTTAGCACCATAACCTTTTAGCTCTATTTTTTGATGCCGATGATTAAAAACTCAAAAATTTGAACCATTTTCTGTCCCATGTGCCTTAAAGAAAAATGCTGTTTAAAGTTTATGTCGGAATGTTGTACGTTACGCACCACCTTATGTGTTATCTATTTTTTTTAAATATTATTTTTCACTAAATCACATAGTGAAATTACCCACTTATTCGAGAATCGCCCACATGTTCCTAAACAAATCGATTTTCATTAAAAGATTTCAGACTAGTATGTCCCCTTATGGAAGAGATGAACACATGTAAAAAATTTGTAATAAATTTTTTACTTGCTTTCTTTATAATAATTTCGCTTTTATAAATAGAAATTTTAGCTATTTCATAATTTTGCACTTTTCGTGAAAAGTTAAATTAAGTTAACCCCTTGAGGGGCGCCGTTTGCAGTCTGCAAACGGTTAATTTTAATGCCTAAATATCCAAATGGCACCAGTAATTTTTTAGTACAATTTCGATCTCATAATAAACGCGAAAAAAGGCTTTTGATTATTTTCAAATAAATTTGTTTGTTAATTGCGGTATGAATTAATTATTCGAACATTTTTTGAGCAAAAATGCCTTGTCCCTGAAAGGGTTATACTACATTCCAGTAAATTTAAAAACAAAGATTATTACTTATTTAAATTATTAAAGAAAAATAGGGAAATATTTTAATATACATATTTTGCGCAAAATATCAAAATATTTCAGACAATCAGTCTTGAGAAAAATGAAAATTACTTAACATGCTGTAGTTTCAAATTAACATAGATTGAAAAATAATCACAGCAGTTGACTTTTAGAAACGCATTTTTTAAAATTGAAATTGTACGAGATATTTTCTGTAAAGCTTATAAAAATGCTAATGTAGGAAATATTCAGCTTTCATAAATAAATCCTTACTTAAAAAGAAAAAGCACAAAGTCTAATTTTAGAATTACAGAAAGTTATCTTATTCTATATATATATATATATATGTGTGTGTGTATTTTCTTTTCGAAATTTCAATTTTAAATGAGTTTTGTAAATACTTTTTAATGAAAAAAAGACATTTAAAATAAATGATTCTCAAAATGAGTTATTATGCATGATTTTGAAAGGAGATAATTTGGTAAAAAAAAGTTATTTTTGTGTTTTTATTATTTATTTCTTTATTTAAGTTATAGAGGAAGTATTGATCCAAATTTTTTAACTGTCAAAATGAAATTTCTTGTCATTATTTAATGCTCGGAGCGGTTACTTTTTTCGCTTACAAAATTTTCATACAATAGTCTTTTTTATGAAGTCCTGTAGCGTAGTGTTGGGGGGGGGGGGGTCAAATAATTTTACAACGTGTATTATTACAGGCTAAATTTTGCTTTGTTTAATCTTATAACTTTCAATGTTTAACCCCTTGATTCTCGCTCCCGTGATACTCACGGGCTGTGTCATTTATTCAGATTGTTTGATTACCACCAGTTTTATAAAATGATGTAATTGGTTTTATCATGGTATCACTTTACCTGTCATTCAGTAATGTGAATATTTCTTTTTCAAAAAGTGGTGCCAATAAGTAATTTGAATTTTTAAATCGTAATTTAATGCGACCGTTAAGGGGTTAAATAAAGCCAAATTTTCTATAAAATAGTACTGGTAGAAAAATGATCTATCCCCCCCACACACACACCCACTAAACGCCTCGCTACTGGTGAAGTCATCCAAACAGGAAAAAAAAAAAGAGAGGACAATCTATACATTTTCATCACAAAACTATACCAGAAAAGAAACGAAAACGCCATTCGACTGGAATATGTGCCTTCATTCAATTCTTGTTAAAAACTGCTTAGGAGATCGTCTTCATACATAAATTTTACCAAACTCTGACATTTTATTAAGAAATACCTCATTTTGACCTCATACACCTCCCCCTGAATTCTAGTCCTGAGCGCTGACAATGGAGTTATGAATACAGAGGAGGAGACGTATAGTCTACGAGTTGCTAGTGAAGTAACTGAGGAGGTTGTCACAAGATGGCGGTTGTTTTTTTTAAAATCGGATCTACAGTTTCTGAATTACGTCGGGATAAACATCCCAATAGCAAAATTGAATAGAAAATTTTGTCTTATTTAAGCGTCTAATTCATGGCAATATTTTTATATAAATATGGCAAAAACGTCTATTTATTTTTACTGGTGTCAGTTTGTCAGGTAAAACAGGGTTCATTTCACCGGTTGTCACAATATGGCGTAAACATAGGGCCTGACTACTACAAAATTAAACTTCCACCAATAAAAATGCAAATCTGTTTCTGCTATTATTTATGACTGAAAATTTGCATTAATAAGGCCTAAATAGGCAAAAGATTTTCATATAAATTTTGTGGTGGGAGTTTCCGCCGGAGGTAATCAGCTGTTGCGAAAGCGGTTACAGTTGAAGCTTCGCTATTTTAACCCCTTGAGGGGCAAGCAATTGCGTTTGTGTAATGCTGAATTCCCACCGAAAAGTTAGAAAAATTTTATATCAAAATAAGCAAAAGCAATTTTACGACTTTTTTCCACCAAAGTTAGAAAAGTAAAATTTCATAAATTTTTTCTGGTGCGAATCTTCATTAATCGTAGGTGGGATAAAATATATCCCACCGCCCCTCAAGGGATTAACACGTTAAGCGCCACGTTAGCGACCGGTGACTGACACGGAACTTTCCGTTTAAAACGCGTCATTCACAGATGACTGACGTCTAAAATATGATATAAAACTAAAAATATATATATTGTTTTAAGAAATTACTGAAAATTTACTTAAAATTTGCCTATCTTTTATTTATTACAGGATTATACTTTCTTAAAAATTACTTAAAACATTTAAAAAATTTTTAAGTAAATTTTCAGTAATTTCTTAAAACAATATATATATTTTGCCTATCTTTTATTTATTACAGGATTATACTTTCTTAAAAATTACTTAAAACATTTTAAATTTTTCAACGCTTCAATATCAGTTACCGTGATACTCAACGTGCTAAGGACATATGGAACTATAAAGAAAGAGGAACTGACATATCCATAAAATAGTGGAGCTTCAACTGTAACCGCTTCCTTCAGGAGTTCATTACCACCTCGGAAAACTTCCACGAGTAAATTTAAATAGAAAATTTCTCTTTATTTAAACGCTTCATTAATGGAAAGTTTCAATTAAAATTAATGGCAAAAACTGATATACATTTTTACTGGTGGAAGTGTATTTTGGAAGTAGTAGTTCCGCCACATTGTGACAACCAAGACAACCTACTGTCTGTGTCAGGGAAAAGATTATAATACTTGGGCAAATTGACACCAGGAAAAAGAAGTAGAAATTTTTTAGCATATTTGTGAGAGAAATTTCTCATCAATAAGGCTCTTAAAGAAGACGAAATTTTCTATTTATATTTACTGGTGAAAGTTTTCACTGGCAGTAGTAATCAGAAACTGTGGATCCGATTAAAAAAACAACAACCATCTTGTGACAACCATCTTGTTATTGGTACGAATATTTAAGGGACCCTAAACAATGGAGTTATGAATAAAGAGGGAGGAGACATATAGTGCACTGTCTACGAGATGCGAGTGAAGTAACTGAGGAGGTTGCACAGGATGGCGGATGCTTTTTTAACCCTTTGCGCTCGAGGGCTCCGCTGCGGAGACACAATCTTTCTTCGCAAAATTTGTTTATGGCACCAGTAATAAAGGAAAATAAAATGTACCTTATTTTATCAGAGCATTTTTGAAATTGTGTACTTGAACGAAACTTCATTTAAAAAAGTGGTGCCGATCGAATAAAATTTTTGTAAGAATCGCCGAGCGCAAACGGTTAAAAATGGATCTACAGTTTTTGAATACCGCCGGGGCTAACTTCCCATAAGTAAAATTGAATAGAATTTTTTTTCTTATTTAAGCGTCTGAGGTATGGAAATATTTTCTCACAACTATTGTAAAAATTTCTATTTGTTTTTACTGGTGTCAGTTTGCCTGTTAAAACAGCCAGTTTGTTTCACCGGTTGTCAAAATATGGCGGAAACGCAGGACCTGACTACCGCAAAAGTAAACTTCCTACATAAAAATAAAAGTCTGTTTTTGCCATTATATATAGCTGAAATTTTGCATTAATAAGGCCTTTAAATACGGCGGAAATTTCTATATAAATTTACTGGTGGAAGTTTCCACCGGACGTAATCAGCCCATGCGAAAGCGGGTATAGTTGAAGCTGCACTATTTTAAGGACATTTCAGCTCCTTTTTATTTATAGTTCCATGCCGTACACACGCTGAAAAAAAAATCCGCCTTCGGAAGCCGCCATTTTTGTATCAGAGATCAGGCCTAGTAATGAGGGGGCGGTGCATCATGATTGAATTTTTTGGTAAAATTTAAGATACTAGAAAGAGAGACTTTTGGTGAGGTAGTTTAACATTTCAGCGACAAAGTACTTGTATTCGTAAAATGCTGAAAAGATTGCATGACAGTAGTTACAAACAAATTTCTTTGTAAATAACTAAACACCTTTCTTCACGTACTTAATAAAATGAAAATAGTTATTCCAAAATTCTGATGCCAGTGGGACATTTAGGGACTAATATTAAGTGGTTCAAGGGAACCACTACCCTTCAAGGCATAAATAAATCGGAAAGCTTAACAGTTTGGGACTCAAAAACTCCAATTTGAAAAATATTTACTCAGATGTTAGAATACATCCTTTTAATCCCTTGAAGGTCACCGGTATCTTATATATAGCACTTAATTTTAATTCTCAAATGCCACACTGGCACCAGAATATAGGAAATAATTTTTTTTATATAATGTACGCGAAAAAAAGTTTATACTTTCATACAAATTTGTTTATACGCGGGTGGTTCAATAATTATGGTCCCGAGTGTATATAAACTATTTGTACTGTGATGGTTGATGTGGAATATTGAAGCCTAATGTCTTAGATGCCTATATGCTCAATTTCAGAAGTGTAGCTTGCTATATTAACATATATTTCTTTTCGTTTTAGGTGTGAGAGGTGGAATCTAGCTTGAAAGTGAGGGTTGGGGGGAAAGGCCGGTTTGGAGCTTATGGGGCCAGACCTGAAGCAGTTCTGTGATAGATTTGTGACAGCGGATGAGACGTGACTATATCACTATGATCCCGAGACCAAACGACAGTAGCATTCAGTGTCACCCCCCACCCAACCCACCTTTCAAGCTAGGTGCGACCTCTCACACAAAAAACGAAAAAAAATGTTAATATTGCAGCTACGGTTCGGAAATTGAGCATATAGGCACTAAGCCATTAGGCTTCAATATTCCACATCAACCATCGCAGTACAAATATTTTATATACACTCGGGACCATAATTATTGAACCATCCTCTTAAATACCGCCGTCATTCAATCATTTTAACATTTTAGCAACAGAAGTACTGCGCCCCTAAAAGGGTTAATCATGTGAAAATTATTGAAAATTATTGAAAAAATTATTGACTAAAAGGTAGTTTTTTCACATCTGCAATAAACAGAAAACTTACTTTTCATAAATATTGTCCATTTCCTAATACAAAATTATAAAGTATTAAAAAATTAACCTTTAAAAAATCTATTTTCGCACGTCTCCAGCTTATTTAATTAGACAAAATAAAAAAAAATTAACTTTAGTAATATCGTCTTGAAACTGCTCAAATGGAAAAAAAGAAATATTTGTCATGAAAAATAGACTCATTAAAACCGTCTGTTGAGAATTCTATGATGAATTTATATTAACTGATGTGTTAGGAAATAGGAGTAATAAATAAAATCATAAAGTTATAAGCATAGCTGCCAACATTTACGCCTTTTTCTTACCACTAAAATTTAAGAGAAATTTTTGACTTCTTGAATCACAGAGTTCGTCGATTAAATATGGAAAATATTACTATTAAATTTTAGGGGTAAAGGAAAAAGCTTAAAAGTTGGCGGCTATGGTTAAAGCATGGAACTCCTAGTGTTTATTTGTAAAAATTCGTTTGTAATCGCAATTGCAATGCGGATAAATTGTTAAACGTAACTCAAGAACTACTTGGCGGAATGTACAATAAATCGCACAACCGCTTAAGCATGAATAACATGCCTTTCAATCAATTTTCTTGATATTTTTTTCAGATGTGTTTACGTATCTGAGTATAGATTTTCCACAGTATCACGGTATAAATATTGATATTTTACGAGATGTTTTAAAAAAGAATTCTAAAAACAGTTTTTCCCAAAAATTCCTGGATTGAATTTTGTAACATTACTGTGGATACTGTGGAAATTTTAACATAATTTTCTGTTAATAAAAACTGCGGGACTTTAACGATAACAAAATTTTAAAAAGCACAAACCATACCACATATTCATAATTTAATCACCATTTTTTAAAATTCTTCACCTGTACCCGTGTAATAGATATAGATGACGAACTTGCGTGATATGAAACACACATAAATATTTACAGATATATGTGCACAAATTAATAAAAATCATATGAATGTGGTATTTATTCAAATTCGACATTCAGACAATTTTTCGCATAAGTCAACCGGCAATGTGTTAATTGCTTTGTTTTAGATTTAAACAAACATATTGGGCATTATTCTCAACGCTGTTGACATTGCTTCGATATCGAAGATTTGAGTTGACGACCCAGTAATCACTTTTTGAAAAATAATTCGTATAAAAACAATTGTGCAATCTACCTATTTTATTGTAAATGGTGGTAGGATTAAATTTAACCCTTTCAGAGGCAAGGCATTTCTGCTCCAAAAAGGTTCAAATAATTAGTTCACACCGCAATTTGCGAACAAATTTATTTGAAAATAATTAAAAGTTTTTCTTCACATGTATTATGAGATCGAAATTGTACTAAAGAATTACTCGCGCCATTTGGCATTTTATACATAAAAATTAGCCGTTTACAAACTACAAACGGCGCCCCTGAAAGGGCTAAATGAGCTGCCCGTAATCAAACAGTTTTGCAAAATATCTGATTAAATATATCGTCGGTACCATGTCAAACTATCCAATATGAAAACAGTGTTGCCAGTGGGCTACATATTTTAAAATCAAATTTCTTGATTGGCGCCACTTTTCTGAAATGGTAAAATTCCCCTTTGTTTTCGCCTTAATTAATATGTCATTAAATAAGACGAATTTTACTGTTTCCAAAGAGTGGTGCCGAACAAGAAATCTGAATTGCAAAAAAGTAGCCCTCTGGAAACACTGTTTTAATATTGGATAGTTTGACATAGTAATAACGATATCGTCGGTACCATGTTAAATTAATAATAAAATTCGCCTTATTTAGCCTTATTTAACCAATTAAGCGATTTTTTTTTAAACAATAAATTGAAAATATGGGATAAACACCACTTTTTTTAAAAACTAAAATAGCCGCACTTTTTAGTTTAAAAATTTCTGCCATTAAATAGTATGAAATTGTGATTAAAAAAATTAGTGATATCAAAAAGCTGTAACCCTTACAAGGGCGGTGGATAGACGATCTAGCCACCTAATTTTAATTCCAAATCTGACAAATGGCACCAAAAATATTTTAATAAAATTTTGCTTTTGCAATGCAAGTGCAAGTAAGCGGGTTTTTATTTTATTAGAAATTTGTTTGAATATTCTGATATCAGTCAATTATTTCATCAGTTTATTAGCAGAATTCTTCTGCCTCTGAAAGGGTTAAGTCGTTGCCATCGAAATACTCAAGGCCTGAGGACAAGAGTTGTGACGTCATCACTAATCGACCGAATTCTCACTACTGTTGGAATTCACACCGGAAAATTTTGAATAGCAATTTTCTGTTATTTTTTTTATTGAATATAAATATTCCTCTAAAGCAATACTAACTATTTCAACTTACTGGTGTGAATTTGGAATCCCTCAATAAAAAATCAGCCAAGCGAGGCAACGCTGTTGCATTCCGCATGTGACTGAATTTTTATTTAGGAATTCCGAATTCTCACCAGTAAGTTTAAATAGTTAGCATTGTTGTATAAGATGATAGATATTCCACAAATAAAAGAAAAGAAAATTGCTATTCAAAAATATCCGGTGTGAATTCCAACACTAGTGTGAAGTCGGTCCACTAATGATGACGTCACAACTAGTGTCCTTCGGCCTGGAGTATTTTGATGGCAACGGTTAAGTGATGGTTCAAGCAAACACTTCTTGCCCGCACGGCATACGATCAAATCAAGACTAACTAGGTTAATTAATGACATATTAATTAACTCTTTGAGGGGCAAGCAATAATATCTCTGTAATATTGAATTCTCACCGGAATATTAGAAAAATTTTATTTTAAAATAAGGAAAAGCAACTTTTCAACATTTCGGCCCGAAATTTAAAAATATAAAACTTACTTAACGGTTTCTGATGCGAAACTCGTTTAATCAAGGTAGGATATAATATATCCCACCGCCCATCGGTTGGTTAAGGCGAAAAGAAGGGAATTTTACCATTTCAGAAAAGTGGTGCTAATCAAGAAATCTGAATTAAAAAAAGTAGTCCGCTTGTTTTCACAATGGATAGTTTGACATGGTACCGACGATATGTTGGATTTGGGTAAAAATTCGGAAAGATGTACTATTCTATTCACGTTTCATAAAAAATTGCAGGGCTCCCAGTAATGGAGTTATGAATAGAAAGGAGGAGACATATAGTGGATTGTCTACCAGTTGCGAGTGAAGTAACAATGGAGTTATGAATAAAAAGGAGGAGACATATAGTGTATTGTCTACCAGTTGCGAGTGAAGTAACTGAGGAGGTTGTCACAATATGGCGGCTGCTTTTTTGAAATCGGTTCTTCAGTTTCTAACTACCGATAGGTCAAGCATCCCACCAGTAAAATTGAATAGAAGATTTCGTCTTAAAGAAGCGTCTTATTCATAGAATTTTTTTTCAAAAATGTCATAAAATTTTCTATTTGTTTTTACCGGTGTCAGTATGCCTTATAAAACTGTCGGTTTGTATCCATGGTTGTCACAATATGGCGGAAACTCAGGGCCTAACTTCCACCAAAGAAAACTCCTACCAGTAAAAATGAAAAATTGTTTCTTTTACTATTTATGACTGAAATTTTGTAAAAATAAGGCGTTTAAATAAGTTTAAAATATCTATATAAACCTACTGGTGGGAGTTTCCACCGTCGATAAACAACCCCTTTGCTAGCGGTTACAGTTGAAGCTTCACTATTTTAAGGATATGTCAGTTCCTCTTTATTAATAGTTCCATGGAAGTAACTGAGGAGGTTGTCACAATATGGCGGCTGCTTTTTTAAAATCGGTTGTTCAGTTTCTGATTGCCGATAGGTCAGAAAACCCACCAGTAAAACTGAATGGAAGATTTCGTATTAAAGAAGCGTCTTATTCATGGAATTTTTTTTCAAAAATGTCGTAAAAATTTCTATTTGTTTTTACTGGTGTCAGTATGCCTTATAAAATTGTCAGTTTGTTTCCATGGTTGTCAAAATATGGCGGAAACGCAGGGCCTAACTACCACCAAAGAAAACTCCTACCAGTAAAAATGGAAATATGCTTCTACCACTATTTATGACTGAAATTTTGTAATAATAAGGCGTTTAAATAAGTTGAAAATATCTATATAAACCTACTGGTGGGAGTTTCCACCGTCGATAAACAACTCCTATGATAGCGGTTACAGTTGAAGCTTCACTATTTTAAGGATATGTCAGTTCCTCTTTATTAATAGTTCCATGCTCCCAGTGGACTGCTTTTTGAATACCAGTGTTTCCCAAAATACATTTTCTTGGTAGGTTTTTACAGTTTCAAAATGGAGCTATGATTAAAGAGAAGGAGACTGATAGTGTAGTGTCTACCAATAACGATTCAAGTAACTGGGGATGTGGTTATGAGATGGCGACTATTGTTTCTTTACATTGGATCAGGGACTGATTAACGCCGGTGTTAACTTCCACCAGTAAAAACGAACAGAAAATGTTGCCTTATATCTGAGCTGGCAAATCTCCGGCTTTTTGGATACCAGTATTTTAATATAGAAAACGTTCTTTTATTTAATTGGAACATTTGGGCGATTTAAAAAAAACAACATTTCCTCTAAGATAATAGTGGTGTGAAAAAGCCGGAGACTTGGCAACCCTACCTACATAAGATAGAAATTTTCCATGGGGTAAGGCCTTTAAATAAGGCGAAAAATTCTATTCAAATTTACTGGTGAAAATTTGTTTCTGCTGTTATCAAATTCACTGATATAGACCGGAATTTTGTTTATGTAGTATCAATAAGGCGGGATCGCGGTGCCTGGCTATCGACGGGGCATTTTTCCATCATTGAAAGTGAATAAATATGCTTGCCTTAATAATAACAAAAATTTTGGGGGAATAAACCGTTTAAATAAGGAGAAAATTTCTATTCAAATTTACTAGTGGTATTTTACCCCAGTGGTCAGAATTTCCTGCAAAACCGGTTGCAGTTGAAGCTTCACCATTTTGAGGATAGTTCAATTCCTCGTTATTCACAGTTCAATGTTTTGCATTAGAAATATCTTTCGGGGAGGATTTCTATTAAAATTTCAAAAGAATTTTAAAAGCAAGTTTATTTTTGGAAAAAAAGGTGGTATGAAAGAAATACGGACCAAGTGGGAACCACGAAAACTACATTATGATTCAATCGGCATGTTCCCCAAAATTGCGTGTTTTACAAGACCGAAAAAACGCATTGTCATTTTTCTATGCGAAACGCTCACCGTTACTTATTTATAATTTTACAATGTCGTGATAAATGATTTACTAAGTACTCAGTCATAAATTGCTCAATAGCAGAATAAATAAAACAATTGTTTGGGAAAAAATGCCGGAATTTCTTTAATGAAATTTGCATGCGAAAAATTCTCATTAAATCACCAACGTGTTCACTATTCATTTGTTTTACAAAAACTATAGAAAATTAATGATACGAACTTAAAATTATTCAGTTAATGCACTTAATAAAGATAATTAATTTTTTAACAAGCTTTTCTAAATGTTAGTTATTAAAAAAAAAATTGAAGGATCTGTCAAGATGATTCAAGTGAAATTTACTTTAGAAATGTTTGTTATCAAGCTTGTTAAGCTCTCAAAGAACTTTTAATAAGATGTTTTAACAAGGTATTTTTCTTTTTGATAAAGTGTGTATAAAAAGATTATTTAAAAATTCATATATAATTGATTAAAATTTTTGCTTAGAGAAATTTTAAAATAAGATCTATTGTAAACAAACCTTAATAAGCAAAAAATACTAAAAGAATAATTTAAATATATTTCACTCATTGTAAACTTTTTTCCTCCCAAATAAGATTTAAGCACGTAATGAATCGTCTTATAAAAATCTGTAGCGATATCCATACTCATGAGATATGTTGCAACTTCTTAAATGGTCTTTACGCATATATAACCTAATAGGAGATTCAATCGGCGTTGCGTCATTATAACGTCATGAATGGTAACAACTTTCACCGTCACAACAGCAATAAAAATATGATACTTTTGTTGCCATCTCTTGACTACACTGGGACCGTTTTCTGAGTTATTTTCTTCTCGCCAGAAGATGGACGAAATCGACTGGTGATACTTGCATTTCAGCGGCACCCATTGTTTTCTTTTTCTCACCATTTAAATTTGTTCTTGAACCACTACTCTCGACAAGTACCTACCACTCACTAGGCATCTGAAATCCAGGTTCTCCCCCTCTCCAAGCAGGATTTGTGTGTGGGATGTGCAGGAGCCAAATCAACAAAGTCAATTAGTTAAGCAACCAGCATAACAGAAAAATCAACAAAGTAACAGGCTCTACAATTAGGACGGCCGGGCGCTTGCTTACTAGATGGCTGCCATGCGGCAATCATTCAGTCAGTCGCCTCGATGCCAGACAGGGAAATCCGTTCGGCTACGGAAACCTACAAGGTAGTGGTCTGGTCATCCATGTACGGTAATGGCGCGTGGTGCATGTAAAATCTGTCGTGGCTGCAAAGTCCTCCAAGTTACCTATGAATTATACTTCTGGAAGGTGAAGGTCTCGTCTCCTGACCAAGGCTCTAAGTTACCAGATCAACTTCAGTAGCAATGTGCAGGTACCAAACAACAAGATAAAAATGCGGCATAACAAAGTTCACAAATAAGCAGTAGGCACTGTCGATAAGATTAACATCTAGGCGCTCGTCAACTGTATGACCACGATACCAGGTATCAAACCCGTTCAGCTGGAGCAACCCGGCAGGCAGGGGCCTAGTCATCGGTTAGAAAGAAAGAGTAAAATCGACTTTACAGTGGTAGATTTTCCACGTCACGGGATGACAAAGTTTGCAGTTAGTGTTGTATCTTGGTCTTAGTGCTTTCACATTTGTCAGACTAGGAATTCAATTAATGAAATGTTGGTTATCTAGATATTAAACAAGAAGGAAAAATAATACATCAGACATAGATTGTGAAAAAAATTCCAACTCTATCAGGTTATTGTTAAGAAATTTCATTTTTTCATAGAATGAAATGAGATGTATGAAAAAACACTGATGCTCTAAAAATCCATTTTCAGTAATTGCTGTCCATAGGCCGTAATGCGTACGAGTTCTTTCTTGCAGCTCTTATCTAAAGGATTTAAACCTTTGAAGGGCGGTGGTTATAAATGTGACCATCTAATTTTAATTCGAAACAACAACCCGACATCTAGAATATTTTAATAAAATTTTGGTTTTATAATGAAAGTGCAGAAAGGCAAATATTTATTTACTAAGAATTTTATTTGTAAATTCTGGTGTGAATCAAAATATTCTGGTCTGTAAAACACACACACATACCTTAGCTGATACCAAGCTTCTAAATATTATCACTCATCGTCAACCACTAACTGAATTCTTTTGTGCGTTCTTGTAAATAAACGATAAGTGCTACGCATTCCGTAATTTGTAAAAAGCGTGTTGTAGTCCATATCAGTGATGTATATAAATTATATTATGTGTGAAGTATGATAATAGTGTTAAGATCAATCGCAATCGTTGTTACCCGTAGACCATCATGTAACGGAATTTTTTGTTTGCTCCTGTATACCAGTGCTACCCTCTAACTTTTGCGAAAACTGTTCTAACACCATTATTTGCGAAATGTAATATTTATCTTAATTAATGACAGAACTTCTCCGACACAATATGGCTACAAACTCTTTTTTTAAATTATTGGTTTTTCTGAGTCCCAGGGTCCGTATTGTGAATACCACTGCTGTAAACGGGCTAAAAAAGTTACTTATTCTATATTCCATAGAAATAATGTTACAGTTCACCTCCGTATTACCCGCCAATATAAATATATTTGATGCATCGTAACATACCTAAATTTTTCGTCTTGGACTATAATATAACGGAAGTTTTATATGCCCTTTAAACGAAATATAGAAGCTGCACACTCCATTTTTAATAGGTGAAGTCCCATGGTAAAACTCAATAATAGGGTAATTCCGGGATTTATGCTGCACTTTTTTTTGAATTTGTGTATAAAGTCCCATGGTGGACATAAAATTAAAAAAATCATGCTATGCTATTTAATGTTAAATATACAACGCGTGTAGTGCAACAAGAAAATTCAAATCAAATTATTAATATTTTTTAACAATTGTTTTCTAAAACATTACACTGCGGCGCGTCACCCGTACATTCAGGCTGAGACGCCGCACTTGTGCGGTAGTTATGCCGCGCTTGTAATAAGAACAGAATGAAAGTATAAATAAAAATATTTTAAGAAAATATTCCTATCAGGACTATAATTAACTATGTAATAACAAAATGAAAGAAAATGAGTACAATGAAACGTATTAGTAGATTTAAATTAATAATTGTTGCCTACTTTCACTATTAAAATTATCGACTTATTTTTTTTACATTAAATTTTAATTGTTATTTCAGCAAAAACGTAACATCAATGTATTAGAAAGGGAAAAGAAAAAAAAGTAAAATTGTGTTTACATAATTTATTTGTTAACCCTTTCGGGACCGGTGACTTTTGCACAAATTTTATTCGGTTGGTACCACTTTTTTAAAGGAAGATAACTTTACTTAAATAATCATGAAAATGCTCTAATTAAACAAAGCAAATATTATTTTTCTCTTTTACTGGTGCCAGAAACAAATTTTGTAAGCTTTTATGAAGGTGCTTATATGCACCTAGGTCCCGAATTTGTTAAGAGACCTTTTTTTTCAACTACAATCTACAGAAAACGTGTCGAAAAAGTACAGCCTTTATGAAACTACATTTAAACACATGATGCAACGAAGCCAATTACACTTCCTCTTTTTTGGAGTAGTTTGCAAAGAACGTCTGCATTACGCGTAATCCAACTTTTCATTATTATCATCTAGACTTGCATCTTTCTTGCACTTCTTACTTTTTATTTCCCCCTTTTTCTCCTTTGGTTTTAGTAAATTTGATAACATGCCTAACATGGTTAGTCTGTGCAAAAAGAAAAGGAAAAGTTAATAACATTTAATCATACCGTACAAAAGAAACTGTGGCATGTATACCGGAATAGCAGTGCGGCATGTATCCCATTTTGCTTGGTATAGATGTCGGCCTTCACAGTTACCTGCCATCGCTAAGGGGAATGACGTAACCATACACACAGTAATCTATACAAAAGCTACACTTAGTTTTGACTTCGAAATCATGCATGCATTTAGTAATTAGTGTATGAAAAGCATTTGAACATAGCGTGTTTAAAAGTTTGGACAGTGAAATCATGCAATTACGTCAAAATAAGTATTGTACTTCTGCAAGTAAGCATCGAAATGGGATTCACGCTATACACTGGTTAAAATAATCTCATTGCTCAACTATACTGTGCGTTTCACGACCATCTATCGATAATTACAAGAAATACAAGGGGCGCGGCATCTATCCCGTATGCGGCGACTCTCCCGGAGTTACCCTATATAAAGATCATGTTACTGCAAGTGTATTTACATCAGTTAGAGACCGGCCTGATGGCATACGGAAGAAAAACAGAAGTCATAAAAACTTTTGGAAGGCGGAATTTTTAAAAAATATTCAAACTTTACTTTTTTTAAATTATTTCAGGAACAAAGTACCTTTATTGCTAAAATGTTGAAATGATTGATTGACACAAGAATTTATGGAGATATTTATTTGAGAATAAGTAAAAGCTTTTCTTCACTAAAGGAAAATTTTATTAAAAAATTTTGTGCTTTTGTGACATGTGGGGATTAAGTGGCATAAAAATTTCCACCGCCCTTCAAGGGGTTAAATGATGACACCAACTTTGGACACTTTATTTGAGTTCTTTTGATCATAAAAACCCAAAAACATTTATAGATTTTGATTAAAAAAATATTTTGATCTTTTGTTCAAAGTTAGAGGTTACTAAAGTTAAATCTACGTAAGAAACTTCAATTTACATTTCCAAATTAAAGCCCATGATTGAAATTTTTCTATTGATTGATATACAATTAATTGACCCAAACATAAAATAGGCAATATTTCCATTCAATAGCATACTTTTATTTATGAAATTTATTAATAAATTCATATAAAAAAAAGAATTATAATATCAGTATTTTTTATAGAAAAATAAATCTAGGTTAAACGCGCGAAATTTCGACTTAGTAAAGGACAGATTTCCTACAACAAAATACTGGTACCGTCAAATTTCCTTGTCCGAAAATTACGGCACCTGTGCGAACACCCTGGATATTTTCCATAACAAAAACTTGCACCAGCTGTAACATGAGTGTGTAAGTTTAACGCTCATTTCAATCCTTATTTTCTGAAATATACTGCGGATTGTCTTTTTGAAATTCTTACGCAGTGGTATTCACGGCTTTTTGCGAAAAGTATTCTCACTCCACTATTTGCTAAATCTAATTTTCTTCTTATTTAGTGACAGACATTGTCCAATTAAATATAGTGAAATTAAAAAAAAAATAAATAAAATAAGGGTTATCACTGCAATCGACGTATTGAGTGCCACTTGTCTAAAGAGAACAGCCCCTGCAGAGCGATTGTACTTACTTACAAGGGGACCACCAAACATGGTGCTCACCGATTTTGATGAATTTAAGTTATGTCGTAGAATCTTTATTCCTAATTATTCCTGTGAAGGGATTTCTTCAATAAGGGTCAAAGTTCAACATACGTTTCACATACCCGTTAATTGTTTCAACGAATTGTCCGTGGCGTTGATGGAGGGTGGTCGCTTGCCAACAGGACGACCCGGGTTCGATGCTACCTCGTGACTTTTTTAAATTGATTTTATAGTTTAACTCTTTACAAATTTCGATCATGATTATGAATTTCTGCAACTTTGATTTTTTTATATTTCCCTAAGTAATATACAATTACGCTTATGATTATTTTTTTCATGGAAATTTATATCTTATTCATCTCTAAATTCTAAATATATATTCATCTCTACTGACGAAAATTCAAACTACTTTATAGCTAGATTTTTTTTAAATTATTATTTACCTTTATATATTTTTATATTTTAAGCAAAGTTTAGAAATATTACATTATATATATATTTATTTACTTTATGGAATTTTAAGTGAAAATTTATTATTTCATGTAAATTATAAATAATAATTTTGATATGAAATGTCTAAATGTGTTTATCTTTAGATGAATAAAAATGGACAAATATTTCAAAATATTTTTCATTCTAACAAATAATGACAGGGCTTGAAATTCAATTTTTCCTAGGAGGGGAGTCTCCCTACCAGCATTTATAAATGGAGGGGAGTTGAGCTATTTCGGAGGGAGAAAAAAATCTTTAACCCTTTGAGGGGCAAGCAATTATGTTTGTAACATGTTGAATCCCCACCGGAATTAAAAAAAAAGAATTACTTTAAAAAGAGGAACAGCAAATTTTTGACTTTTTTTCACCAAAGTTTAAAAAGTAAAATTTAATTAAAAGTTTCTGGTACGAATCTGCATTAAAATTAGGTGGGATATAATAGATCCCACTAATATATTTAACCCCTTAATCCTCGCGCCCGTGACTGTCACGGGCGGTGTAGGCTTCTTTTCTTTTATTCAGATTGTTTTCTTTCCACCAGTTTTTTTAAAGAATGCAATTGACTTTATTCTCTTGACATTTTATCTGCCATTAAATGAAGAAAATATTTCAACTTGAAGAAAGTGGTGGCAATCAAACAATCTGAATTTTAAACAAGTTGGAAATTGCTCGTCAAACGTAGCAAATGAGGTGCGTTCGTACTATAACTAGTTTTATAATCATTTTTTGCACCCCATATTATACTGAATGTATAATTTTTTGCACTTCATGAAGTGCATAGTCTGATACATGATCGAAATGCACTTCCAATATTTTTTTCCCATTCCCCGTAATGTAACGGAACACTTTTGACTGTCCCTGTAATTAAACTATACATCCGATTTTCCTAAAATTTGAAATAGCTCAACAAAATTTTGCAACAATTATATCTTTAAAATTTCAGACCATTCGGAAGGCTCTAATATCATTAAAATCCACTTGCAATAATTTTTCCCATTGGCCGTAATGTAAAGAAAAAATTTTGACTGTCCCTGTAATTTAACTATACATCCGATTTTCATAAAATTTCAAATGGCTCGACAAAATTTTGCAACAATTACATCTTTAAAATTTCAGATCATTCGGAAGGCTCTAATATCATTAAAATCCACTTGGAATAATTTTTCCCATTGGCCGTAATGTAAAGAAAAACTTTTGACTGTCCCTGTAATTTAACTATACATCCGATTTTCATAAAATTTGAAATGGCTCGACAAAATTTTGCAACAATCATATATTTGAAATTTCAGACCAATCGGTTGGGTAGTTTTTGCTCTGTTACATGCGGACAGACGGACAGAAGGACGGACTGAACGACGACTATAGGTGCTACGTATTTATATAATTACGAACGCACCTAAAAAGTATTCGACACTTATTAGGCGCGACGATTAAGGGGTTAAATAATTACATTAATGCAGACATGACAAAATACCATTGAAACAATTTAAATCAACAGCTCAGAATAATTATGCAAAATGTTTTATTTAAAAAAGGAAGAAAATCAATCTGTTATACAGTCTATTTTTCAACTTTCAATCAAATGTCACGGGATAGAACTGTGAATTTCATCAGTCTGCCGCAAAAAGTAACAGTGAAATTCGAGGATAATTCTAAGTACAAAAAAAAAAAAAAAAAAAAAAAAATCTGAAATTCACAGCAAATTTTCTGAAACGGATGGGAACTGGTTGGGAAATCCTCTCCCGGCGCTAATTATTTTTGTTGCAGGTCGAGTAAACTGTTTTTGATTCGAGTTGATTTCAGGCTAAGTGTAGATTCCTGCAAGTTGGGTTCAGGCTAAACCCAATTTTTCAAAAGTTAGTTCCGTATATTATTTCACATAAAAAACTATACCTATAATAATAAACATAGATAGTTGTGTGCTGTTTTTTCTAAAGAGATTGTTGCGTTTTTTCCGCGACCCTTTGTCAAAATTTCTGTATACTCTGCAGGCTTTTGAAGAAATTTCCATATCTTCTGCAGCCCTTTGACGAAATTCGCGATCTTTTGACGAAATTCGTGTTTTTTCGCGATACTTTGATGAAATTTGTATTTTTTGCGATCCTTTGATGAAATTTGAGTATTTTGTGCGATACTCTGATGAAATTCGTGAATTTTTTTCAGCGGCCCTTTAACTAAATTTGCGTTTATTTCATAACCCTTTAACGAAGTTCTAGTTTTTTTCCGCCATAATTTGACGAATTTTACTTTTTTGCGATCCTTTGACGAAATTAGCGGTTTTTTCTGCAATCCTTTGACGAAATTTGCGTTTTTTTCCTGCGATCCTATGATGAATTTTGCATTTTACCGCGATCGTTTGCCGAAATTCGCGTTTTTTCCGAGATCCTTTGACGAAATTTGCGTTTTATTGTCGATTACTTTGCACAATTCGCGTTTTATTCGCGACCCTTTGGCGAAATTAGAGTTTTTCCAGGGGTGATTCTGTTCCGAATTTTCCGAAAATTTAAGGCATTTCCAAAAATTAAAAAAAAATTGGTCACCAATCCGAAAATTCAGACATAAAAGATATGCGAATTTCGACAAATCGTCGCCAAAAAAAATAAATTCTGTCAATCGCTTGCAGAAAAATCGCCAATTTCGTAAAAGGATCGCGGGAAAACCGCAAATTTCGTCAAAAGATCGCGAGAAGACCGCAAATTTCGTCAAAAGATCGCGAGAAAACTGGAAATTTCGTCAAAAGATCGCGAAAAACCCGCTAATTTCGTCAAAGGGCAGCGGAGAAAACGCATAATTAGTGCCGGTCGTGGATTCCCCCCCCCTCTACCGTAACTTTTCAGAAAATTGCTGTGAGTTTTAGAAAAATATTTTTTCATTCAGAATCACCCCTGAATTTTTCCGCGATCCTTTGCGACGAAATTGGCGATTTTCTCTGCGAACAATTGACAAAATTGATTTTTTCGGCGATCATTTGTCGAAATTCGAGATATTTTTCTGTTATACTTTTTATGCCCGAATTGATGCCAGATTTTTCCTGATTTTCGGAAAATTCGGAAAAAAAAAATATTGAAATTTGTTTGTCGGTCGCGAAAAAAAATCGAGAATTTCAACGATCTTTCGCGGTAAAAAACTCGCAAAATGTATCAATCTGTAGCGCGAAAATATAAAAAATTTTCAAAAGCAAAATTTTCCTGAAAAGGGTGAAATTTTTTGGACGGGAGCCTCCCGCCCACGGTATTCTTTTGGGCGGGATTTCAAAATTTTGGGCGCGAATCCCGCCATCCCGCCCTGAAATTCAAGCCCTGAATGATAATAAAGCGAAAATTGTCAACTGGAAATGTAAAAATCGTGTGCGGATCCCACATGAGATATAACTAATGAAACATATATTTTAAGAAATCGTCAGGTAGACTTTGATAATAAAATCTAAATAAATCAATTTTTTAACTGATATATTTCATCTTCTTTTGAAGACAAGTACTAGGTAAGAAATTATGCTCTGTATACAGGGCTCCCACCCGGTCTGTTTTTTGAACACCACTTTTATTTAAAGAAAAAAATTCTTTATAAATTTCGTAGAAACATGCCAGAATGAGCGATTTTCTTGCAATTGTTGCAGAAACCTACAACGAATTTCTTTCTAAAAAATTACTGGTTTTCGAAAAACGTACCAGTGGGAGCTGGGGTGTATGTAGGATATTTTTCCGTATGAATATTCCGTTTTGAATATTTTTACGACATATGTCACCCAATTAATTGTATATTTACTAAACTTAAATATAAATGTCAGTAATATTAAAAATTTTATATTTTATCATTTAGCATATTTTAATATGTTTAAAACAAACCAAATATTAAAAAGATATTTGTTTTCTTAATTTTTTTTCTAATAAAATACTATGCATCATTTTAGACTTGTATTTAAAATATAAAAAGGTAAATAATATTAATTTTATGAAAAGAATTTATCTGCACAAATTAATTTATAATTCTGCCAACAGAAATATTAGTTTAAAAATTAGAGAAAAAAATAGATATCTCCATGAAAAATCAAAAAAACGTAAATCGATTTTGTTAAGAAAACATCAAAATTTCAGAGCTGTAGAAATTCGTAACTTTGGTTAAAATTTGTAAAGTGTCAAAAGTATGAAATTAATTTTAAAAAAATAAAAAGTCGGGAGCCAGCATAAAAACCTACGGCTGGCGGGCGAGAACTCTGTCGTCCGCGATACTCGCAGAAAACTGGAAACCAATGGGTATTTGAAACGTATGCGGAACTTTGACCTCTAATTTCTCAAAGTGTAAGGCCCATTTGAAGAAATCCTTTCACCAGAGTAATTAGGGATAAGAGCTCTACAATATACATTAAATACATCAAAATCGGGGAGCACCATGTCTGGTGGGCCCCTTGCTAGAGCGTGTGCAGTATATGTAAAAATTAATAGAGCTTACTACCACCACATTCCTATCCTGCGACCAGTAGTCTAAATCAAAGCACTATGGAATTACGAATAAACATCAGGAACTGGCACATCGCACCCTGAATATTAGGCCTGAAAAAGCTGTGTTACCACTGGGCTACTTTTAAAATTCAGATTTCTTGATTGGTATTACTTTTCAGAAATGGTAAAAATCTCCTTGTTTTCGCTTTAATTAATATTCCATTAAATAAGGTTAAATAAGTCGAATTTTACTATTTCAAAAAAGTGGCGCCAATGAAGAAATCTGAATTTTAAAAAAGTAGCTCACTGGCAACACTGTTTTCATATTGGATAGTTTGACATGGTACCGACGATATCATTAAAATAGTGAAGCTTCAACTGTAACCGCTTTCGCAGGGATTGACTACCGCCGGAGCAAACTTCCACGAGCAAATTTAAATAACAATTTTCTCCATATTTAAACACCTTATTAAAGGAATTTCAGTGATAAATTATGACAAAAACCGATATTCATTTTTACTGGGAGTAGTTTACTTTGGCGGTAGCCAGGCCCTGCGTTTCGGCCACATTGAGACAAACTAAAGAACATCCGGTCAGTGACAGTGAAAAAGATTATAATACTGAGCAAACTGCCACCAGTAAAAATAAATGGAAATATTTACGACATTTGTGAGAAAAATTTTGCATGAATAATCCGCTAAAAAAAGGAGAAATTTACTATTCAAAATTTACTGGTGTAAGTTAATGCTATCTCGTTACTCTATTCTCGAGGCATTCGATAGTAGGGCCCCACCAGTGGCCGAGAGGTTCTGCTCTCGAAGCTGGTAGACGGGAGGTGATGGGTTCGATCCCAATCGCGCCCGTCGGCCTAATCGTTCGGAGTTTTCGTGGTTTTCTTCGAACCTTGGTTTTCCAAGCGTTAATACGGGTTAGGTTCCCTTAGAAAGACCTCCACGGAAGGCACTCCCCCCACTTAGGGCCTATATCCCACGTGCTGATAATTGGCCTACATAAATACAACCAACCAACCATCGATAGTAGGTAAAACTGAAATATCGCACGGGCACTTGATAAAGGTGAAATCGTCGGTACCATGTAAAACTATCCAATGTTAAAACAGTGGGCTACTTTTTTAAAATTCAGATTTCTTGATTGGCACCACTTTTCTGAAATGGTGAAATTCCCCTTCTTTTCGCCTTTATTAATATGTTATTCAATTAGGTTAAATAAGGTGAATTTTACTATTTCAAAAAAGTGGTACAGATCAAGAAATCTGGATTTAAAAAAGGTAGCCCACTGTTTTAAGATTGAATAGTTTGACATGGTACCGACGAAATCAGTAAAAACAATGTCCAGCAATGATCCTAGAAACAATAGAAAAGGAAATTAAAGAAACATGGAAGACAATTCATGTTTCGCTGCTTTGAAAGATGTAACGTAATTTCCGGCGTATAATTCGCCGATCAAACAATCATATTTGGAGAATTTTATTTAATAAATGAAGTGAAATATTTACCGTTACCTAATCAGTTATATTTTATTACATAAAATTTCTCTGTCGATGCATGATTGTTTGATCCGCGAAACATATACGCTGGAAATTACGGTAATTGATATCGTCAGTACCATCTCAGACTATCCACCATGAAAACTGTGTTGCCAGTGTTCTATATTTGTAAATTCAGATTTCTTGATTGGTGTCATTTTTCCGGAATAGTAAAGCTCTCCTTGTTATAGCTTTATTTAATAGGTCATGAAATAAGGTTAAATCAGGCCAATTTTGCTATATTAAAAAGTGGTGCCAATCAAGAAATCTGAATTTAAAAAAAGTAGCTCACTGGCAACACTGCTTTTATATTGGATAGTTTGACATGGTACCGACGATATCATTAACCCTCTGTCTACCAGAAGGGTCCAATGGACCCGACATGTACATTCAAAATATTTATTCAAACCAGAAATTTCTTCAAAACAAACTAAATTTATAAATCAGACAATAATAAGTTAAATAAACAAATTAAATAGTTTTAAGTAAAAATTCTGGTGTAGAATGTTTTTATAAAACTTGAGTAAAATTTTCGGTAGTTCTAGGGTTAAAAACGTGAAGCTTCAACTGTAGACTCTTTCGCAGGGATTGATTACCGCCGGAGCAAAAATCCACGAGCAAATTTAAATGGCAATTTTCTCCTTATTTAAACGCCTTATTAAAAGCGAATTTCAGTAATAAATTATGGCAAAAACAGATATTCATTTTTACTGGTAGCAGTTTACTTTAGCGGTAGTCAGGCCATGCGTTTTCGACATATTGAGACAAACTAAAGAACTTCCGCTCAATGACAATGAAGAGATAATAATACCTGAGCAAACCGCCACCAGTAAAAACAAATAGAAATTTTTACGACATTTGTGTGAAAATTTTGCACCACCCCCTCGCTGCGTAATTGTTTTATCAAAATAGCTTCCAAAATTTTCCAGCTTTTAAGAATTTTATTCTTTTGCCACCAGTTTTTCAAAACAAAATTTTTTGTTTAATTAAATCGGGAAAATGCTCCGATTAAATAAGACAAAATTACAATAAAAAATTAATGGTGGAAATAATCAAAGAGGGTTTATTAGACGAAAAATGCATCCCCGAGAAAATATTGGGTTGCGCAACGAGAGGGTTAACAAGGCACTGAACCCATTACCCGGTTGTATTGCGTTCACGCAACGGTAAAAATAAATGTTTATATTTCAGTTATTTACGTAGCCACCGCTATTTTGCAATTAAAAAATCCGCCTTACTTAAAGACGTAAAATTTTAGTATCATATAATTCAAAAATTATCTTTCAGAGTTTGTGGTTGCATTAACCGATCAGCTAAAAAGTCGAAAACTTCTACCTTATAGTTTTGGCGGTTAATTGGTTAACAATTTCAGGGGCAAAGCACTTCAATTAGTAAAATAATAAAATGAACGAATGACACCGGAATTTACAAAAAAATTTATTTGAAAATATGTAAACGTTTCTTTTCGCGTAAATAATAAAACGAAAATTTACAAAAAAAAAAAATCTGCTGCCAATGTCCAATTTAGGGAATAAAATTAGGTTGTCCAAAAATGAACCACCGCCCTTGAAGGGGTTAAATAAGACGAAATTTTCTATTCAAAGGGCATAGCAGGACAAGTATTGGAAACATGCCTTTCAATCAAATTTTCCCATATGTTGCTGCCTATCTGAAAATATTTCCCCTATTATCGCCTTATAAATATTGATTTTTTATGAGATAAAAATGTTTTTTCTATTTTCATAAAAACCGATTTTCTCAAAAACTACTGCACCGAATTTCATGCCAATAACCCACTACCCGATGGTGTTGCGTTGACGCAACGGTAAAAAATATATGCACATTTTTTAATTAACTATGAAGCTACCACTATCTTTGAATTAAAAAATCTGCCTTATTTAGTAACAGAAACTTTGATCATTAAATAAAGCGAAAATTATCTTTCAAAATTAGTGATTGCAATGTTTTATTTCAATAAATTTGAAGGTCCCTGTGTTATAGTTTCGGCGGCTAATGGGTTAACTGAGCTTATACAGATTCAAAAAATACATGACTGTAAATTTTTGTATAATTTTCTGTTTATAATAATTGTGTGAAATAGTGATAAAAAATTTTACAAAAATAAAAATCATATCTTACGATTATACGAAAGTTACCATTTTCTTGTTAAAAATTCCTATGTGCACGTATATTTTTGATAACCGTCGAAATTTTACGTTCGGTATAACATATAAATATTTACAAAAATATGTGTAAAAATCCATAAAATAGATTTAAAGGCGTTATTTGGGGTGCAGCTACTCAAATTTATCATCCGAAGAATGTTTCGTATAAACACTTACAGAATTGCTGTACTTTAAATAAACACACGGGTATCATTCTTAACGCTGTCAGTACTGCTTCGATATCAAAAATTGTCGTCCTTGTCGGAGACAGCAATAGAGAAGAATATTTTTTGCATTGAAACAAATTACATTCTTCGATAACAAAATGTAATGACATTGATCACAATCAATTTAACCCCTTGAGGGGTGATGGGATATATTATATCCCACTTGCGATTAATGAAGGTTTACACCAGAAAAGTTTTATAAAATTTTACTTTTCTATCTTTGGTGGAAAAAATGTGTAAAATTGCTTTTTCTTATTTAGCAATAACATTTTTGAAAGATTCCGGTGTAAATTCGACATTAAACTAACGCAATTACTTGCCCCTCAAAGGGTTAAATGAAAAGGTTTTTCACCAGTTTTAATGAAGAGTAATTATAGTTAATAATTTCAACCTTTTGAAACTAGCAATTTGCTTTCGTTACTGCCGTGTTTAATGCATATGTCTAACTAATGTTAACCGCCGCGTCGTTGTGAATACATTCGATTTGTTACGATGTCATAAAAGAATCATAACCCGAAATGCGATTGTTCTGGAAGTTTCTTGAATAAAACTTGTGGTTACAAAAAAATTTTCAAGACAGACGAAGATTCCATATTGTTTTCAATGTCGACTGGCACGAAGTTATTATTTAGACAATATAAAAAACATTTTACTAATAACAAACACTTTTCCTTGAAATTGAGAAATGACTTACTGAACCCGACAATGTATTTATATATATTTGTTTCTATTTGTATATATTTGTTTATATTTGAATATATTTGTTTATCAATACAGGATGTCCATAAAGTCTCTTTCCAAATACAGGCGTTTATTAACTAAAATACTGAACAGATACAAACTTGAAAATTAATTTATTATAAGGTGCAGTTATTAATGTTTTTTTACAGCGGCCAGTGAACCTCTATATGCGCACCATTAGTTGCGCGAAGAACGTCAAGACTATACTCGATTTCCAGCGATGACCTCTGCAACAAAGTGTTATGAATAGTGCCGATGGCGTCTATGATCTTCTGCTTCAGGAATACTATTTCTGCAACGCAATTTCTTCTATAATTTCTGCAACAGAAATACATCCAGGGGCATGATATCATGTGAACGAGGTGGCCAGGTAATTGGGCCATCTCATTCAATCGAAATGTTTCATCAGGGAAATTACGAACATCGCGACCCCAATCTGGCGATGCACCATATGGCTGGAAAAAGACGATTGGATGAAGATTAAACAACTGTGGGGCCACAAAATCAGTTAAAATGTCTCTACGAAGAAAATGGCCTTTGTTCTTCAAAATGTTATCTAAAATACACAAAAGAAAGGTTAATAAAAACTTTAATAGTAACCTGGGCACCTATAACAAATTTCACTTTCATATCTCATCAAAACAAAATTTTATGAATTTTTGAAGTTGGAAGGAGACTTTGTGGACATCCTGTATATTCGCAGAAAATAGCTTAGTCTAATAGTACGTTTTAATCTGTTTCCTTTTTTTTAGACTAATATTTATTTATTTACAAAACATGTTTATATCATCAAAAATTAAACGGCTCAACATTAAGGAAATGTATTTTTAATTACAAAGTGTCATCCATGCAGTTTGCAGTGTTGTCGGCTTTGGATTATTTATTTATTTATTTATTTATGTTTTTACTGAAATTATGCACCAATTTTCCCTAATATTTATTTATGAATTAAATAGCCACATGCACCTACTATTACATAAAGCAAAAATTGAGAGTTGTATATATCTTGACTAGTAAATTGTCTATTACTGTACAAACCTGGAAACATTTCAAAAATAAATGAGTGTAATCGGCTCAAACTATAGTTATGCAACATCCTTATTTAACTACAGAGATTCGTGCTTAAAACCCTTGCACAGGAGGTATCCTTAAAAAAGACACCTTATTTTTATTTTACTTGCACCCAGAATATTTAATTAAAAATTTCCTTTTATAATGTACTTGAAAAAGTTCATATTTTCTAATAAATTCCCTTAGAAATTCTGGTGTCAGTCCATTATTTCCTCATTTTATAAAAATAATTACTCCGCGCTGGAAAGGGTTAACCCTTTCAACGGCGGTGTTCTTAAAAAAGGACACCTAATTTTAATTCCAAAACTGACACTCAGCACCAAGAATATTTAATTAAAATTTTCCTTTTATAATGTACGTGAAAATAAGCAAATTCTTATTTTCTAATAAATGCGTTTGTAAATTCTGCTGTCAGTCAATTATTTCATCAGTTTATAAGCAGAATTAATCCGCGCCAGAAAGGGTTAACCCTTTCAGGGGCAAGGCATTTCTGCTCCAAAAAGGTTCAAATAATTAATTCACACCGCAATTTGAGAACCAGTTTATTTGAAAATAATTAAAAGCTTTTCTTCGCATATATTATGAGATCGAAATTGTACTAAAAAATTACTGCTCCCATTTGGCAGTTTAGATATTAAAATTAGCCGTTTGCAGGCTGCAACCGGCGCCCCTGAAAGGGCTAAAAGGGTCGAAACTACAGTAGAACCTCGTTATTTAGACACTCTAATGCCCATGCAAAAGTGTCGTCATAAGCGGAGTGTCGCAGTAACCGGAGTTGGAGAAAAATATGTTTAAAAAAGCTGTATTTTTAATTAATTTAAGATAATTTTAAATTTATAACTCTTCTTGCAGTTTTAAGCAATAAAACATTATTAGTAAGCAAAATAAACACAAAATAAAAAATAAAAATCTGATTTATGATAACTGCTTTTTTTATTGTTACATGAAATATTAATTAATTCAGGTTTGGTTATCCCTAGATGTGTTTCCTACAGTTATTTTTTCAATATTATGCAATGAATTGTAATCAATATTCGTTGATTCAGATCGTCTCAATGCAATGCAAAGCTTCGGTTTTAGTCGAATGAAAAACGTCATGTAGCCGCTAGAAAGCGCCGCCTGACCAGAACAAAAAGACCGCAAGTAGACTGATACGTCTATCTGGAGCTTAAGTGGGTCATTCATAGCGTGTGGGTTCATTCATTCAGATAAAGAACAGAAGTAATATTTCTCATTTATCTCCATGGGTATTTTAGACACTTTTGTGAAAATTTTGGCTAAGACCTTTCTTACCGCTTAATTACCGTGCTTATAAGAATGATTATGAAAAATGGACAATTTTCCTAAACCGTCGGGATATCCGGTGTTGAAAATTATTCAACGACTTAAAATCCGGAGTTTATTTACATTAAAATCCTATACAGAAAATCGGGACTTTGGAAAACTGATGTGATAAGCGGAGTGACGTGAAAACCGGGTGTCGGGAAAACGGGGCCGACTGTACTTACGCTTATTACTCTTTACTAAAAGTAGTGAGAATAACGTTTCAATGAAAGTCATTATAATAACTAATGTTGTATTTCGATATCGGAGAACGTTGCTGTTTTACAAGTAAAATTATTTTTTTCTTTTGTTTCCGATACCAACCGCTATTTTCCGACATCGAGGCAGTATCGACCAGTTATGCATCTTTGATATCTATATAACCTCATTTAATGGCATGAAATTCGGTACAAAGGTTTTTGAGAAAATCGATTTTTAAAAGATAGAAAAAACATTTCTATCTCATAAAATATTAATATTTATAAGGTGATAATAGGGGAAATATATTGTCAGAAAAATAGCCACATTTGAGAGAACAAATAAAAAATATTTGATTGAAAGGCATGTTTTCAATGCTTATCCGGCAATGGCCTTTATAGGTGGTAATAAGAAACTGTCGATCCGATTTAAAACAAGAAAGAAAAATCATGCCTTAAGCATAGATTATGAAACACTTTCCAATACTTCCTGAATGTTTTAACAAAACTTCGTTATTTAGGGAAATGAGGTAAATAAGATAATTAAGAAAACATTTTAGAAAACTCATAAAACATTTCAAAAACGGATTTCAGCAGTTACCGTCCATAGCCAAATATGTATTCCAATTCTTTTGAACAACCCTGTATTCACTGCAAATAGAGGCGTCTTAAATTAAGACACATACGTGACTGAAAAAGTTATTCAGACACTTAAGTGTCTAAATTTGAAATTTCAGACATCACAGGTGTCTAACTTTAAGACACATAAGTGTCTTACTATGATCATGGCATAAATGAACTGATAAACATGTCTGAAAAATGGCGATATGTCTCAAATTAAGACATTTAGAAATTTAGACACTTAAGTGTCTAAATGCGATACAATTGTATCATATGTGTGATGACTGTATGTATAACTGTATTGCAATATGTATGCCAGCACCACCAGAAAATTGTTTTCGAATGGATAACAGATGTTTAAAATATTTTTATCCATTAAATTTGGTATTTTATATTTAAAAAAAAGTAATTTGTTTAGATTATGGGACACCTGGAAAATTGAAATAGTTAGCTTACTAAAGTTTTGGGACTTAGTTATTTTTAACGCAATAAATAAATCAGTAATTGCTTTTCATGAAAAATATTTATTTTAAAAAATTACTCGCAATCATGGACGTACGCACGTATGTCCAAGGAAGAGCCACACCCTCCCATTAAATACTAAGAGATGTACCGGTGGAAAGAAATTTAGGGAGGGACAAGATTTTGGAACAGTTGTGTCTGGGGTCAACAGCGTAATCCGCTTTTCTAAAATGCAGAACATAAACATGAAATAGGCAAACTAAGAATATTTTGACAGAACTCCTCGGGCAAGAAATTTTTAAAGATACAAACATAAAAATAAATATAAAAATTAATCGTTCAAAAATAAGTTTCAAACGACATTTTTGAAAATAAAACTTTTTTTTTTTCTCAATGGTCTCCCCCCCCCCCTCCCCCCGACACACACACACACCGTTTTGAGATAAATTTGAAATATATCAATATCAAAAGAAGAAAAGAATTAAAATTGTCTTCTACAAAGTGTTCAAAGGAAAGTGGGTTTCTCTGAAGTAAAATTTTTAGTAACATTTTCCCTTAACGTAAAATTATTCTGTAGCCATTTATAAGAAAAGAAATATCATATATTTTTAATTATCAGACATAAAGAAAGCATAATTGATTACATTTCACAATACTGGGAGGGAGAGTGTATCTTCTGGAATGTATCCACCAGGGGGCACTGTAGTTGCGCATGCGTTTTAGATGTCTTTCGTTGTAGTAACTGAAAGTTTGTTTTACGTATGCGTATTTATTTTTTTGCGAAATTTGAAGTTCTGTGATTTTAAGTCGTATTCACTTAGTTTATTTATGTATTGAATATATACATCTGACTTACGTGCTTGACACCCAATGACTCTTATAAGCTGTCGTCGATATAATTCGGGATAGAGACAACACTTGAAGATTACATCCGGGAACTCTACTAAGTGTGTGGTGTGGAACGTACTTAGTGTTAATTTGTATCGAGATTTAGTGTTATTGTACTTCGTCTTTATCAAAGCTGGTAAAAAAGAACTTTTGTCTGGCGGAGTATATTTTGAGGATGAAGCATTTCATTCTCTGAATATGCTTAGCCGGATGTATTAAGGTATTCCCTTCTAAAAAGATGCAAGTCTTTGTTCCTCACTGTAATAGTTTTTAAAATTTCAAATCGAGGATTTTATCTTACTTCTTGCAAAAGGATTAAAGTAAGTGTCACAATTTTTCTTTTTAGTACTAAAATTAGTGTTTTTTTATGATTTTCTAAATAGCACTGATCAAAATCTTGCATAAAATGGTATTAGTTTTGAATCTGTTTGCAAAAAGCCCGCTAATTCTAGAAGTATATATTTTTTAACTTATGACGTTGCCTTTTATTACAAATTATATATTTTAAATTCTCATATGTTTCCCCTAATTTAAAGTAATAATATCACATTTTAAGTTAAATTCATTCTCTTGTTTTCCATGGGAGTTCTTAGTTTCAATTTTTATCTGTGTCAATTCTAATTCTTATCTATCACTAAACGACCACAATGATATAAAGAAAAAAAAAACTTTTCTAAGGCTTTCTTACTTCCTACATAGGGATTACAATCCCGTATCCTGGGATTCCGGGATCCCGCTCTATTTTTAATCCCGAAAATCCCGGGATTTTTCTGTCAAATCCCGGGATTTTCGGAGTTGTCCTTTTTTTTTTTAACAGAACAATATTCAACTGAAATCAAAAAATATATTTATAGACTTTTGCTTTTGGAATAAAAATCAATTTTTATAAATTTATGTTTATATGTATCATTGAAAAAGAATATATATCTCGAATATTTTTTACATATATTTATAAGCGATTAAACATTTTAACGTGTAAATCTTTTGACACTCTAACAGACGTCACAGCGATGAGTCAGGAAAAATGAAATCATTTGTTTATTTCGAATTCGCTGCGTGTAGAAATATCTTCCAAGTCATTTTGAGATTAACGTTTACTGATAAGCGTTTGTTTCTTTTCGTGCTTTTAAATTTATTTTTCTTTAAAGATATCTAATGAAAAGGATTTTCATCGTAGAATTGTAATCTTTATTTACATGTTTATGAGAAACTTTTTTAACAGGAAATAAAAGGAAGTATGTAGAAGATAAAACATAAACTTATACGAAAAATACAAAAAATGACAGATGTTAAGATATATATTTAAGACAAAAGAAGTTTGGAGACTATAAGTTATTTTTTCTTAATGTTAATAATATAGAATATTTATTTATTTATTTTTATTGATAGTTGAATAGCTTTTGTGATTACCCTCTGATCTACATAAAAACTTGCCCATGTGGAAATATAATTTTTTTAAAATCTAATTTTTAAATGATAAGGATTTTAATTTTTTTTTTTCGGGGAGGGGGTCGGGATTTCTATGAAATTTTCGTAAAGCTGATATCTTAAATTTTGCACTGATTATAATTAAAGTTTTGAAGTTTTATAGAAGGACAAGATTAAAAACCCAATATATATTTAACAAAATACAGAAGTAATTTTTTTCTCAATGTTATTAAAGTAGAATATTAATTTTTTTATTCATAGTTAAATAGCTGTTGTGATTATCATCTGATGCATATGTAAAATTGCCTATGAGGCACTATGATTTTTAAAAAATCAATTTTCATTTTTTTTCTTGGGGGGGGGGGGGTGGAATTTACTTGCAATTTTCTTACATCTGATATTTTAAATGTCTTTCGACATTCAACCGCCGAGTATATTAAATATTTTGAACTTTTAGAGTGGGACAAGATTATAAAATATATATGTATATATTTATCTGTGTACCTTAATAGAGACACTGCGGGGCAGCGGAATTTGCCCGATAATCGAAGATGTCTGCTTTTGTGAGATAAAAAAAATATACAAATATCTATGCCTTGCGGATTAAAAAAGTATTCGCTAAATAGAGGTGTCCGCTATTCGGGAATGTCTATTAACATCCACAACGGATACTCCCGAATACCGGACATCTCAATTTAGATAACCATAATGCAGGGTTGCATTTTTTTCAAAAGAACTTCTTGATTAAAGCATGGGCATACTGGGCAGTGCCCCCCCCCCCCCTACGATTTTAGTCCCACCAAATTTGATGTGCAATATTTGTAAAGCTTATATTTTAAATCTGTTTCGAAATTGTACTGATTATAATCAATATTTTGACCTTTCAAAGTAAAATAAGATAAAAAAAATCTTAATATTTAAATAAATATTTTTTGTTTTAATTTTGTTCTACTCTTGAAGTTCAAAATATTGATTATAATAAATACAATGTGGTAAAAGATTTAAATTATCATCTTATCGAAAATTGCATACCAAAATTGGGAGCACAGAAAAAAATCAGGCTGTATGGGGGTGGAGGGGGTAGGACCACAGCCAAATATTTTTTCAGGATTCAACGTGGTCAAACATGGCTACGTATGATGCTTACAAAAAATGGGTGCGATTCAGACGTTTGAAGTGTCTGAAATTCAGACGCAAAAAGTGTCTGAAAAAATTCAGACATTTTAAAATGTCTGAAAATTGAACACTGCGTTTCAGACACTTAAGTGTCTGAATTTCAGACATTTTAATTTGCAGTGTTTGATCTGTACATAGATATATAGGGTGATTCTAAATTCACACAAACTTTAAGGGTTGGTACAGGACACTGTAACAATCATTTATTGTATAGGAATGTATGGGCGCAAGTGACGTGTTAAGGTGCAAACACCAGGGGGCCAATTCGGCTCTTTTTTATTTCAAAATTTTTCATTATGCTAGAAAATTACTGTACTATTCCTTTCTTTATTTAAGACAGGTATCTCAGGTTTACATAAAGAAAAATTTCTTCTTTGATAATTTCCGGTATGAAACCGAAATTTTTGAATTAAAAAGAAAAACACAAATATACCAAACATAGGAATTACATGAAGAGAAATAAAAATGGAGTTCTTTTAATTCAAAAATTTCGGTTTCACACCGGAAATTTTCAAAGAACATTTTTTATGTAATCATGAAATATTTGTCTTAAATAAAGAAAAGAATAGTATAAGAATTTTCTGGCATAAATGAGAAATTTTGAAATGAAAAAAGGGCCAAATTGGCCTCCCGGTATTTATACCTCAACGCGACACTTGCTCCCATGCATTCCGATACGATAAATGATTGTTACAGTGTACTGTACCAACCTTTACAGTTTGTACCATGAATTTTGCATCACCCTGTATGCTGTATAATGGGAAAATTTTGTTTAGCAAGGAAACGTATAACAAGTTGAAAATTCTCTTTCAGCAATTATACTAATAGATGGAAACATACTTGAATACTTTTGTACAGTTATGTAGCTTACATAGTACCTATATTATACGCCACTATTTAGCTAAAATTTAATTCAAACCAAAACACTCTTAAAACTACGGAAATCACATTTCCAGGAATTATCATCCATATACGTCCATGTATCTAATTCTTTGCGTGTTCCTGTGTATCATTTTATCTATATTATACAAATATTTCTTAGTAAACTAGATACATAACTCATTTAAAAACCACCTTTAAGCAATTTACGCCCATACTCAGTAACCCTTACAAATTCTTTTGTGTAGCCCTATATATATATTGTATATATACTATATATATTGTGTAGCCCTGAACTATAGAATTTATACTAGTATGCATAAATATAGTAAATCTTAAAAGTGCATATCATAATTAAGAATGCATTTCCAGCAATCATTCAAAATATACAGTACTTCGGATACATTATGGTATCTGAAATCTTTTTTGCGTCTCTGTAAATGCTATGCACTTCGTGTTACACATGAAATAACTTACAGTAAACCTCAGCGACGTATATCAATTTCCTTATATATGAAATAGTTTAACATAATTAAAATACGCCGCAAACAATTCCCCTCTCTTATACAATTATGTAATGAATTGTTTTGTGTGGCGCTGTAAATGAATAATAACTATACATTGCACCGCATATTCTACAGAATATATATTTTAGTGCACTTCATAAATGCATATCAATTTTATTATGGTTAAAAGGGTGTAACATAATTAAAAATCATTTGAAACGATTTTCTTCCATTGGCCGTAATGTAAATGAAAAATTTTGGCAGCCCCTGCAGAAGAACTAAACATGCTATAATCTGCATTTGAAATAGGGATCGTGCTATGGTAAACGTCAATAAAATCCAAAAATTTAAGGGCAATCCGCGTATATTTACAAGAGTTAGAGCGCAGAAAGGCGGCCAGACGGCCAGACAAACCGAAGTTATAAACACTTTTCAACTTTGTTGGAAAGTGTTTAAAAACAGCCGCCTACAACATACTCAGTTGTGACAACATACTCAGTTACTTCAATTGCAGTGATGGAACAGTGGCGCAGCAGTTGGGAGATTCTCACCACTAAATCTGTATAGTATTCTTCGCCTTTAACCCCTTAACTTTCGCTTAATATTTAGAAAAAAACATAAAAAAGTATCTATTTTTTCATTGAATTGAATAATTATAAGGATTCTACATAAAATATGCAATTAATTTCTTTAAGGCGAAAAAAAGACGTTTTAGAACAAAATCACATTTGTGGAAAAGCCATCATGCGAGAATTCTGTGTTTTAATACAGTGAGCAAAAAAAGTATTTGCACGCAGACGATTTTTTGCATAAGTAACCATAGGAAGCAAATTTGATACTATTCTCTTAATTATTCATTTATTTAAATAAGAAGAAAATAAAAATAACTACCCATTTTCCTTAAACAGTAATATTACACATTTAAAAAAATAAATTAATATTTTCTCATACCTAAAAAGTATTTGCACAAGAAGCATTGACTGTTAAAAAAGGCATTAAATGTGAACATTATGCAAATGTTTAGCATATCAGTCCCGCAGTACATTAGCCCCGCACATTAAAGTCACGTAATATATTAACTGGAGCAGGGATTCTGGGGAATTTTTGTTCTAATGGCGTTAAAAACGTGTGAACTGTCTGTTGCTACCCATGAGAAGATTATATTTCTTCACAATTCTGGATTAAGTTACCTAGGAATAGGTAAAAAATTAAATCTAAACTTTTCTATTGTTCGTTATGTAATTAAGAAGAAAAAAAAACTGGTTCGACAATAAATAAGCCGCGAACTGGGCGTCCAAGAAAGATAAATACCAGGCAAAGGAGAGCCATCATAAAAGAATCTTCAAAAAACCCTTTTCTAAGTGCTCGAGAATTGGCTGTTGCTGTCGCTTCAACGTCGGGAACAATAGTTACACCACAATCAATTAGAAATATTCTTCATGATGCAAATATTCGAGGAAGATCCCCTCGAAAAAAACATTTATTAGTGAAACAAATATGGTGAAAAGACTTGAATTTGCAAAAGCTTATGTCAACAAACCACTAGAGTTTTGGAAAACTGTTATTTTTTCCGATGAAAGCAAGTTCAATATTTTTGGCTCAGATGGTAAGAAAACTGTATGGCGAAAGCCAAATACTTCTCTTCAAATTAAAAACTTGAAACCAACTGCAAAATATGGCGGTGGTCATGTAATGATTTGGGGATGCATGTAGAATTGGCGAAATGACCTTTATTGAAGGCAATATGAATGCTAAACTATACATTAATATATTGCGAGATCATTTATCTAATACTGCTCTGAAATTAGGCATTCCTAATTCATATTATTTCCAACAGGATAACGATCCGAAACACACTGCATATATTACGAGGTTATGGTTGTTTTATAATGTAAAAAATCAATTGAAAACGCCACCACAATCACCAGACCTCAATCCGATTGAAAATTTATGGCATATTTTGGATGTAAAAAGGAAAAAGAAAATTTCTAACAAATCAGAACTTAAGCAAGCTCTTAGGGAAGAATGGCTACAAATCAGCAGTGTTGCCAGTAGGCTACTTTTTTTAATTCACATTTCTTGATTGCCAAGACATTTTTGAAACGATAAAATTCCCTTTGTTTTTGATTTAATTAATATGTTATTAAATAAGCACCATTTCAAAAAAGTGATGCAAACCAAGAATCTGAATTAAAAAAAAAGTAGTCTATCTGGCAACACTGCAAATCAGCAGTGAAACATGTCACAAATTAATAGAATCAATGCCCAGGCGATTACAAGCTGTAATGGAAGCAAAGGGATTGCATACTAAATATTAGCACTGTTTTTAACTTATAAATAATTCCTCTAGTTATATTTTTATTGCTAGTGTGCAGATATTTTTTTGGCAGTACAAATGTTACTTTTTTATGTTTTCATATTTTAAATATAATTATTAATCAGGAATTAAATATGTTTATTTGTTTTGTAACAGTGTTTGTATTTTTAATTTTTAGTTCTTTTTTTATTTATTTATACATATGCTACAGCAATTTACCTGGTGTGCAAATACTTTTTTTGCTCACTGTATTTGTTTTACACCATACAAATTGATGTGAATAAGATCTTAATTTTTCACAGCTTAGATCTTTATTTATCATCATCAAACAAAGTTTTACAAATAATTGTTGAAATAACACAAAATACATTAGATTTTGATTAGTAATAATTTTTTTGAATGCGATATATTTTGGAACATGCAATACAAAGTCGAACATCACAATCAGGGCCAAAACCCAAACCCAAACGCGGGCATTCAAAGACTTCAAACCGAAATGCCAGTTAAATTTTACTGGTTTCAAAAGTTTTTTCCGGCAATAAATCTCCAGCCAGGAAATATGATGGTCACGAGAAATAACGAACGACACCTCAGCCCGTGATATTGACAGGAGCGAGAATTAAGGGGTTAAAAGCAAAGCGATATAAGTAAGCGTATTATCGTAAATGGGAGAGGTTACATCAATCAAGGTAGCACGCCACGTAGCGGACGGCGTTAAACTACAGGAAGATTCCTAACTATTTTCTTACTTCACACCACTAAAATTGTAAAGTTTTTTTTTCACTTTGATTAATAGCTGGAACCTTTCTGGCAAGGCGATGAAAACTTCGTGGTGCCAAGTGCATCTGGACGCCTCTCTCGCTACGTCATTATTTTGCAATAAATGTGGTAAGCAAGGTTCAGTTCCATGAGTGACTAAAGGTATGGAAAATTTGCGCTGATGGTAGACAAAGCGATATAAGTAAGCGTGCAAACTTAATGCTCGAATCGGGCGTAAATTAACACAGTTGCGCCATCTTGTGGCCGGAGTGATAATTCACAAATGCGGGTTTTTACTGTGGCGCGTATTTTCTAAATCTTTAGTCACTCATGGTAATGCGTTTTGTTTGTCACATTTATTGCAAATTAATGGTGTAGCGAAAGGGAGGATCCAGATGCACTTGACATCACGAAATTTTCTTCGCCTTGCCAGGGACTCTTCAGTTATTAATCAAGGTGAAAAAAACTTTACAATTTTAATGGTGTGAGTAAGAAAACAGTTAGGTATCTACCTGTAGTTCACACTCCATCCGCTACGTGGCGCATGACCTTCATTGATGTGACCTCGCTTTTAATCTTGCGGTTACTCCTCCCACTTAAGATAGGACACTTACTTATATCGCTTTGATGGTAGATATCCTGGTATATATGACGTCACACTAAAAGCCTGCGTATGTGGATTTTCACCCCATCCACATGATAGCGCAACTCTGTTAATTTTCGCCCGATTCCAGTATTAAGTTTGTACGCTTACTTATATCGCTTTGGGTTAATAGTCTCAGACATTCTTTCCTGAAGTAAGACGAAGAATACTATTAAAATTTAAGGTTTCAATTGATTCTTTGGTGCTACGCTGTTCCATCACTGCACTTGGAACAGGTCGGCAATAGAAATGGAGTTGTAAAGCGGAGGAGACATATAGGGTAGAGCAGGGTTGCCACATTGGCCTGAATTTTTATTCAGAAAATTCGAATTCGTACCAGTAATTAAAAATAGTTTTTTTTGCTTTATATAATGACAGAAATTTTGTGATTACATAAAGTAAAGAAACCTGTATCAAAATTCCCGATATGAATTTGTAATTCCGAAATAGAAGTGGGAGCCAAACTGACAACTGTGGTTGCCAGTGGGCTACTTTTTTTAACCCTTTAGTGCGCAGATTTGCATCTATGCAAACAACAGTGTTTAGAATTTAATAGAATTTTTTATTCGTATATACCTAATTCACACAGGAAAATTAAAATAGCAATATGTGCTTTAATTAATAACACACATTCTGTTTGTAAATAAAGGATTCAAACCATTGAAACTTTCTGGTGTAAAGTGAGATTCTCTGAACTACGTAATTTCTAGAACGTATTCTATCATGAGAATTAAAGGATTAAATGTTAGGTTTCATAAAATAAACAATAACATAAAATAAGGTACTTGGAGACATACTTATTAAAATATTTACTAATTTGCATTATTTTAGGGTAAAACAGCCACACGAAAGTAGTTTTTACTTGTATTGCAGATGTGCATCAGAAGAAAAGATTGACGTATTATTGATTTTTTTCATTATTTTTCCTGTGTAATAAACCTTTCAGAGAATCATATATAATATTTTCGAAACGAAATAAAAAATCGCGCATTTAAGCGTTAAATTTTAGATTTCTGGATTGGCATCACTATTTTGAAATAGTAAAATTCGCCTTATTTTAATTGAGGCGAAAACAAGGGGAAACTTACCATTTCAGAAAAATGGTGCCAATCAAGACCTAAATTTAAAAAATGTAGCCCTCTGGCATGCCTGCCCTGATGTAGAGTCTACCAGTTGAGAGCGAAGTAACTGACGAAATTGTCACAAGGTGGCGGCTGATTTTTTACATCGGCTCAACAGTTTCTGATGACCGCTAAAAAAAAAACTTCCACCAGTAAAAGTTAATAGAACATTTCGTCTTATTTTAGTGGATTATTTCTCTGAGCACCATGCGTAGCTTCCAACTTTTACTCTTTTGTTCTACCGCTTCTTTGGTCAGAAAAAATTCCCTTTTTTAATCCTATCTTTTCGACGATTAAATAATATAAATTTCTCTGTTAAAAAATAGAGGTAGGGGAAAAGCGTAAAACTTGGCACCTATGAATATTGTACAAAATTTCTATTCTTTTTTTACTGGTGGAAGTTGGTCGGGGTATTATAACCTCTTTTACAGACCCTGAAAGGAGGTTGTTTTGGTTGTCACAAAATGGCGGAAACGCAGGATCTGACTTTTGCCGAAGTAAACATATAGCAGTAAAAGTAAATGTAAGTTTTTGGCCATAATTATGACTCAAATTGTGAATTAATAAGTCGTTTGAATAAAGAGAAGATTTTCTATTGAAATTTATTGGTGAAAGTTTGCGTCGGCGGTAATGAGCATTTGCGCAACCGGTTACAGTCGAAGCCTCAAAATTTTAAGGGTATGTCAGTTCCTCTTTATTCATACTTCCATGACAATACACTATATGTCTCATCCTCTTTATTCATAACTCCATTGTTTGCGAACCATATGCAAATTTTGTCCACATACAGGAACGCCACATTCCTCTCCTGCGGCGAGTTCTCAAAATTGATGTTCGTTGCAGAATTGCAACCGGTTACAGTCGAAGCCTCAAAATTTTAAGGGTATGTCAGTTCCTCTTTATTCATACTTCCATGACAATAAACTATATGTCTCCTCTTCATTATTCATAACTCCTTTGTTTGCGAACCATATGCAAATTTTGTTCACATACAGGAACGCCACATTCCTCTCCTGCGACGAGTTCTCAAAATTGATGTTCGTTGCAGAATTGCAACCGGTTACAGTCGAAGCCTCAAAATTTTAAGGTTATGTCAGTTCCTCTTTATTCATACTTCCATGACAATACACTATATGTCTCCTCTTCTTTATTCATAACTCCTTTGTTTGTGAACCATATGCAAATTTTGTTCACATACCGGAACGCCACATTCCTCTCCTGCGGCTAGTTCTCAAAATTGATGTTCGTTGCAGAATTAAAAAAAAACTGATACTAGTAATTCATAGGTTGCATTATGCGTCGTTTAACGCGTTCCAACCCACTGACTTTTTAGAAGCGGGCATTTTAAATTCAGGGATCACACTTTATATAGTTAACCTTTACACAGAGGGTGAGAATATACTTGTAACTTAATTTTAATTCCAAACTCAGGGAATCGTAACAGAGTTTTTGAAAAAAATATTTTGCTTTGGTACAAAATCATTTGTTTATTTTCATATCAATTTGTTCATAAATTCTGATGGCGGTCAATCATTTCGACATTTCAGAAGTTGAATTGATTTGCCCGTGTAAGGGTTACCCATATTCTTCTCGACTAATATATCTCAACTTCACTTTGCGATTTCTTCTTGTTAAACCCTTTCCGGGGCAAAGTACTTCCGCTCGTAAAATGCTGAAATGATTTACTGATACCAGAATTTGCAACCAAATTTATTTGAAAATAAGTAAAAAGCTTTTCTTCGCGTATTTGATAAAAGAAAAATTTCGATTCCATTATTCTGGTGTCAATGTGGCATTCAGGGATTAAAATTAAGTGGTCCAAAAATGAACCAACGCCCTTCAAGGCGTTAAACTTTTCGTTTTCCAGCATGCAAAAAAAAAAAAAAAAAAAAAAAAAAAAACAATTAGTCGCAAAATGGCGTTTTTTTTTACTTGCGAAATTTCTTTCATTCATATACGGAGGCTTAATATATCATGGCTTGGATCCTTTCTTATTGTTCAACCACGTACAACAAATTCCCAGAATGCCACGAGAAAATTCGTATAGATACTTTGGAAACATAAAATTAGTTTAGTTTACATTTAAAATTGTCTTAAATTAATTTCTGGTTATTATTTTTGTGACTCTGGAACTTTCCGTGTAGGATGTTAAGTTTATTTTTCTATGGGTAAACCCTAACGACATTTTTATCCATAAAACTGTATAACACGTTCACGCTGGCGCCGATATTCATGTTTTTCGCTGTGAGACGGCGCCGCGCTCGAATTCATATTTTGCTTCATCAGGTGCAGCGGTACTTTCGCTTATTCAGACACGGTATCTAATGACCCGCCCCTCTCATATATATTGAACTGAACTCTAATATAACAAGCAGAGTTGACTGTGAATGTCTGAAAGCTTGTAAGAGACATGATTTTATTGACTACATATGTACGAATTTAATATAAAATGTCTTATAATCTAAAGAAATATGGACAACATGATATAAATGCATTTCTGTAAGGCCTGCCACGCGATTAGTCAATGATATTTTTTGAATGAAAACGAGAATTCTCGTTTCCATCGTGAATGTATTAAGTTTATATTAATGAATTGTTTTTACTATTGAATTTTCGAATATTAAAGTGTGCCCCCCCCTGTAGTACACGCCGTCTATAGCATAGTCGAATGTGACCCACCTGTAGCATACGCCTTCTATGGAACAGCCAAGTGTGACTCACCGGTGATGCACGCCACCTGATGCGACAGTGAAGCGTGAACCACCGCTGATGCACGCCGCCTGATGGGACAGCCGAAGTGTGACCCATCGGTGATGCACGCGGGCGTGAACATGTTAATTCAATAGCACTTCAAAGTACCATAAAGTATACGAAAGTAAGCCCCCTTTAGCAGACAGGAAATGCTAATGATTTTAGGGGGGGGGGGCTTATAATTGGAACTTTTGTGAAAAGGGTAGAAAAATTAGGAAGGTTTGCAGGAGGGGGGTATATTTCGAATTTAAGAAATTTCACAGGATTTATGAAATTTGAAAAAAAAAATCAGATTAAATTAACATTTTTTTGGTTTTAAGGTACCCTTTCATAGACGCTAAGAAATTTCCATTAATAAAAACAATAAACAATACAAACAATTGTGACTCTGGAACTTTCCGTGTAGGATGTTAAGTTTATTTTTCTATGGGTAAACCCTAACGACATTTTTATCCATAAAACTGTGTAACACGTTCACGCTGACGCCGATATTCATGTTTTTCGCTGTGAGACGGCGCCGCGCTCGAATTCATGTTTTGCTTCATCAGGTGGGGCGGTACTTTCGCTTATTCAGACACTGTATCTAATGACCCGCCCCTCTCATATATATTGAATTGAACTCTAATATAACAAGCAGAGTTGGCTGTGAATGTCTGAAAGTTTGTAAGAGACATGATTTTATTGACTACATATGTACGAATTTAATATAAAATGTCTTACAATCTAAAGAAATATGGACAACATGATATAAATGCATTTCTGTAAGGCCTGCCACGCGATTAGTCAATGATATTTTTTGAATGAAAACGAGAATTCTCGTTTCCATCGTGAATGTATTAAGTTTATATTAATGAATTGTTTTTACTATTGAATTTTCGAACATTAAAGTGTGCCCCCCCCTGTAGTACACGCCGTCTATATCATAGTCGAATGTGACTCACCTGTAGCATACGCCTTCTATGGAACAGCCAAGTGTGACTCACCGGTGATGCACGCCACCTGATGCGACAGTGAAGAGTGAACCACCGCTGATGCACGCCGCCTGATGGGACAGCCGAAGTGTGACCCATCGGTGATGCACGCGGGCGTGAACATGTTAATTCAATAGCACTTCAAATGCCATAAAGTATACGAAAGTAAGCCCCCTTTAGCAGACAGAAAATTCTAATGATTTTAGGGGGTTGGGGCTTATAATTGGAACTTTTGTGAAAAGGGTAGAAAAATTAGGAAGGTTTGCAAGAGGGGGGTATATTTCGAATTTATGAAATTTCACAGGATTTATGAAATTTGCAAAAAAAAAAAATAAAAAACCAGATTAAATTAACATTTTTTTGGTTTTAAAGTACCCTTTCATAGACGCTAAGAAATTTCCATTAATAAAAACAATAAATAATACAAACAATTGTGACTCTGGAACTTTCCGTGTAGGTTGTTAAGTTTATTTTTCTATGGGTAAACCCTAACGACATTTTTATCCATAAAACTGTATAACACGTTCACGCTGGCGCCGATATTCATGTTTTCGGCTGTGAGACGGCGCCGCGCTCGAATTCATGTTTTGCTTCATCAGGTGGGGCGGTACTTTCGCTTATTCAGACACTGTATCTAATGACCCGCCCCTCTCATATATCTTGAATTGAACTCTAATATAACAAGCAGAGTTGGCTGTGAATGTCTGAAAGTTTGTAAGAGACATGATTTTATTGACTACATATGTACGAATTTAATATAAAATGTCTTACAATCTAAAGAAATATGGACAACATGATATAAATGCATTTCTGTAAGGCCTGCCACGCGATTAGTCAATGATATTTTTTGAATGAAAATGAGAATTCTCGTTTCCATCGTGAATGTATTAAGTTTATATTAATGAATTGTTTTTACTATTGAATTTTCGAACATTAAAGTGTGCCCCCCCTGTAGTACACGCCGTCTATAGCATAGTCGAATGTGACCCACCTGTAGCATACGCCTTCTCTGGAACAGCAAGTGTGACTCACCGGTGATGCACGCCACCTGATGCGACAGTGAAGCGTGAACCACCGCTGATGCACGCCGCCTGATGGGACAGCCGAAGTGTGACCCATCGGTGATGCACGCGTGCGTGAACATGTTAATTCAATAGCACTTCAAAGTACCATAAAGTATACGAAAGTAAGCCCCCTTTAGCAGACAGGAAATGATAATGATTTTAGGGGGGGTGGGGGCTTATAATTGGAACTTTTGTGAAAAGGGTAGAAAAAATAGGAAGGTTTGCAGGAGGGGGGTATATTTCGAATTTATAAAATTTCACAGGATTTATGAAATTTGCAAAAAAAAAAAAAAAAAAAAAATCAGATTAAATTAGCATTTTTTTTGGTTTTAAGGTACCCTTTCATAGACGCTAAGAAATTTCCATTAATAAAAACAATAAACAATACAAACAATTGTGACTCTGGAACTTTCCGTGTAGGATGTTAAGTTTATTTTTCTATGGGTAAACCCTAACGACATTTTTCTCCATAAAACTGTATAACACGTTCACGCTGGCGCCGATATTCATGTTTTTCGCTGTGAGACGGCGCCGCGCTCGAATTCATATTTTGCTTCATCAGGTGCAGCGGTACTTTCGCTTATTCAGACACTGTATCTAATGACCCGCCCCTCTCATATATATTGAACTGAACTCTAATATAACAAGCAGAGTTGACTGTGAATGTCTGAAAGCTTGTAAGAGACATGATTTTATTGACTACATATGTACGAATTTAATATAAAATGTCTTATAATCTAAAGAAATATGGACAACATGATATAAATGCATTTCTGTAAGGCCTGCCACGCGATTAGTCAATGATATTTTTTGAATGAAAACGAGAATTCTCGTTTCCATCGTGAATGTATTAAGTTTATATTAATGAATTGTTTTTACTATTGAATTTTCGAATATTAAAGTGTGCCCCCCCCCCCCCCTGTAGTACACGCCGTCTATAGCATAGTCGAATGTGACCCACCTGTAGCATACGCCTTCTATGGAACAGCCAAGTGTGACTCACCGCTGATGCACGCCACCTGATGCGACAGTGAAGCGTGAACCACCGCTGATGCACGCCGCCTGATGGGACAGCCGAAGTGTGACCCATCGGTGATGCAAGTGGGCGTGAACATGTTAATTCAATAGCACTTCAAAGTACCATAAAGTATACGAAAGTAAGCCCCCTTTAGCAGACAGGAAATGCTAATGATTTTAGGGGAGGGGGCTTATAATTGGAACTTTTGTGAAAAGGGTAGAAAAATTAGGAAGGTTTGCAGGAGGGGGGTATATTTCGAATTTATGAAATTTCACAGGATTTATGAAATTTGAAAAAAAAAATCAGATTAAATTAACATTTTTTTGGTTTTAAGGTACCCTTTCATAGACGCTAAGAAATTTCCATTAATAAAAACAATAAACAATACAAACAATTGTGACTCTGGAACTTTCCGTGCAGGATGTTAAGTTTATTTTTCTATGGGTAAACCCTAACGACATTTTTATCCATAAAACTGTATAACGCGTTCACGCTGACGCCGATATTCATGTTTTTCGCTGTGAGACGGCGCCGCGCTCGAATTCATATTTTGCTTCATCAGGTGGGGCGGTACTTTCGCTTATTCAGACACCGTATCTAATGACACGCCCCTCTCATATATATTGAATTGAACTCTAATATAACAGGCAGAGTTGACTGTGAATGTCTGAAAGTTTGTAAGAGACATGATTTTATTGACTACATATGTACGAATTTAATATAAAATATCTTACAATCTAAAGAAATATGGACAACATGATATAAATGCATTTCTGTAAGGCCTGCCACGCGATTAGTCAATGATATTTTTTGAATGAAAACGAGAATTCTCGTTTCCATCGTGAATGTATTAAGTTTATATTAATGAATTGTTTTTACTATTGAATTTTCGAACATTAAAGTGTGCCCCCCCTGTAGTACACGCCGTCTATATCATAGTCGAATGTGACTCACCTGTAGCATACGCCTTCTATGGAACAGCCAAGTGTGACTCACCGGTGATGCACGCCACCTGATGCGACAGTGAAGAGTGAACCACCGCTGATGCACGCCGCCTGATGGGACAGCCGAAGTGTGACCCATCGGTGATGCACGCGGGCGTGAACATGTTAATTCAATAGCACTTCAAATGCCATAAAGTATACGAAAGTAAGCCCCCTTTAGCAGACAGAAAATTCTAATGATTTTAGGGGGTTGGGGCTTATAATTGGAACTTTTGTGAAAAGGGTAGAAAAATTAGGAAGGTTTGCAGGAGGGGGGTATATTTCGAATTTATGAAATTTCACAGGATTTATGAAATTTGCAAAAAAAAAAATAAAAAACCAGATTAAATTAACATTTTTTTGGTTTTAAAGTACCCTTTCATAGACGCTAAGAAATTTCCATTAATAAAAACAATAAATAATACAAACAATTGTGACTCTGGAACTTTCCGTGTAGGTTGTTAAGTTTATTTTTCTATGGGTAAACCCTAACGACATTTTTATCCATAAAACTGTATAACACGTTCACGCTGGCGCCGATATTCATGTTTTCGGCTGTGAGACGGCGCCGCGCTCGAATTCATGTTTTGCTTCATCAGGTGGGGCGGTACTTTCGCTTATTCAGACACTGTATCTAATGACCCGCCCCTCTCATATATCTTGAATTGAACTCTAATATAACAAGCAGAGTTGGCTGTGAATGTCTGAAAGTTTGTAAGAGACATGATTTTATTGACTACATATGTACGAATTTAATATAAAATGTCTTACAATCTAAAGAAATATGGACAACATGATATAAATGCATTTCTGTAAGGCCTGCCACGCGATTAGTCAATGATATTTTTTGAATGAAAACGAGAATTCTCGTTTCCATCGTGAATGTATTAAGTTTATATTAATGAATTGTTTTTACTATTGAATTTTCGAACATTAAAGTGTGCCCCCCCTGTAGTACACGCCGTCTATAGCATAGTCGAATGTGACCCACCTGTAGCATACGCCTTCTCTGGAACAGCAAGTGTGACTCACCGGTGATGCACGCCACCTGATGCGACAGTGAAGCGTGAACCACCGCTGATGCACGCCGCCTGATGGGACAGCCGAAGTGTGACCCATCGGTGATGCACGCGTGCGTGAACATGTTAATTCAATAGCACTTCAAAGTACCATAAAGTATACGAAAGTAAGCCCCCTTTAGCAGACAGGAAATGATAATGATTTTAGGGGGGGTGGGGGCTTATAATTGGAACTTTTGTGAAAAGGGTAGAAAAAATAGGAAGGTTTGCAGGAGGGGGGTATATTTCGAATTTATAAAATTTCACAGGATTTATGAAATTTGCAAAAAAAAAAAAAAAAAAAAAAAAAAAAATCAGATTAAATTAGCATTTTTTTTGGTTTTAAGGTACCCTTTCATAGACGCTAAGAAATTTCCATTAATAAAAACAATAAACAATACAAACAATTGTGACTCTGGAACTTTTCGTGTAGGATGTTAAGTTTATTTTTCTATGGGTAAACCCTAACGACATTTTTATCCATAAAACTGTATAACACGTTCACGCTGGCGCCGATATTCATGTTTTTCGCTGTGAGACGGCGCCGCGCTCGAATTCATATTTTGCTTCATCAGGTGCAGCGGTACTTTCGCTTATTCAGACACTGTATCTAATGACCCGCCCCTCTCATATATATTGAACTGAACTCTAATATAACAAGCAGAGTTGACTGTGAATGTCTGAAAGCTTGTAAGAGACATGATTTTATTGACTACATATGTACGAATTTAATATAAAATGTCTTATAATCTAAAGAAATATGGACAACATGATATAAATGCATTTCTGTAAGGCCTGCCACGCGATTAGTCAATGATATTTTTTGAATGAAAACGAGAATTCTCGTTTCCATCGTGAATGTATTAAGTTTATATTAATGAATTGTTTTTACTATTGAATTTTCGAATATTAAAGTGTGCCCCCCCCCCCCTGTAGTACACGCCGTCTATAGCATAGTCGAATGTGACCCACCTGTAGCATACGCCTTCTATGGAACAGCCAAGTGTGACTCACCGCTGATGCACGCCACCTGATGCGACAGTGAAGCGTGAACCACCGCTGATGCACGCCGCCTGATGGGACAGCCGAAGTGTGACCCATCGGTGATGCAAGTGGGCGTGAACATGTTAATTCAATAGCACTTCAAAGTACCATAAAGTATACGAAAGTAAGCCCCCTTTAGCAGACAGGAAATGCTAATGATTTTAGGGGAGGGGGCTTATAATTGGAACTTTTGTGAAAAGGGTAGAAAAATTAGGAAGGTTTGCAGGAGGGGGGTATATTTCGAATTTATGAAATTTCACAGGATTTATGAAATTTGAAAAAAAAAAAATCAGATTAAATTAACATTTTTTTGGTTTTAAGGTACCCTTTCATAGACGCTAAGAAATTTCCATTAATAAAAACAATAAACAATACAAACAATTGTGACTCTGGAACTTTCCGTGCAGGATGTTAAGTTTATTTTTCTATGGGTAAACCCTAACGACATTTTTATCCATAAAACTGTATAACGCGTTCACGCTGACGCCGATATTCATGTTTTTCGCTGTGAGACGGCGCCGCGCTCGAATTCATATTTTGCTTCATCAGGTGGGGCGGTACTTTCGCTTATTCAGACACCGTATCTAATGACACGCCCCTCTCATATATATTGAATTGAACTCTAATATAACAGGCAGAGTTGACTGTGAATGTCTGAAAGCTTGTAAGAGACATGATTTTATTGACTACATATGTACGAATTTAATATAAAATGTCTTATAATCTAAAGTAATATGGACAACATGATATAAATGCATTTCTGTAAGGCCTGCCACGCGATTAGTCAATGATATTTTTTGAATGAAAACGAGAATTCTCGTTTCCATCGTGAATGTATTAAGTTTATATTAATGAATTGTTTTTACTATTGAATTTTCGAATATTAAAGTGTGCCCCCCCCCCCCCCTGTAGTACACGCCGTCTATAGCATAGTCGAATGTGACCCACCTGTAGCATACGCCTTCTATGGAACAGCCAAGTGTGACTCACCGGTGATGCACGCCACCTGATGCGACAGTGAAGCGTGAACCACCGCTGATGCACGCCGCCTGATGGGACAACCGAAGTGTGACCCATCGGCGATGCACGCGGGCGTGAACATGTTAATTCAATAGCACTTCAAAGTACCATAAAGTATACGAAAGTAAGCCCCGTTTAGCAGAAATGAAATGCTAATGGTTTTAGGGGGGGGGGGCTTATAATTGGAACTTTTGTGAAAAGGGTAGAAAAATTAGGATGGTTTGCAGGAGGGGGTATATTTCGAATTTATGAAATTTCACAGGATTTATGAAATTTGCAAAAAAAAAAAAATAGATTAAATTAACATTTTTTTGGTTTTAAGGTACCCTTTCATAGACGCTAAGAAATTTCCATTAACAAAAACAATAAATTAATGAAACAAATTTACATAAAATACTTAATTTAGATATAAAAGTAATATAAACAAAAATTATTGGGTCGTTCGGATTTTCGTTGTGAAAATAATTTCGTAACGGAAAATTCTATCATCTAATTCTTAGACATGGATTCCGATATCTAATCTCTAATATATACTGGGCAGAATTTTCCGGTTCGAATTGATTTTCGGAAACGGACTCGACTTTCCGAACTACCCAATATAAAACTTAACACGTTCACGTCGGCGCGGTGGGTCACACTCGACTGTCTCTGAGTTGTCATGTCTCCGACTTTTTGCACACCACTGTTATTTTAGAGAAAATGTTGTTCCTTTAAATCGCCCAATTGCTCCAATTAAATAAAACAACATTTTCTGTATTAAAATACTGGTATCCAAAAGGCTGGAGACTTGCCTTATGTGAGACAGGCGAGTGTGACCCACCGCGCCGGCGTGAACGTATTAATATAACTGCCTATTAAATCGTAGTGTAAAAAATTCAAGGAAAACATTAATAGTATAATGTAAAGAACATATACCATTCTGATACTATGATAGGTAAAGAGATTAGATTAAAATACACTGCATAAGATAAATTCATGTAGGAGATATAGAAACAAAAAACCTAAGGAATTTACCTGAAAAAAGAAAAAAACAAAAAAAGAACAGAAGTATTGAAAGCGGAAGAAAAAAAAATGAAGGGAGGGTTTAATTATGTCACTTTTTCAAAAAAGGAAAATTCACGTTCCGTAAATGCCGGTGTATAGGCCGCGGCAAAAACAAATCTGTTTCGAACGAGGCATTTTATTTTAAAAATAACATCGAACACATACCAAACATAAACAGGTTTGATTTTTTAAAATAAAGTTTCTGGTTTGAAAGTGATTTATCTGAGCTGCGACGTATACACCGGAAATTACGGTTTATGAGGGGGGGGGACCTTATATTCGGGGGAGGTCTTACTTTCGGTACTCTACGGTATGTTTATAAAATGAGAAACTCTTTATTTGTTTATGTTCTAACACTCGCTTACTCTCATTTTCTGTTAATTTGTATTTCTTTCAAAAAGACTGAAAAGTTGAAGAAAAAAAATACAACAGCAACTAATTATACTTTAAATGTAGCTTACGGATAGCTGCTAAACCTTTCGATTTTTTATTTTTACTAGTTACAAACAGAAATTTTCGTCTTTTTGAATAGGAAATTCCTGCCACTAAATAAAAAGAATATTATAATTAAGAACTAGTGGTGCTGAAATTTCGCATGGTCTTGAAACTGTGTTTACGTTTGTTAAAAATTATATGGGTCATTTGCCAATAAGTGGGTAATTTCCCTCTGTGATTTAGTGAAAAATAAAAGTTACATTTAAACATTTTTTTTTTTTTTAAGAAAAAGGTAATGTACAATATTCCGGTATAAACATTAACCCTTTAATACCCGGGGTAGAACACATTTAAGAAATTGCGCAATTCAGAGAATCGGAATTCATACCAGAAAAATCTAAATAGTAAATTTCGGTTACTTTAAATAACGAAATGTCTCACATTAAGTAAATCAAAAATTTCCATTTTAAATTGTTGCTGTGAATACGGAATATGTGATTAAAAAAATCCACTGAATCGGGAACACTGATGGTATCATAAATGATACCGTGGTCATTTAACGGTTAACTCTTTATCTACTGACGGTCATCCCATAGTGAATATTACTGATATTCTAAAAACACTCTTTTAACGCCACTTTATCCGGATACACGGCAGCAGTAGTTCTAGGTTTGTTATTTTAGCGAGGAAGGAGTAGTCCAAGAGCCAGGTGCAAATTTCGTCAGTTATTTCCTCTCGGCCGATAATTTGTAAAATGCTTCAGAGAGTTGTATCATGACGCTCCGTCAACGTCAGCTGCGGTTCCGAGGGTGGGTTGAGCAGCGGTAGCCCTCCAAACATGTAAAAAATAAAATAAAATAAAAAATTTAGTCATTTCCTCTCGGTTGAAAATTTGTCAAATTATAGCTAACCCAATATCTTGAAGAAAAAAAAAAAAAGTCAGCTGATTATAAAGTGGTGGTTAATACGTCAGCTGGCCACACGAACATGAAAAAAATAAACAGGGTGCAAAGGAAAGTCCCTTTAACCTGAAAATACTTGCGAACGGAGAGAGATACAGCTATGGAAGTGAGGTAACGGTATAGTAAAGAGACTTCGCCCGATTTAATGCAAACGACGGCAGCGCACCTTGTGGCGAAATTTGGAAGATAGCTATGGAAAATCGTAAACGAAAATAAATAGAGCAAAATTTTCAGTTAGAAAGTTTTAGAGCATCAATTAATTAGTACGAAACGACATTTGGTTCACACGGATAAGATAAATCGTCGCCTGAATATTCAAAAATGTCCGAAATCGATGAGCGACGTTTCTATTTTCCCTATTCACATTCCGAAAATGTAGCAGTGCATAGTTTCAGATTGTGACGTTGTACTGTGCTGTAATGTCTATAAAAATTTAATTTCCAATGCATTTGAAATTTTAGATTAACCCTTTCAGGGGCAGAAGAATTCTGTTCGTAAACTGATGAAGTAATTTACTGACACCAGAATATTCAAACGAATTTCTTAGCAAATAAAAACCCGCTAATTTTCTCTTTCATTACAAAAGCAAAATTTTATTAAAATATTCTTGCTGCGATTTGTCAGTTTTGGATTTAAAATTAGGTGGCTAGACCGCCTAGCCGCCGCCCTTGAAAGGGTTAAATCTATGTCGTCGTATTGAAGAGGCTAGCAATAGACGTTCCATGCTGAGAAATGTAGCATGTAGAATTACTCTCACGAATATAAACGTGTATCGTGAGCAATGGCGAGCTTTTCGAACATATTGAATATTAACTTTTTATCACTGTGAGACAGTTTGTCTTTTTTGTTTTTTGTGTGATGTTATAAAATGTATTGAGATAAGCACGTATTTATACCTTAAATTGTGCGTATTTCTTCATACTTCTGGCTATTCTATTCAAACGTTTACACAAAATAGAGTGCTTCGATATCGGACATTTTTGAGTATACAGGCGAAGATTTATCTTATCCATGTAAACCAAATGTCGTTTCGTACTAATTAATTGATGCTCTAAAACATTCTAATTGGAAATTTTGCTCTATTTCTATTCGTTTACGATTTTCAATAGCTATCTTCCAAATTTTGCCACTACGGAGCGCTGCCGTCGTTTGCATTAAATCGGGCGTAGTCACTTTACTATACCGTTACCTCACTTCCATAGCTCTCTGCCTTCGCAAGTATTTTCAGGTTAAAGGGACTTTCCTTTGCACCCTGTATATTTTTTTCATGTTCGAGTGACCAGCTGACGTATTAACCACCACCTTATAATTAGCTGACTTTTTTTTTCTTCAAGATATTGGGTTAGCTACAATTTGACAAATTTTCAACCGGGAGGAAATGACTAATTTTTTTTATTTTTTTTTACGTGTTTGGAAGGCTACCGCTGTTCAACCCACCCACGGAACTGCAGCGGAACTGCTCCGTGCCGCAGTTCACGGAGCTACGGAGCTTCATGATATAACTCTCTGAAGCATTTTACAAATTTATCGACCGAGAGGAAATTGGTCATCAAAATCTGTTGCTGGCTCGCGGACTAGACGGTATCTTTGACACAGACGACGGGTTTTGTGTCGACATTTTGTACAGATTGTCACACTCGTCTTTTTATTGCTGCAAACACAGTAAAGGATATAAGATAAATGTTGGATTTTTTTCATGTGTTCATTATGACCTTAGAATACAGTTTGACTACTTATTTTAGGTGAACGGTGCATGTATTTGATTTAACCCCTTGAGGGGCGCCGTTTGCAGTCTGCAAACGGCTAATTTTAATGCCTAAATATCCAAATGGCACCAGTAATTTTTTAGTACAATTTCGATCTCATAATAAACGTGAAAAAAGGCTTTTGATTATTTTCAAATAAATTTGTTTGTTAATTGCGGTGGGAATTATTTATTTGAACATTTTTTGAGCAGAAATGCCTTGCCCCTGAAAGGGGTAACAGTTGAATTACTCTGTAGTACTTATAAGTACCGTCAGTACACTGGGTGTTGGAGAAAGACTTCTTGTTTACTTTTCGTCTGTGTAGTTATCCATCATTTTCATCTGCTTTAAAATGTAATTACTAAAATGTAGTGTAGTAATGATTTACCTGATATTTCTTTTCTGTTTCATTGTTATTTTTTTATAGGAAATCGAAAAAGTTGTGGCATCGGCTCGTTTTTGCTATGCTGGAAATGGCATATATAAATTCATATATCGCATGTGGAGATGCAAGAGAACATTTTACCCCTGGAATATAGACGTCGCATAACTAAAGGCCTGCTAACAAGATCGAAACCGAAAAAAAAATAGTTTTTTTAACCCTATCAGAGGCAAAGTATTTTCAATTCTAAAGTGTTGAAGTAAATGATTGGCACCGGAATTTGCCAAAATATTTATTCGTAAATCAAAGAAAAAAAAAATAAAAAAAGGGCCTATATTTCACATACTTATTAAATCTAAAGTATTTTCTAGTGCCATTGGAAATGCATGTGGGTTTCTGTTGCGAAATTGTAATCATAGTGTACTGACGGTGCTTTAAAGTGCCTCTTTAATTAATTACCTCTAAGTAATTAAATTTCTCACGGGTGAGTATTTTCTTTATGCTTATCCTTTAATTTTCATTGTAGTAATTGAAAAATAAAATACATGAAAAAAACTGCACTAGATCATAATGCAGTAGATAAAGGGTTAAACAGTATTTTTCTTTAATCTATCTAACTCTGATCGACTTGTTTCTAAAGTTTATGCATTCGATTCAAATCAGAAATGTTTTCATAAAGTTATTTAACCCTCCGTCTACCAGACGGGTCCATTGGACCCGATTTAAATTTAATAGAAAATTTAATAGAAAATTTCGTGCTATTTAAGCGTCTTATTCATGGAAATATTTTCTCAAATATATGGTAAAATTTTCTAGTTGCTTTTACTGGTGTCAGTTTGCCTTATAAAACAGTCAGTTTGTTTCACTGGTTGTCACAATATGGCGAAAACGCAGGGCCTGACTTCCGTCAAAGTAACCTTCCGCCAGTAAAAATTTAAATCTCTTTTTGTGATTATTTCTCCCTGAAACTTTGCATTAATAATGCGTTTAAATATGTAGAAAATTTCTGCATAAATTTACTGGTTGAACATTTCCCCCCGCGGTACTTAACCTCTGCAAAAGTGGTTTCAGTTGAAGCTTCACTATTTTAAGGATATGTCAGTTCCTCTTTATTAATAGTTTCGTGGACCTGAGCACTAATTGAAAGATGGCGGGTGTCGTAGGCGGATTTTTTCAGCATTTGTATGGTCCCGTGAATTTGAATACCAATACCTTTTAACAGTTTTTTCCGCTTAATTTTTCTGAAATTAAATAAATTAAACAAAACTTTTGGAAAATCTGCTGGCAAAATTCAGGGGACCGTACAAATGTATAATACCTTCAAGGGTGGTGGTTTGTTTTTGGACCACTAAATTAAACCCGTAAATGCCACACTGTACCAGAAAACTGATGTGACAATTTTCCTTTTATTTAGTACTCGAAGAAAAACTATTAATTACTTTCAAGTAAATTTACTTGTAAATTCTGGTGTCACTAAATCTTTTCATCGTTTTACGAACAGAAGTACTTTGCCGCTGAAAGGGTTAAAAAAATTCGTCTACGACAGCCGCCATTTTTGTATCACTTCTGAGGCCTAATATTCAGGGGCGGTGGACTAACTATGATCTAATGCTGAAAATCAAAGCAATGATAATAATGCAGAATTTATTAAATTTATCTACATTAGGATTTATTCAAACCTGAAAAAAAGAATTAATTAACTTTATATGCATTTATTTTTAAATTTTAGATGTACATTCCGCTTTAGTAATGATTTTTTATATAACTTTTGCACTTTTCTTTTGTATATAAAATATTCTTTCTTATTTACACCAAAAGTTTATTGAAATTTATTTATGACATTATTAAATAAATATATATATATATGTCTTGCACAGGAAACATTTTGAAAAATTCTTAATATATACATATATAGAATATATTTTGTCGGGAAAATATTTACAAAATAAATTTATATGCTTAATCTATGATCTAACATGAAAATAAAATCTTCGACGAAAATTTATTTTCTGTCTGAAAATATATCCATTTTACTTCAAATGCAAGGTTCGTTTTATAAAATTTCCAAGAAATATGACAGTTTCAAAACTTATTTCTTGATTTTTGTCGCTTTCATTTTATTTAATTTGACTTTCTCTCGGTCGTGATAACGGAAATAACTTAAAATGAGTTATATGTAATACAGATTACAGTTACATGCGAAACACATGTCCACAATGATATTCGTAACTATGTGTATTTTTCATTTCCTTTTCTCGATTTTCAATCAAGGATTTTCCCAGTCCTCAATTTGATCATTCTAAGATTATTTTTTTAAATGATATCTAAGCTATGTCTACCAACTTTTATACTTTTTTCCCACCACTAATTTTCAACAAAAAATTTTGCCTTATTTAATCTAAAATTCTCGGTGATTCAGTAAGACAAAATTTTCTGTGTAAAAATAGTGGTTGGAAAAAATGCTTAAAAGTTGGCAGTTATACCTAAATAGCGATTATATTCTATTACAGGGGTGGCGAATCCTCCTGCCAGTGATCTAATTTGCCCTCATTATTTTCACAATCTCCGAGTTAATTAACTATAGAAATTCTGTGATTGAAAGAGACGAAAATTATTATTAAAATTTCTCCGTGGCTATATGGGTTCACCACGCTCGGTGCAACATTTCTAAACACATCTTTAAAGTTTAATTGCGGTTTTTAATTTTGGGTATATCAAAAGTTTGGAGCAAAACTAAAAGAAAATGAAAAAAAGTTCTTTGGGTCGATGAGACATGCAATTTGCCGATTAATTTTAATCGTTAAGGGTATTTTGTAGAGCAAGAAAACAATATTTGAAAACCTTCACAATGCTGGGCAAAGGTGCTGCTTCATCCTGATTGCCAGATTGGCCTCCGTTTTTATTCATAAAAACCGAATTCGTGCCAGAAATAAAGAATATTATTTTTGCCTTTATTTAGTGACATATATTATGCGATTACTCAAAATAAAGATACTTCTTTCAAAATTCCCGGTATGAATTTGCCTGTATTATATTTCATGTATTAGAACTTAGAACAACAAAAAAAATATCATGTTTATTTAACACTAGAACTACCGGAAATTTGAGTCATGTTTTATAAAAATATTTCACACCAGAATTTTGATTTAAAACAGTTTAACTTTATTATTTACGTTTTTCTTCTTTGTATCTTTTAAACTTATTTCATAAAATCAAATCTCTGGTTTGAACCGAAACATATTCATATGATAGTCGTCAAAATGTCGTCTCACGGTAGTTCTTATGTTAATCATGAAATTTTGTGTGTCACAATCAGGCTATTTCATTTCTTTGAACATAAGTAATAATTGGTACATTTAACCATAGCTGCCAACATCTTACGCTTTTCAGCACCACAAAAATTTAATAGTAAATTTTGCCTTTCTTAATCGCAGTTATATGTCGATTAAATAAGTCAAAATTTTCTATTAAATTTTTCTGGTACACCAATGCATAAGAGTTAGCAGTTATGCATTAAACAGTTAGGAAGCTCTTTTTGTTGTGTACAATCCGTCTCATAAATATAAAGACACAGATGTTTTTGAAATTACATTTTATTAATTTAGTTAAAAGAAATTAAATTTTATACCTCATATTAAGAAAACTGAAATGAATCTCTTATAGGGGTTTTAAATTAAATAAAATAATTTCTTCTCGAATAATTAAAAATATAAAAAATTTCGCTGTCTCATAAATATAAAGACAAACTTGAAACTGCTTCATATGCAAATGTTTTTCGAATGCTCGCGTACAGAATTAATGCGCATGCGCAGAAATACACTTTAACTTACCCAAACGAGCAAAGTTTTTTGGCTTGTTTCAATTTCAAAGATGCCGTGGAACATCGAAATTTCTAAAGATGAAATTTGTAAAATACGTGAATTTAAAGCTAATGGCTTAACAGTTTATCAAACATGTAAAAAAACTGGGCGAATCAGAGCTGCACTTTATAAAATTTTATCAAAAGCTTACAATTTATATTCGAGAAAACGATCTGGCAGACCGAGAAAAACTAGTGAAAGACTCGATTGCAAGATCATGCGACTTCTTTCGTCGCAAAAAATGTCACTCCGATAAGTTTCTCAACGAGTTTATGGTATGGTCCCAAAGGATATAGTACATCGTCGTATAAAAGAAAGAAAAAACATTGTATGCCGACATACGTGCAGATTTTCTTTACTGAAAAAGAACACAAAGAACGGAGGTTAATCGGGGATAAAGATCATATGCACTAGAAGGACAAATGGATGCAAGACATTTTTTCAGATGAAAAGAGATTTAACTTGGATGGCCCAGATGGTTGGAATTCCTACTCGCACGATTTAAGACGTTAATCTCGAACCTTCTTCAGTAGGCAGAAATGGGAAGGTTCTGTTATGGTGTGGGGGTGCCTTCTCTTTTAATGGATCTACGGATATTGCTTTTCTGGAAGGTAAACAAACATCTAAAGGGTATATCGAACTGCTTGATAGTCAGTTGTTGCCAATTGCTGAAACTCTTGGTGGTCGGAATTATTTGTACCATCAGGATAATGCATCGATTCACACATCAAGACTCACAAAAAAATGGTTTGCCGATAGCAATGTTCATGTCACGGTGTGGCCCGCACGTAACCCTGATTTAAATCCAGTTAAGAATCTTTGTGGCACTCTTGTTCGCTGTGTATATGCATCTGGAAGACAATTTTCAAACGTCCTTGGGTTGAAAAAAGAAATCGGACGAAGTTGGTTTGATATAAAGCCAAAATAGTTATACAACTTAATAAAAAGCATGCCAGCTAGAATATTTTCTGTCATTAATAAGAATGGATTATTTATTGGACGGTAATTCGAAAGTATGTAAAATGTCTTTATATTTATGAGACAGCAAATTTATTTACATTTATCAATTTTCGAGTTGAAATTATTTAATTCTAATTTAAATTACTGTAAAATGCTTTCTTGGCACATACTTTTCGTTATATGCATAAATATAATTTTGAATATTGAATTTTTAAAATATTATTTCGAAAATATCACTGTCTTTATATTTATGAGACGCACTATGTTACAAAATAACATTGGTATTGGAATTTAGAGCACAGATGAGTGTGATAATTAAATTCATATAATAAATTAGATTTTTTTTAATTTAGTGCGTGCATTCGATGTTAGCCATGGATTTTGGTAAATGTTAAAAGGCAAAATTAACTCTCTGAAATCTTTTCTATTCCATCCCTCATAGCATGCATGGTCACGGTGACGTCGTTGTGACGTCACTGTGAGTCACTGTGGTTACGTCAGATCTGTGACCAAAATGCCACCACTCAGTGATGTCACATTGTGACTGAGATGTGAACTTCTTAGAAAAATTTAAAAAATTACAAAAAATATTCAAAACATGTTATTTATATAAAATTATATTTTCTGGCAATAAAAAAAAAAAAAAAAAAAAAAAAAAAAAAAAAAAAAAAAAAAAAATGTGACGTTACTGGAGTCACTGCATGTAACGTACGTCACGTCACATATGTGACGAAAAAAACCACCATATTGTAAGTCACAGTGTGACAAAAATATGAACATCAAAAATCTTTGAAAATGAACAGAAATATTTTAACCCCTTGAGGGGCGCCGTTTGCAGCCTGCAAACGGTTAATTTTAATGCCTAAATATCCAAATGGCACCAGTAATTTTTTAGTACATTTTCAATCTCATAGTAAACGTGAAAAGGGGCTTTTGATTATTTTCAAATAAATTTGTTTATTAATTACGGTGTGAATTGATTATTTGAACATTTTTTGAGCACCCCTAAAAGGGTTAAACATGCCCGAGTTACAGCAACATAAGGAATGAAAACATATTAGTGGATAGGAAATAGTAAATTCGGACACGAAAAGAGGTGGGGGGGGGGGGCATAAAAAGGAAAATGCACGGTACAAGTATCAACAAACTAGATTTTCATGCTATATTTTATCAGTTTGTTATCTAAGACAGTGAAGTATACTTTTTTTATGATTTCATTGCATTGATTTCATATGATATACCATTTCAATTTAATCCTTCACCAATTGTTATTATTATAAAAGTGTTTCTCGGAAAAATGGTACGTTATGAAGCAATTTGGATAACATATTTAGAATTAGGAATATTAAATCTGTACACTTTACATATTTAGTTTGCAAGGAGGAAGTTTTTTTTTTTTTTTGGTCGACCAGTGTTATTCGAAATACTTCTGTGGTTTCAAACTAAAATTTTCTGTTACAGTTAAGTCTGCAGCTTTTAATGAGCACGTAGAAAGAGTATTCAGAGTTTAGTCATATATGCATTTCTTGCTTTAGAATTTGCATTCAAGTCATATTTTTTCCTGTTAGTGTTTAACTATTTTAAATAACTATTTTTTAAAAAATTCTACTTCTTTCAGACTTTTTAAATAAAATTAGCATTTTCCGAAAAAATATTTATACAAATTTTATACAAAACCCATGATATAATTATTCATATTTTAAATTCGTGTTTTAGAAATACGACTTTAAAAAAAGCTATTTTACAAATAGTTTTATTCTACAGAAAATGAATATAAAAAAATGACAGATTGACAAAGAAAATTTTTTTATCCTGTATACTCTCTTTTCATTTATTAAGATGCCTAATTTGTATTTATTACATGTAAAACAAACTTTACTTTTTAAAAAAAGAAAGAAAAAAGGCAGGCGTTTCATTCTAATAGAAAATTTTCATTACAGACAAAAATTATAATAATACAGTATAAGCACCTGCTTGCGCGTGCGCGCGTGCGCTATCGTCTGCGCTCCATTAAACCGCAGAATAAAATAAGGATCAGAACTTTTGACGCGGGAAGTATGTCTGACAATTTTGTCATTTTGTCAGAAATATGTCTAACAATTTAGGATAAAACACGGATATTATTAAACTATTTATGGAACTTAAAAGGTATGTCTTATTTAATTTAAATTTTTTATTCCCGTTTGATAGATTAAAGTTAAATAAGTTGTAGTATGTTTATGCAATGAGACTGATCTGCAATTCTTTTCCGATACGATGCTGTAAAATACCTTAATCTGCCATCGCTAGAAGGGAAAAAAAAAGCTGATGCAGAGACTGATTCTAACACAGTATTTATCGCCATTAATATTTTGGAGTTAAATATGATATTCGATTATAATGATATTAGGAAACTGTTTCAATTTTGAAATTAACATTATACTGGGAAAATATCTTTTTACATATTGTAGTAGTGAAACATTTGAAAGATTTTTTTTCATTGTTAATAATATTTTAAATTAGTATTTAAAATCTTAAATCTTCATACCAATGTTTTCAGATTTAACATTTGCCAAAATTATAAAATAGTAGGAATTCTTTATAACATATGGAAAGATTTTTGAGAAATTGTTAAATGCATTTAATTCATCTATTGTAGTTTGTTGTTGCTTAATAGTACAATTATAAATACTAATTATTTAGTGTTTTTCAAATTGATATATTTATTTTTTTTATTCTATTTAATCATTTTTTGCTGTTTGTGATTTTAATCAAACATTTAATTGTAGACATTCAGAATCAGTTGTTAAATTTTCTTTGATTGTAAACTCATTTTCTACGTTTTCGATACATTTATTTTATTGGAATTAAAAAATAAAATAATAATATTTAAGCATTGAAACAAAGTGTTTTTCAGGCCCGATAAAGTTGAAAAGTGTTTCTGACTTCAGTTTGTTTGGCCGTCTGTCCGCGCTCTAACTCACGTAAATATACTCGGATTGACTTGAAAATTTTGGATGTTATTGACGTTTACCATAGCAAGATCCCTATTTGTAATGAAGTTTGTAGCATGTTTAGTTCATTTGCAGGGACAGTCAAAATTATTCCATTACATTACGGCCTGTGGGAGAAAAAATCGTTTCAAATGATTTTTAATGATTTTACACGCTTTCAAACAGAATAAAATTGATATGCATTTATGAAGCGCACTAAAATATGCATTCCGTAGAATATGCAATGCAAAGAATAGTTATTGTTTATTTACAGGGCTAAAAAAGGAATTCCAATACATAATAATATAGGGGTGGAGGGAATTGTTTGCGGCGTACTATATTTATGTTAATCTATTTGATATGCAATGAAATTGATATACGTCGTTGAGGTTTGCATACTATGAATTATTTCATGTATAACACGAAGTGTATATAGCATTTACAGGGACACACAAAATATTTCAGATACTATATTGTATCCGAAGTACTGTTCATTAGCGGTGATGGCTGGAAATGTATTTTTAATTATGATATGCCCTTTTATAATTCACTACATTTATGCAAAGTATATGGTGTATATATATATGCTATAATTCATATACAGGACTATACAAAAGTATTCGTAAGGGTTACTGGGTATTGCTTAAATGTGGTTTTTAAATAAGTTATGCATTTTTACGCTGCACTGTATTTAATTTACTAAGAAATGTTTGTAGAATATAGATAAAATGATATACAGGGTCGCAAAGAATTGGGTACGTTGCCGTCTATAAATTATAATTTCTGGAAATGTGATTTCAGCAGTTTTAAAAGTGTTTTAGTTTGAATTAAATTTTAACTAAATAGTGGCGTGTAATAAAGGCTCTAGGTAAACTACAGGGTTGTACAAAATTACTTAAGTATGTTTCCATATATTAGTATAAATTGCTGAAAGAGAATTTCAACCTGTTATGCGTTTCCTTGATAAACTAAATTTTTCCATTATATAGTATATATATCAATCTACAGATCAAATACAGGACTGTTTAAAAGAATTGGAAAACATATTTGGCTATGGATGGTAACTGCTGAAAATGTTCAAATGTTTTATGCGTTTTCATGTTTAGTTAGTTACCTTGTTTACGTTATTTCTCCCGATGTCTTGTTAAAACTTTCAGGAAGAGATGGAAAGTGTTTTATAATCTAGGCTTAACGCATGGTATATCTTACTTGTTGCTTCTATTTCCCAGATCAGTCTTTTCCTATAAAACATACCAAATCTAATTAGCTAATATTCACAAAATACAATATATACGGGAATAAAAAAATTAAATAAATAGGGCTTATCATGTCGTTCTATAAATAACAGTTGTATTAATGTCCGTTAGACTCCATGTTCGTATTTGGTAAAGCAATGACAAATCATAAAAAATTAAAAAGCTTACACATTCTTAATATTAAGCTTGAATTCAAGATCAAGCTTAGAACTTAATAAAAAAAGATGTCAGTTGATAAGGATTGTTTTTTAAATGGAAAATTAAAAATATTTTAGAAGAATAGGACTCCAAAATAGGGATATCTTGCTAAAAAGTACGGTAAAAAGATAAGACTTTATATTTCAAACAAAACTTTACTTTAAAATTATCATAGTGTTTATGACAAGAATCATCACAATATTAATACTTGGAAATTTTTCCAGAGGGAACTATTCGCCTTGCATACAATATTTCAAATGAAAATCAAATTTCAAATTAATTGCTTAAAAAGCAATTTTAATTTGAAATTTGATTTTCATTTGAAATATTGTATGCAAGGCGAATGGTTCCCCTTGGAAAAATTTCCAAGTATTAATATAGTTTCAATCGATGCTCGATTTAATTAAGTTTCGTTTTTGCCCCATGTCGGTGGCTCACGATAAACATTCCATCTTGTGCTGCCTTTGTAGCCTTGCCAACATGTAATAGTGAGAAATTTTCCAGGCCGGGTATCGTTCCATGTGGTTTAGTCGGTAGAATGTCAGTGCGCTATACTGATGGCCCGGGTTCGAGTCCCAGCATGGAATCTTTTTCACTATGTTCGCCTTTGCGCCTTTTAACCAATTAATTTGAAATTTGATTTTCATTTGAAATCATCACAGTGTTTATGACAAATTCGTCACAAATGACACATATTTCACAAATTGGTCACAATGTGACTTCAAAGCATTGTCACTTTCGTCACAGGTTTGTCACAAAGTTAATGCCAAAATAGTCCCAAATGGCACACTTTTCACAAATTTGTCACACTGTGACTTCACAGAGTGGTCACAATGTGACGTCACAAACGACCTCTTAAACGGCCATAACGACCTCGCATTCTAGTCACTATGACGTCACATCGACGTCACGTGACGTCACATCGACGGTCACAAAATCACAGTGTGACTTCACAACGACGTCGCCGTGACGTCACCATGCCTTACGGGATTTTAAGATTTCTTAAAATGAAGTAAAAGTATTGTATAATAACATTTATTTTTATATATTTTAAAATTTGCAGTGAAAAACTGGAAAAGTGACAAAATTTCTGTGATTGAAAAGTTAAAATTTAATAACTTTTAGCAATATTTTATCAGTAAAATAAAATTTATGCAAAATCTTATCAATATATTAGGTCTCCAAGAAGATTCTGTCGTTTTTATGTTTTTTCACGCCTACATTTTAAAATGTTGATTTCTTCATTGGCACCACATTTTTAAAATGGTAAAATTCCCATTGTTTTCCCCTTAATGTGAAATGTGGAAACTGTGGGAATTTTACCATTTCAAAAAAGTGGTGCTAATGAAGAAATCAGCATTTTAAAAAGGTTGGCGTGCAAGAACTTTAAACGACAGAATTTTCTTGGAGATCTAATAAAAATAAAATTATTAAAGAAGTTTTTTATTTTTCTGTTTCCAAAACGAAAACTGCTCACCAGAACATTTTTTGAGCTTCTTAAAAATACAATTAAGCGTTTATCCAGGGTGATTAAAAATGTATTTGGCAAATTTGTAGACGTAGTACTGAACACTACAACAAACATAGAAATAACATATTTCCTAACAACCATTTTTCATAGAATGCATGGTCGAAAACGAAACGGAATTGAAACGAAAAAAAAATAATGGCGAAGAAATTTTTAAGAAAATACCGGCGTCCAAATTCTTGAAAACATAAAAACGCAAAAAAGTCCGTTTTTGACAGCCGCCATTTTTGTGTCAGCGCGTAGACCTTTTATTCAAAGGACTGTGGGTCTGTTACAGTCTACAAAATTAGAGTTAGATCCTGCTGTCTAACAGTGTTGCCAGTGGGTTACTTTTTTTTAAATTCAGATTTCTTGATTGGCACCACTTTTTTGAAATAGTAAAATTCGCCTTATTTAGTGACATATTAATTAAGGCGAAAAGAAGAGGAATTTTACCGTTTCAAAAAAGTGGTGTCAATCAAGAAATCTGAATTTTAAAAAAGTAGCCCACTGGCAACAGTGCTGCCCAATTTGGTCATTCCCAGTATAATCAGTTTTTGTGAAATGTTTTCATCGTCTTATTTAATGATAAAAATCTTCTTAGAAAAGTCATTAGAAAAGTCATTAGAAAAAAAAACCCTAGAAATTACCGGTGAGAAATGGCATGCCCAGTTTGAATATGACGATTCACCGATTACAATATCGTGCGTGTTGAATGCAGGGCGACTATTTTTATATTCTATTTGCACCACTATTTAAAAAAAATAATTTTGTAGTACTAGGTTGGCAACTAAGTTCCCGCAGATTTTTTAAATAAATGTTTTATACCGGAATCTATATTTTGTTTTCTGGATAGAGTTAATTTGTGTTAAGGTTCAGCTCATTAAAATGGAGTGCCAAGTCAAGAAATAGGAGCGTGTTCGACGCTTCCTTCTCTTTGGTTTTGATCAAGGGTGTAAGGCCGCAAAAGTTGCTCGCGACATTTGTGCTGCGTATGGAGAGGGTGCCGTAGCTCAAAGAACCGCTCATGTTTGGTATGCCAAGTTCAAAAATGGAAAATTTGACCTCTAAGACGAACCTCGTTCTGGTCGTCTAGTTGGGTTCGATGAAGAGTGATTAAGCCAACTTTTGCACGAAAATTCGAAAATTGCACGAATTCGCGTCAAACGACAAGGCAACTAGAAGAGAAAATTAAATTCTCCCACGCTGCTATTGAGAAACATCTTCACTCGATGAGAAAGGTTCAGAAGTGTGGAGCGTGGGTTTCGCAAGCTTTAAGTGACATCAAACAAAATGAACGAGCCACAATCTCCGCTGGTTTGCTTGCTCGTCACCGCTCAACTCATGGACACAAACAACAATTTCTTTATCGAATCGTTACTGGCGATGAAAAATGGTGCCTGTGCATTAATATGAAGCAGCGCAAGGAATGGCTTAGGTCCGGTAAATTAGCGACACCACCAGTGAAACAAGATCTTCATCCACGTAAAACGATGTTGTATGTATAGTGAGGCTGGGAACGAATTATCCATTACGATTAACTTGAACGAAACCAAACGGTCAACGCAAAACTCTATCTTCAAAATATGGAACGACTGAACACGGCTGTTCAAGAGAAAATACCTAATCGGCAGCATGGAGTTCCTTTTCTACACGACAGCGCCCGTCCTCATATCGCCAATATGACCAAGGAAGCCATTCAAACGTATGGCTAGGAAGTGCTGCCTTACCTGTCGTACTCTACCGATATGGTATCAACGGATTTCCACCTCTTTCGATGTCTTTGTGAAATGCCATGCGCGCTGAGTTTGGTTCGATACTAATATAGAATTGAGAGCTTGGTTGGAAGAATTTTTCGAGTCGAAACCCGGAGATTACTACCAACGAGGTATTGAAAATCTTGTTGAACTTTGGGAAGAAATTGTAAACAACAAGGGAGAATACATTGTGGATTAATTATTTGTTATTTTTTATTGAAAAATAAACTTTTAAAACATTTTAAAGAAACGCCGGGAACTTAGTTGTCAACCCAGTTGGCATTCCTTAGTTGATATTCCATTTTAACCTTTGCGACTCGGCGTCTCTTACACAAATTTTATTCGGTTGGCACCACTTTTTAGGAAGAAGTTTCCTTCAAGTACACAATTCCAAAAATGCTGTAATTAAATGAGGCAAATTTCGTATTCCTTTGTTACTGGTGCCAAAAACAAATTTTGCAAAGAAAGGTGGTGTCCAATCAGACTGGACATACGAGTGCAATGTGTTAATAATCTGAAACTTAAAATAAATTAACTTGATAAAAAAAAATATATATACATAGATCCGGCAGAAATAATACATTTAAAATGACGGAGGAAACATAAATGGCAACCCTGGTGGCATTCTATTGTTGACGTTCCATTTTAATAATCAGAAATTTAACATAAATTAACTCGATCAAAAAAACAGAACATAGATTCCGGTAGAAAAAATGTATTTAAACAAACGGCGGGAACTTAGTTGCCAACCCAATATATTTCTCTAGCACAGGTTGTCAAAGTGTATGTGAAAAAAAAAATTAATGGTGCGAGATACAATTAGAAAATACTTGCCTTTGGAATCCCTGTGAATGGAGAACTGTGGCATTCATATCATGCTCAATCATTCCAGCAAATGGCTGAAACGAATTTTACTCGTCTTGTGGAGTTCGAACGTTGTTTACAAGAGCAGATCCATGAAAAGTTCTTTTCGCGAATGAATCCACCTTCATATGTGATGATGCATTTTAAATATACATTTCACATGTGTGAAAGCCGCATGCAACATATCCAGTTGTGGATGAGCACCGATTGTCATCAATATTTGAGTTGGATGAGTTGGAGTCATCGGTGACTGCTTCATAGTGCCGTATCTTACGTCAGAAAGTGTTGGAAGATGAAAATTCAGGAGGTTTGCCAGATTTGATGAATGATGTGTAACAAACATTGATAGGCATGTGCGATGTCAGTATTATGGAGTACCACAGCATTCTGATCGGAAGGGTATCATTATCTGGACAACATTTTCAGGAGCCAATGGAATGGGTGATTTGGAAAAATAGCTTGGTTTTCACTGTCGCCTGGTATGTTGTCTCTTTTTGCATGGGGAAGCTTAAAAGTTTCATTTATGAAACTTCCTTTGAAACTTTAGAACAGGGTGTCAATCTGTGGCCTGCCGGATACCACTAAAATTTTATACTAATCATTGCCTTATCTAATCGTCGATTCTTTGCGTTTCCAGGAGTCGACTATGTATATAAAAATTAGTGGTATCCGGCAAGCCACAGTTTGACATCCCTGCTGTAGAAGAAGTCAGCGCCAGAATTTCGGCTGCTGTGGGAGAAAATCGTGACATGTATGGACTTTTCACCGCATGTTTTCACTTAATTTTACATTTGATTTCTGATGTATGACGAAAATGAAATGTAAAGACGCATTTGACGAAAAATGTTTATTTTGGTGCGCACAAACACCTTATAACATTCGACTGTTTTGTATCTTCCTGCACACGAATTTTTAGGACATTAAAATAATTGCCATTCGTATTTCCCTGCCATAAATCTAGAATGAATGCTTTTTAGGCAAAAATTTGATTCAGTTTTAACTTCTACGCATACAAATAAGCAGTTTACTAATAAATTTATTTTTGTCTGTGTTCTTTTAGCTCCTTAACGGGTTTGCCCGTACACCGTCCGTGCAAGAAGGGTTTGCTTGTTTTGTTACTAAAAGCTTTTCGAAACCACTAATTTTAAACTGCAATATTCACTTTATTTAGTAGCCAACATAATTTAGATCTATAAGTCAAATATTTTACCCCTTATCCATTTCAAGGACGGTGGTATGTTTATGAAACCACTCAATATTAAATTTAATTACGTGAATTTTTATTCACGTAGCTAACATTGCGCAAAACCAAGAGAGTGAAAAAGTATCCAGGCCAGGATTCGAACCTGGGTCTTTGGTGCAGCGCACCAATGCTCTTCCTTCTGATCCACCTGAAAAGACACAACTAGCTTGGCAACTTTCACTTTTACGTAATTAAATTTAGATTTCTCGGGCGTACGTCATTGTTTAACACTAGAACGCCCGGAAATTGTACTCAAGTTTCATAAAAATATTTCACCCCAGAATTTTTATTTAAAATTATTTAACTGACTTATTTAATGTAATTCTGCGTCGCCTAAATTTAACTTATTTTAAGAAACAAATTCTTGCTCCAATGGACATTTAATCATGTGGTCGGAGTCGAATCGACTCCTTCCGGGCGTTCTAGTGTTAAAATCACCCAATTTTAATTGCCAAATGCCACACTGGTGCCAGAATAAAATAAAGTCAGTTTATCATATATGGGGCATTCTCACAATCTTTTATGTCCCTGAATAATAATTTTTATTTTAGTAAATATTCTTGTGTTTCTTTTTTTATTTCATATACTGGGGAACATCCCATTGCATGATTGCATAACAATATTAACGAGATAAATAAGTTTTGTATGATGTTGGGGGTCCAAATACCAGGAAAACTCCTATACCGTCCCGTGTCCCTGATGTTTATTTTTAAGTTTGGAGCTGTCTGTATAAAATTGTTTCAATAAAAATAATTCGATGTCATTTTTTTCGAAACTGAGACAATTGTTTTATATATATATGTAGCAAAAAATTAACCAGCACACAGTTTTACGGTTGATATTATTTTCTGAACTCAGTCCCTGGGTTTTAGATTCTTTACCGTCCCTCTTCTAAAATTATACAGAAAATTACTTCAGATGCAGCCACAGAATTTTTTTCAAGTTTTTTTCTCATGCAGAAGTACGCTAGAGAAAGAATGTCTAAAATTATTTGACAGGAAATTTACTGAAGAGTTTAAATCAGCATTTAAATATCAATTTCAAGCATTGTGGTTTTATTGGCAGTCTTACCGTCCCCAAGGTATTCCTGCACTTTTCGAGGTAATTTTTTTTAAAATTTAATCCAATGTAAATAACTGTTTCTAAAAATTAATGAACATTGTCGCTATCCATTAGTCTCAACATGATTTGCCTAATAATAGTAGAAATTTTCCTGAACGTCCCATCCTTACCATCCATTTTTGCCATAGCCGTCCCTTTTTACCTTCACCATCCCCCTTTTTTTCCTTCCGTCCCTTCTTTAAAAGCCCTTTAAGACAATGTTATACCAAAATTTTGTACTAAAAATACTACACTGATATTATTTCGTATTTGAATGTCCTGTGCGTACTATGCAAATTTATTATAAGTAAAAATTTAGAAGAAAATACAAAGTTGTAGGGGTAAAATGGTAAGGAAAATTAAACTCGCAAGTTTAACTTAAACCTCAGGTAAATAAAAAAAAATTTCGCTGCTGACAATTTTTCTCTATTTTGAATCATTAAGGCATTCGTTTACCAGATTAAAATGCTATTTTAGGAAGTGTCATATCATCAGATTTTTATTCCCGAAAGTCAAAAGATTGTGAGAATGCCACATATACGTGAAATATAGCCTTTTTCTTACTTTCGAATACATTTGTTTGTAAATTCCGGTGTCATCCATTCATTTTAACATTTTACCAATGAAAGTGCTTTCAACGTTATCTCAACAGAATTACACCGCAGAACTTTCCGGATCACCAATACAATCAATTTTGAATATAAAGTGAGACATCAGTCTCGGAAATGAACACCATATCAGTCTGTAACAATCTCTCTAAAATAAATTAATTCAATTACCGTGAAGAACAGAGGCCTAGAATCCTGAATTTATCTGGAGTTAACCAATTAATTTCAACAATCAAATAAATAATACCTAATCTCAAATATACTATAAAAATTAGATAAATACCAATTTGCATTTATTATAAATTTATTTAGAGTTTTAAATACCGCCAGATAGAATTCACGAGGCATAAATAAAATCTTGAAAGAAAAGACGAAAATTCACTTACCAAAATGAAGAAATCAAATTGCAGCATTTCTTGGTTAATTTAGTGTAAGAAGACAAATATCAATCAAATCAATAATTACACAATCCTATGAATTTAAATTCATTGGCAAATATATTGATTAGCTCAACACATTAGCTTGACAGTTCATACTTTGTATAAAATATACTTTCACTGTACGTGGTATGGTTATCATCTTGATCACTTAAAATCGAAGTTCATCTCGACGGAGAGCCATAATTTGTTTCATTTAAAGTTCTTATAAATATTTTTAGAGCTTGTTTAATTTAACCCTTTGCACTCGAGGGCTCCGCTGCGGAGACATAAGCTTTCTTTGCAAAATTTGTTTTTGGCACCAGTAATAAAGGAAAATAAAATGTACTGTCCTGGCAAAAAATAGTAAACACCCCTACTAACTCCTTAACAAATTATCGTAGAAGAAAGTTACTGATACCGAACGATAGGAAATAAAGGCTACTTTTAAATGATGTATATAAAATTTGCTTAGGGGGCCATCTACATATTAAAACGAACCCAAACTTCCTTTTTTCCAATGGCAATACCTAATTTTAACACGATATTTCAAAACTTCGGTTCAAACTGTGTCTAGACACTAAATTTCAAGTCATTAGAATGATAAGTTTTTGAATTATAACCATTAAAAATTTAATGCTTCTAATGTTAAATTACATTTTCAAATTTTCATTTATATGTCCTGAAATTATACTAATAATGTGCTAATTGTTTTGTGTAGCAATAATACTAATATACCCAGACATAAATACGTTGAATTTGCAATTTTTATAATTTTATGATAGAATTGTGAAATTAATATTCGAAAAAATTATGAATTGCAACCTACAATTTTTTTGATGGATTTAGATTTATTAAGTCCTGCTTTATGGAAATCCAAAATTTCACATTTTTTTCAGTAGTTTTCAAATTATGCTTAAAAAACCGCAAAATGGTGGTTTAAGGGACCATTTATGATAGAAGTGACTATATATTTTGAAATTTCTTCTGCTATCCTGCAATCTAGCAGTCTTCACTGATTGCTTACGATGCCTTGATCAAGAAGGAGGCTCTCTCGGTCAACAATCCAGTACAGACCTTCAATTTGGGTACAGCCCCTAAAATACGCTCGTTTTAAAACAATTAATTTCTCAGAAACTTATCGTACGGATTGCACAAAAATTTGTTTTTAGGCTAATTGAAGGGTGTAGAGTTCATTTATGCTGTCAGAATTGTGCACTGCTATTGAAAAAAAAACAAAGTTATGGTTCGTTTTAATATGTAGAGGGCCCCTAATCAAATTTTATATACGTCATTTAAAAGTAGACTTTATTACTAATCGTTTGGTACCAGTAGCTTTCATCTATGATAATTTGTTAAGGAGTTAGTAGGGGGTGTTTACTTTTTTTTCCACGACTGAACCTTATTTAATCAGAGCATTTTTGAAATTGTGTACTTGAACGAAAATGTGATGCCGATCGCAAAGGGTTAACAGAAACTATATTTTTTTTTATCAGGATTTTATCTTTCTAAAACGCAGAAGAATTTCAAGATTTTTTCGATTATGTAACTTGCTAAACATGAAAGAAAATAGTACTTTGAACTTTCTGTTTGGCAGCAGGAGAATCGATTAAAATATTTCATATTTCAATGTTTTCATACTAAACTTCGGTGGGACAGGGAAGAACCGCTTTGATTACTATAAGTTCAAATCAGCGACGTAAGTTTCAAAGAAATATTTGATACACGCGGAAAGAGTTTTTCAAACAATTCTTGGGCGAATCAGATTCATATTGAGTTGAAGAGTTAGTATAAAAATGCCTTTCTGACTTAGTCATACAGGATGCAAAGGAAAGTCCCTTTAACCTGAAAATACTTTCGAAAGGAGAGAGCTACAGCCATGCAAGTGAGGTAGCAGTATAGTAAAGCGACTACTCCCGACCTAATGCAAAAGATAGCAGCGCCCCTAGTGCGTAATTTGGAAGTTATCCATTGCAAATCGAAAACGAAAGGAGATAGATAAAAATTTAGAATTAGAAAGTTTAAGAGAATAAATTAATTAGTATAAAACGACATTTGGGTAATACGGATAAGATAAATCGTCACCTGTATACCCAAAAATGTCCAAAATAGATGAGCGACAATTCTACTTTGCATAGTCACATTTCGGAAATGTAGCAGTGCGCAACTGCAAATTGTGGCGTTGTGCTGTTCTTTAATGTTCTGTACTGTCCTGTAATGTCTGTAAAACTTTAATTTCCAATGCATTTAAAATTTTAATCCATTCAGGGGCAGAAGAATTCTGCTCGTAAAATGATGAAATAATTGAGTGACACCAAGATATTAAAATGAATTTCTTAGGAAATAAGAAACCGCTAATTTGCACGTTTATCACAAAAGCAAAATTTTATTAAAACATTCTTGGTGTCATTTGTCAGTTTTGTAATTAAAATTAGGTGGCTAGGCTGTCTAGCCCCCGCCCTTGAAAGGGTTAAATCTATGTTATCGTATTGAAAAGGCTCGCAATAGACGTTCTATGCTGAAAATTGTGCATGCAGATTTACTCTCACGAATACAAACGTGTATCGTGAGTAATGCCAAACTTTTCGAACGTACTGAATATGAACTTTTTATCACTGTGAGACAGTTTGTCTTTTTTGCTTTTTGTGTGATATTATCAAAATTTATTGAGAGAAGCACGTATTTATACAATAAATTGTGCGTATTTCTTCATACTTCTGTCTATTCCATTCAAACGTTTACACAAAATAGAGTGCATCGATTTCGGACATTTTTGGGTATACAGGCGAAGATTTATCTTATCCATGTAAACCAAATGTCGTTTCGTACTAAATAATTGATGCTCTAAATCTTTCTAATTGGAAATTTTGCTCTATCTCTTTTCGTTTTCGATTTGCAATAGCTATTTTCCAAATTCCACACCACTAGGGGCACTGATGTCGTTTGCATTAAATTGGGCGTAGTTGCTTTACTATACCGTTACCTTACTTGCATACCTGTAGCTCTCTCCGTTCGCCAGTATGTTCAGGTTAAAGGGACTTTCTTTTGCACCCTGTATATTAGGTGGATCGGAAAATTCTGTTGTTTAATTTTCTTTCGAGCCTACTTTTTTAAAATTCAGATTTCTTCATTGGCACCGCTTTTTTGAAATGGGAAAATTACCACAGTTTTAACGTTTCACATTAAGAAGAAAACAATGGGAATTTTAGGGAAATTTGAAAAAAGTGGTGCCGGGGAAGAAATCTGAATAAAAAAAAAAGAGTATTTCAATTTTACTGAAAATGTCGACTTCTCTAATCGCAGAGATTCGATGATTAGATAAGGCAATGGTTACTTAGGACCGATTTGCCGAACCGTGGAATGGCTCGAAGGCTGCGCGATCCTGTTTACATTTTGGACCCAGGCTGTTGAAACGTAAATCGTAGTTTAAGCGGTTAAAAAAGTTTCCTTTAAGCACACGATGTCAAAAATGCTCTGATTAAATAAGGCACATTTTATTTTCCTTTATTACTAGCGCCAAAAACAAATTTTGCAAAGAAAGGTGATGTCACGTCTGACGCGACAAAGGAGTACAAAGGGTTAAAGTATATAGTTTTGGGGGTTTTCTGATTTCACTGTAATACGAAGTCATTTCATTTAACTTTCATCCAGAATAATTTGATTCAGGGATGAGAATTTTCCGTCCCAAATGACTACTTGCTACCACTAAATTTTAATGGTATTTCTCGTCTTATTTAATGACTGAATTTCTGAGATTTAATAAAGTAAGGAATAATATTAAAATTTATTGGTGAAAATAAACTATTTGAACGAGCATTCTCATCCCTGTTGATTTAAATAATTTTACCTTTTCCCAGACGCAACAAAATATAAAACCACTTTTATAAAACATTGTATTGTTGTAATAATATTATCAAATATAATTAATAATGACACTTTAGAAAAAAAGTTGTTCCTATTAATTTTTTCAAAGAATATTAATTATAAGAAGGTGATGACTTTAAAGAACATAGAATGATTAATTATTTCTAAGGTAATAAACACTATTAATTAAATTTCTAAATAAGTTTGGGATAAAAAAAGTGTACATTTATTTTTATCACAAGTTTTATGCATTTTGCATAAATTTACAACATAGCGAAAAAAAATCTTTTTCTTGTGTCTGTTGATGATTATGAAAAATGTTTTAGGCGATTTGTTATACTTTTCGTTGCGGGCAGTTAAAAAGATAATACGGTTTAAAAAAGCTAAATTTTGTGAGCTTGACGTAATTGAGTTCCTTCATATAATGAGTTTGTAGTAGTTCTATTGCTCAATAAAAAGTTTTCCAAAAACAAAATGCTTATGTGTGCAAACGGATTAAGGGAATATACACATATATTTTTACTGATTTTTATTTTTTTTTGTCCTTGGATACGCTTGCATGAGTGAAATATGCAGTGAAGATAAATATTTAAAATACCCAGCAGGAGAAGTTATATCTTCTAAAATATATGTGAAGTTAACGTTTCCAGTTATACCCAGATTTACAGTTATATTCCAGATATTCCAGATTATATACAGATTATTCCAGTTACACCCATATTTTTAATTCATCAGTAAAAAAAAATTCTATAATCTGTTATTTTTGAGAATCTTCATTACGATGTCGATATAATTTCAATATGATATGACGCTTTCATAAGAAATTTAATATTTTTTTTCAAGGAAATCATGCACGTCTATGAAAACAAAGTTCACACGAGTTTTTCTGCTCTATGCGTATGTATACAATACAGGGTGCGCACTAAAGTCTTGTCTACCTCCATTAACTTTAGAACGAAGAGAACTATAAACATAAACGCGGTGTTTATACGACGGCTGTATGATAAGTAGACGGCCTGGACAAGAAAAACATATTTTTATGTCTAAAATGTACTTTATTTTCCAACATAATCTTCTTTTAAATCGATACACTTAGCCCAACGTTTTTCTATTTTTTGTATCCCCTCTAAAAAATACGATTTCCCCAACTCTTCAAAATAGGCGATTATTTCAGAAATAACCTCATCGTCAGGGCTAATTTTTTTCCACAAAACCATTTTTTCATATTTGGAAATAGAAAATAATCGCTAGGGGCCAAATATTATAAATATGGTGGATGCAGATTATGTTCGTATCCTAATTCATGGGATTTTGCCATGGCGACGACACAGGTGTGCAAATGGAGTTATGAATAAAAAGGAGGAGACATATAGTGTATTGTCTACCAGTTGCGAGTGAAGTAACTGAGGAGGTTGTCACAATATGGCGGCTGCTTTTTTGAAATCGGTTCTTCAGTTTCTGACTACCGATAGGTCAAGTATCCCACCAGTAAAATTGAATAGAAGATTTCGTCTTAAAGAAGCGTCTTATTCATGGAATTTTTTTTCAAAAATGTCATAAAAATTTCTATTTGTTTTTACCGGTGTCAGTACGCCTTATAAAACGTTCGGTTTGTATCCATGGTTGTCACAATATGGCAGAAACTCAGGGCCTAACTACCACCAAAGAAAACTCCTACCAGTAAAAATGAAAAATTGTTTCTTCCACTATTTATGACTGAAATTTTGTAAAAATAAGGCGTTATAAGTTTAAAATATCTATATAAACCTACTGGTGGGAGTTTCCACCGTCGATAAACAACCCCTTTGCTAGCGGTTATAGTTGAAGCTTCACTATTTTAAGGATATGTCAGTTCCTCTTTTTTAACCCTCTGTCTACCAGAAGGGTCCAATGGACCCGACATGTACATTCAAAATATTTATTCAAACCAGAAATTTCTTCAAAACAAACGAAATGTATAAATCAGACAATAATAAGTTAAATAAACAAATTAAATAGTTTTAAGTAAAAATTCTGGTGTAGAATGTTTTTATAAAACTTGAGTAAAATTTCCGGTAGTTCTAGGGTTAATAGTTCCATGGGTGTGCACGCATGCATTGTCTTGATAAAAGAGAATTTTTTCTTCGTCAAATATGGGCGTTTTCTTTCACAACATGGCTAAAACGATCCAATAAGTGGGCATAATGTTCTCCATTGATAGTTTTGCCCTTTTCACGGTAATTGACGAGAATTATGCCGCATGTATCGCAAAACACTGTAACCATTACTTTGTTCGAAGATAATGTCGCCTTAGCCATTTTTGTGCACGTTGGCAACGAAAAACCCACTGTTTGGACAATTATTTAGTATCTTGTGTACTGTGATGAATTCATGTTTAGTCAACAATTATTAATCGATGCCAAAAATCATTTGGATTGCGCTTTAACTTCGCCAAACATTCTTTTGACATAAACACACGAGTATGTTAACGTCAATAGTGAGCAATCGCGGCACCCATCTTAGGAAAAGCTTTTTCATATCCAGATGAGTTGTTAAAATATTTTGCCCCGTTAAATTGAGATGCTCGCAGTGCCAGTAATCTCGTGCACTTTCAGTCTCCAATCGTTTATCACAATGTCTTGTAGTGTTGCCAGATGGGCTACTTTTTAAAAAAAATCAGATTCTTGATTGGCACCACTTTTACGAAATGTTAAAATGCGCCTTATTTAACGACATATTATTTAAGGCGAAAACAAAGGCAATTTTACCGTTTCAAAAAAGTGGTGCCAATCAAGAAATCTGAATTTAAAAAAAGTAGCCCACTGGCAACACTTATGTCTTGGATTTTTCAATCATTTCTGATGTCGCATCCTCAGTTGGACTACCTGGACTTTCTGTATCAAAAATGCTTGTACGGCCATGGTTGAATTCAGCTGTCCAATATTTTATGGTTAAAAACGAAGGTGCGGAGTCCCCATAAACTTCTCTGAGTTCCGATTTATTCTCACAATTAGGTTGCCTTTCAAAAACAGGTATTTTATCACTACTCCATTTTCAGTATTTTCCATTTTTGAAATATCACCAAAGTAGATCTGTTCAAATGGGTTCTACTCACAAACCAAAACACGTAGAGACTTATCAATTGGCCAGTTTTGTTGTGAAAGGTCGCCTTTAAAAATTAAATAGTATACAGTAGACGGATATTTAATTAAAACATAACACATGCAAGAAAGGCACAGTTAATTTTAATAAGAAAATCAAGTTAAGATCAGTCAGTCAGAGTAACTTTGAACCACGGGGTGTAACTTTGCACCACCACCTATTTTTCAATATTTTTGACTCTAAAAGACTAAACAAACTGCAGAACTGTGCTCTGTTGGCAAGGTTCTAAACTGGGATTTCTACTCTTTATTTTAGAAAATAAATTAGCAACATTATGCGCAATTAATTGCATCATCTAACTATTTTTGTGAAGTACTGTTTTCAAGTTAATTTTGAATGCTGTTTTGAAGTTGTTGTAATCCAATTAAATTTTCATAGTAAGTAACAATATACTCATTTATAAGACATATTATTATCTAAATGTTGTAAATGTGTTAATATTTTGTGATTAAATATTTATTAATAGTTAATAAAATGTAAAATAAGAAGGCACTAGCATTTTACCGCATTTTCAGGGTAACTTTGAGCCGGCTCAAAGTTATACTGATGCTTATAATTTACTGATTATAGGTGCTACTGTCGAAAATTTCCCATATTTATGACATGTATGACATGTAAATATTTTTACAAATATATGTAAAATATATAAAATTCATTTAGAGGCGTGATTAGGGGCGGAGCTACTCAAATTTGACAATTCATACGTTCGACGTTTTTTATTCTTGTTTGAATAATGCTAGTACTTGTATGTATTACTGTAACTATGGATATATTATAGAGATAAAACATTGAAAATTGTTTTTCTCTGCATTTTTATGTTTTGTATGAACAATAAACAGGTTTTTATTATTTCTAAATGTTCATGGTTCTCTTCTTCCATTTTTCTTATGCCTGATATTTGTTGTAATTTCATAAATTATACAAATCTTGTGATGTTGGGAAATGTAAATTCGCAGTCTTTACATATCTGAAAATATTTTTTGGTGTTTAAAGTTGTCCTGACTACAATACTTTTTTTTATAATTAATTATTTTATATAAAAATTTATCATATGGTGCAAAGTTACCCTAAATGGCTGGGTAACTTTGAACCAGGCTAAAAATCCATTTTTTATTGCTTTTATCCTTTTTATTCCTTAATGTTTTATTGTCAAACAATAATTTAGGATCATTTCTTCTCTTTTATGCCCGTAGTTGCGAGAATATTCTTCAAATAAGAGTGTGGCATATGAAAATAGAGAAAATGCGGATCAAGGTTACCCTGATTGACTGTATTCTAAACATGTCCACCTCTAAACCAAACATTTTATAACGAGAAACCTCCCCCATCATTTTATTGTTGATGTAGACATGGTAACAGCTAATCATCTTCTACGGAAAGAGCGTATGCTACACTGCTCAAAACAATTAGGGGAGCACATGGTTTTAACGAAATTACGCAAATATTCACACCTATAAGTAACGTAAAATAAACCATCCATAATTTTGAAGTGTTGTAGAAAACAGATAAAGAAAACTTCACATCTAAATTAAAGTTTATGACGTAAAAACTAGAAAAAGGAGATAAGTGCAGAAATCGGGTTTTTTCAGAAACGTCTGTTTCACTGCCTCAGTTGTAAAATTCAGTTACTCAGCTTGTGTTTTGAGAAAAGATGGTTTGAAAATGTCACAACAACATGATTTACCGCAATTCATGGTTTGTCGTGTTATCGGGACAGCTGAATTTGGGGAAACACAGCGAAGTGTAGTGGACGCTGTTGGAGTCGCAAGAGGTGTACATGAAAGGCTGTGGAATCTATTCCAAGACACATGGAATGGTAGTTATCGACAAGTGCAAGGTCTAAAATGTGCTAACACAGAAACTAATGACTGATATATCCTGTTAACAGCTCGTCGAGACGGAACGGGCAATGCTACTCAGCTGAACACAGTTGTTCTTGGGCCCAGGACGAAGGGTGTTCAGTAAAACAGTCCGAAATGGGCTTCATCAGGGTGGTCTCTATGCACGTTTCCAATAGTCTGTATTCCGTTGAACTCAAGCCACTGTGCGGCCCAAAGATGTTGGGGAACTGAACATCGAGTTTGGAGGCAACGTTGTTGGAGTCAAATTTTGTTTACAGGCGAGTCCCAATTCAGTATGGATATGACATCTGATGTGTTTTGTTATGGAGAGAAAGAGGCACTCAAAATAATCCCACATTCGTTCGTGAAAGATCACATTACGGACGAGGTGGGTTGATGCTATTGGCTGGAATCAGCATAGGTGGACGTAAGGGACTGCATATCATTCGGAATGGCACTTTGACGGTCTGAAGTTATACAGACGAGATACTGAGACCTCATCTCGTATTTTATGTTGCAGCAATTAGTGATTTCTTTTTTTCTATGCATGATAATGCCAGACTTCACACAGTTCGTCTTGTGAAAAACATGCTTGAAGCTAAAACGATACAGCTTATGGAATGACCAGCATCCTCTACTGACCTAAATCCGATCGAGCATATTTTGGACATACTCAAACGATGCATTGCTGCGAGACCGAGGCCTCCTTTTACTGTCCGGGACTTGGAGATTGCAATTCTTGAGCAGTGGAACAGTATTCCCCAAATTCTTATCAATAACGTTATTGCATCCATGGAAAACATGTGTGCAGCAGTCTTAGCTGTTTGAGGAGACCACACGCCGTATTAGAAATCTTGCATCATTTCTAAACAATACATTTTTTTATCATTTACATGAAACCAAATTGTTGTCCTGAACCATCTTTTCAAGCTCTTTTCATCTTTTCAAAGAATAAAAGCTCCCTTACATTTTTTTGCGTCTTTTTTCTGTATTGCGCCTTGATACACGTTAACTATCCATTTTATGTCCATACATGGCTGTCTTGCATTGTTCTCTTCCCTTTTTTGCTTGCAGCCCTAATTGTTTTGAGCAGTGTACTTGTCTTCAGGAGCTGTAACATAAAAGAATATATGGCGTTATCAAGATGTTTCCGTATCCAAGATCTTGATCATAATATAACTGCCAAGAAGAACATTTTTGTGAATACTTTTCGAAGGACCATTAAACAGTACCTTATCCAAGCAAAGACGATTAAAAAATTATCAATGCATAAATCATTTAATTTATAACTACCACATAAACTGAAATAGGCCAGTAAACAACTTTGTTTTCTGGATAATATTGTGCCTTCCGGATAAAAACTGTAGAAAGTTACAAAAGAGAGTTGCCTGGTCACCCTTCATGATAGGTAACATAAACATGAAAAATAGTTCATAGTTAAATTCATTGACATGCCAATTTATATTTAATGAAGGATTCTTTCTAGGTTTTCTACAAAATGCCTGTCACTCTGGTGCCCGTTATCTTGGTCTATCGCAGGGAACAACTGCATGTAGTAGCTTATAAATGAACAGTCACAGTAATAATTGATATCAATATTCAACACTGTTGTGTTCTCCAAATATTACATTACATTTTTATTAACCCCTTAATTCTCGCTCCCGTGTTATTCACGGATTGTGTGTTTTATTCAGAATTTTTGATTACCACCAGTTTCATAAAATAGTGCAATTGGCTTTATTCTGGTATCATTTTACTTGCCATGAAATAAGGTGAATATTTTTTTTTTCAAAAAAGTGGTGGAATAAGCAATCTGAGTTTTTAAAGCGTAATTTAATGCGACCGTTAAGGGGTTAATGTAACATTAAATTAAATGCCCACCTTGTTCATACACAATATTCTCCTCCGTCAAGTGAGATCGCTGAGGACTTTCAAGCTTGAGAAAACTTTATTGAATTTAGTAAGAACTTTTTGTAATAAGTTGTTTGAAATAAGATCTTTATAAGTAGCGTCGAAAGAAAACAAACAGTGGATGCAATACTGTGGTCTAGGAAGGAACGAAATCAACTATGATATTTTAAGAAAAACACTTTTATCTTGAAAATCAAGATATAATATGATATTCGGCAAAAGAGCTATGGTTCGAACATATTAGAAATTAAAATTCTTATTTTTTTATATACAGGGCCATCGAAAAAGGTGTCCCTGTTTTTAAAAAACAAATTGCACGAGAAATATGCAAGCAATTGGTACGAAACAAACGTGGAATTGTAGAACATCTGAAGGAGTTTTAGCAATGGTGATTGCACTGACCTTGACGTAACTGCGCGCTTGCGCCGACCCCACTTCGTCACGCGATGCCATTTCACTCATCAATCAGTTCACAGCAATCATGGTGAATGTAAAGCAGAAAGCGTAGTACTTGTTGTGATACGTCGAGTTTAAATCTGTTTTTGGCACAACATCATTTTCGTCGTACGTATGGAGAAGATCCACATACAATTAAAGCCATTGTTTGCTAGTTGAATCAGTTTAAAGCGCACCTGAAAGGAGATCCACTCTCGCTTAGAATTTTGCTGTAAAACAGGGGTAGCTCATATTGAAGTTTTTTTAAGTAATGTAAAAAATCCACACAGATTTTCCAGTCTAACAGTGTAAAAATAAATGGTTTATCTTTATTAAGGCCTTAGTTATTTTAATTAGAAATCAGGGATATCTTTTTCTATAACCCTGCATTTCTTCTTCCAAAAAGTTTTTATAGGTGTGTGAAAATTCTCTCTATTTCAACAACTATTTATAATTAGTTTATTGTGAAACTCTGCTGACACTGCATGAAACCATTCGTTACTCTATATTTGTTAAATTCTAAGCATTTTTGTTTCATTTCTTGAAATATAGTTTTAGTACACTGGTGGACGAAACTTAAGGACCAATAAGAACACGTAAATGAGAATCTACGTGAGATTGTGGGTCAAGAAACAAACAATAGTATTAACAGAATGTTACACAGGATTTAATATAAAAATTTTGTTGAAAGGATGTATACAGGGTACACTATATGGCCAAAGGTAACCGGTCACTTGCAATTTTAGACGTTTTGTTAAATATCTAGACAAATACATGAGGAATTAACCTGAAATTGCAGGTGTGCAAACAGTATAGTACAGGTATTTTTTTCCGAAACCCCATAGGAGACCGTCAACAAATTAAAAAAAAAAACGAATAACTTTTGGATAACCCTGTAAAAACTAATGTAGCAAAAGCGTTCAAACTCGAGATTATTAATAAGTGGCTTATTGTAATAAATCGCTTTCATCTTTATGAGGATAGAATATATACTCATAGAGAAATTAAGGTTTTTATAAAAACAGTCCCAAATTTCGCCAAGTTTTTTGCTTATAATTAGCAGAGTTCTTAACATAAGTAAAGTTCTTTTCAGAAAATGTGACAAACAACATTGTACACAACACCCTGAAATCAGAATTAAAAATAAAAATATTGGATGAAAAATGAGCAGGTTTACTAAAAAATGTTTCACTGCGCATGCGCAAATGCAATCAAAATATAATATGCATAATGTATTAGCTAAGTATATAGAGCAACTTTTGTGAAAGTCTCAAAAACATAGCTTGAAAATTCTGAAAATAATCGTCGATAGAATAAGCTAGAAATCCGTTGTTCCCGAAACGAAGCAGAAAGATGAGGGGTTGCATCAAATATCTGCTGATTAGTGCCAAGATAGCGTACACAATATTGCACGTACTGCTATATTTGGATACAACCCTTCATCTTTTAGCTTTTTTGGGGGAAGAACGGATTTCGAGCTTATTCTATCAACGATTATTTTCAGAATTTTAAAGCTATGATTTTGAGACTTTCACAAAAGTTCCTCTACATACATAGCTAATACATTATGCACATTATATTTTGATTGCATTCGAACATGTGCAGTGAAACATTGTTTAGTATACCTGCTCATTTTTCCTCCAATTTTATTATTTTTTAATTCTGATTGCAGTGCATAGTGTACAATATTGTTTGTCATATTTTCTGAAAAGAACTTTTTCTTATATTAAGAACTCTGCAAATTATAAGCTTAAACATTGGCGAAATTTGGGACTGTTTTTATAAAAACCTTAATTTAACTAGTATACATGCTATCCTCATAAAAATGAACACAGTATATCACAATAAGCAACTTATTAAATAATCATGAGTTTGAACGCTTTTGCTATATTAGTTTTTACAGGGTTTTCCAAAAGATATTAATTTTTTTTCAATTTGTTGACGGTCCCCTACGGCGTTTCGGGAAAAAATCTTCGCTGAAATATATGACCTAAACTATACTGTTTACACACCTGAAGCTTCAGGTTAATTCTTCATGATTTTTCTAGATATTTAACAAAGCGTCTAAAATCGCAAGTGACCGATCACCTTTGGCCATATAGTGTATTACCAGAGGTTCTTTATCTGAAACGTGAATATTGTCGAAAGCAGGGCTGTGCAAAGAAAGCAAAATACTCAATATGAACAATCGTCAGTGCCATAACAATAAGGGATGTGGCCACCATGTAATGTGAGACAACTTTCAACATGGCGTGGCATACTCAGAACAACATGATTCAGCAACTGGTGAGGCAAGTTGCACCATTCCTCCTTCACTCCATGGATGAGGGTGTCCTTGTTTGTGGGAGGAAATTGTCGAGCTGCAACACGTCTCCCCAAGGCATCTCATATATTTTTAATGGGATTCAGGTCAGGGGAACGTATTAGCCAGTCTATGCGATGGATATCTTCGGCGTCAAGAGAATAATATACAGACTGTGTGCGATAACAAGATGCGTTATCGTCCACAAAACGAAACTTTTCACCAGCTGCACCTCGAAAAAGTCGAGCATGTGGAATCAGGACGTCTTCAATGTATCGTCTACCGGTCATGGACTCTTGGTCAAGCACATAAAGATCCGTGCGGCCATTGAACGTGATGCCTGCCCACACCATCATACTTGAAGTCGCATATCGATCTCTTTCTAGAATATTTTCGCGACAGTAAGTACTACCAACCTCGCGCCATATCAGTTTATGTATATAATCAGACGACAGATCAGACGATAGACTGAATCTACTCTCATCTGAGAAGAGCATGGTAGACCGGTCGTCATCAGTCCAATTGCGATGCATACGGCACCACTGTAAACGAGCGCTACGTTGGCGTTTTGAGAGTGGGACACACACAACAGGTCTTCGAGCGTATAGTCCACCCTTTTTCAAACGTCTTGCAGCAGTTTTCCGCGATATTTTATTTCCTGTAGCAGCACAAAGTTGATCTGCAAATTGACCAGCTGTGCTGCGTAGGTTCCTTTTTGCCGAAATAACAATACAACAATCTTCTTGGGGCGTCGTACTGCTAGGACGACCCCTCCCGTGCGCCTAGTACATATTCCACTCTTTTGGAGTACCACCCATAGCCTAGAAACAATACTGTGCGTGATGTTAAATTCACGGGAAACATCTCTGATTTTGAATCCTTCTTCCAACTTTCCGATTATTCTACCATGAGTAATATCATATTTAAATGGTGCCTCGAAGACGTGTTCAAAATTTCAATGTTCAAGATTTACTCCATTTCCTTCAATTTTTACATCTAATGACAACTCACAGCCCCCGCCGATTGCCTAAAATCTCTTACCTCTGCTGTCACGTGATCGACAAAAGCGGAAATACAAAATTTGCATAAGTTTAAAAAAACAGAGTACATCCCGCATTCACGCAAATTTATACGTGCTGCTGCGGATCTATTTCTAACTGTAATCGTTGAAAACAACAGTGGTCCTTAAGTTTTGTCCACCGGTGTATATATGTTTTCTTCAAACCTCGGATAAGCATGAGTAAATACGGGATAGGTTCCTTTAGAAAGTTCTCCACAGAGGGAACTGCTCCCTGAGGCTTATATCCCTCATGTAGATAATATGACGTCATAAATAATACCAACACCATTAAAATATATTTAATTGACTTGAAAGAAATCTGAAGTTTAGCAGCTATGGTAGATTAAAATGATGTTTCTTTAGCATCGACCGTATATATAATGGACACTCCACATATGAAAAAAAGATAGAAAAGCATTTCCAATGAAAGTAATGTAAAATCTAATCTAAAAGTAATCTAAAGCTCAGTTTAACAAGAAAAAAGAAAAAATTCTGGTCTTTTATAAATTCAAGATTAACAATTAAAAAAAAATAAATAAATAGCTTATTTAAAAATCATATATATCTACAATCTTCTGAATTTCCAAGGTGACAAACTTCCCTATTTCTGACGAGAAAATTTCTAATTAATATGTAAATAACGCATTTTGAAGTCGTCTTGTTTCATTTCAGACTCTGTAATATTTTTCTTCAGTAAAAGAAGGCAAAATGTTCTATTAAAATTTTGTGGTAACTTTGTACGTATCCCGAAAAATTTGTCTCACACATAAATGTAAATTTATTTTGCGCATAATCTCTAAATGTTGTACCGGGGATTAAATTCAAACAGTTTTAACTATTTTGAATCAATTTAATGTGGACAGGATTTATTTGCAATATTATTCAATCCGAAGTTTCAATGAATTTCAAGTTTCGCCAAACTTCCAACAAATATCCAGACGTTTTCAATTTAATTTGAAGAATTTAATTTTAAGAATGTAATACAATTTCTAAACGCGTAAGGCTTAAACATGCGAAACGCTATTGTAAATTATGGAATATATTAGCATAACGGAAATTATTCTATCCTTCTAGAGAGCATGTGATGCAAATTTAGCCCTGTCTCTTACACAAAATAACAATCCGAATTCCTTTCATTACATAAATCACTTTACAAAATTCTGGTTTGTATTTTGAAAAAAAATTTTCTAAATTAACATCGTTGCATCAGTGGTGGCTTGCTGGTCTTAAGCCACAGTTTGTGAAAATATACTCTACTGCAGGACATTTTTTTCTTATCCTTAGGAAAAAACATTTTGATTTTATATGCGTGGAATAGAAATGAAGAAACATTAAAAGAAAAATATCACTTCGATTTTTCAGTCAAAAATTTTAATTTCGTAATTTATTGTTCAAAATATGAGTAGCGAAAAGTACACTTTGAGTCTATTTGCAGCAGGATAACCGCTACGATACAGAGATTACGAGCCGACTTCACGTGGGGAAAAAAGGCAATCATGTATTCTTAAACTACAAATTTTGAAAAGATTTTTCCATAATTAATCACTCGTATTTGGGGCATTCTCACAATCTTTTGACTTTTGGGAAAAAAAAATCTGGCGAGATTAAACTTGCTAAAATAACATTTTAATCTGATAGACGAATGCCTTAATGATTCAAAATAAAGAAAAAATGGTCACCAGCGAAAAATATTTTGTTTAACTGGGGTTTAGGTTAAACTTTCGAGTTTAATTTTCCTTACCATTTTACCCCTATAACTTTTTATTTTCTTCTAAATTTTTGCTTATAATGAATTTGCATCGTACCCACAGGACATTCAAATAAGAAACAATACAAATATAGTGCTATTAATACAGAATTTTTGTATAACATTGCCTTAAAGGGGTGTTAAAGAAGGGACGGTAAGTTAAAAAAAAGGACGAAATGGTAAAAAAAGAGACGGTAAGGATGGAACGGTAAGGAAAATTACCACCTATTTTTAGGAAAATCATGTTAAGCCTAAGTGATAGCCACAATGTTCATTGATTTTTCGAAATAGTTGTTAAAATTGAATTAAATTAATTTTTTTTAAATTTTCCTCGAAAAGTGCCGGAATAAACCTTGGGGACGGCAAGACTACCAATAAAGCCACGGTGCTTGAAATTGATATTTAAATGCTGATTTATATTCTGCAGTAAATTTCCTCTCAAAGAATTTTAGATATTCTTTCTCTAGCATACTTCTGCATGAGCAAAAACTTGAAAAAAATTCTGTCGCTGCATCTGAAGTGATTTTCTGTATCATTTTAGAAGAGGGATGGTAAAAAATCTAAAACCCAGGGACAGAGTTCAAAAAATAATATTAACCCTAAAAATGTGTGCAGGTTAATTTTTAGCTACATATTTATATAAAACAATAGTTCCAGTTTCAGAAAAAATTACATCGAATTATTTTTATTGAAACAATTTTATCCAGACAGCTCTAAACTTCAAAATAAGCATCAGGGACACGGTACGGTAGATGAGTTTTCCATGTGTTTATGTACCCCCATCATCGTCCAAAACTTATTTATCTCGTTAATATTGTTGTGCAGTCATGAAATGGGATTTTCCCAAGTATATGAAATAAAAAAAAAACACAAAAAAGTGTATTAAATAAAGCATTATTATTCAGGGACATGAAAGTTAAAACATTGTGAGAATGCCCCATTTATTGAGACAAAAATAACATTTTAAAATTAGTGGTGGAAGTTTACCTGTTCGCCCGTTGTCTCCGGTAAGTCGGCTCATATGATAGAGAACGCACTTGGTATCAGTCACATCTCATAATGGAGGATAGACCGGGACAGGGTTGCCAGCGGGCTACTTTTTTAAATTATGATTTCTTGATTGCCACCACTTTTTTGAAACGGCAAATTTACCTTTGTTTTCGCCTTAATGAATATGTCATTAAATAAGGCGCATTTTACTATTTCAAAAAAGTGGTGCCAATCACGAATCTGAATTTAAAAAAAAGTATCCCATCTGGCAACACTGGACCGGGAGCCGGCAGCACAGACACATGATTCGGACGGATACCGTTATTTCTCCAGGCAATAACCAGTATATTTTTATAGAAAAAGAAATGTAGGTTAATCGCGCAAAATTTCGCCTTCTTTTAAGAAAATATTTTCTATAAAATAATACTGGTGCCGAAAAATTTTCTGGTCTGCAAAAATCAAGGCGGCGTACGAACCATGAGACAACCACCTCATCGAGTTGGAGGCTGAAATTCCAGAATTAGCTAAAACTCTAATCCCATATTAAAACGCAATCGGTCTGCCAAGTCATATCTTGGTGAAAAACACCTAAAAACCCGATTTTACCGGTTGATTCGTAGGTGCACCATTGTGTTTTCTTGCTCCCAGGCCGACATGTTTGATGCCCATGATGATAAGCCCATGAGTCGACCGCTAAAATAATGGAGTTATGAATAAAGAGGAGGAGACATATAGTATACTGTCTACCAGTTGCGAGTGAAGTAACTGAGGAGGTTGTCACAAGATGGCGGCTGCTTTTTTAAAATCGGGTCTACAGTTTCTGAATACCGCAGATGCAAATTTCCCACCAGTAAAATTGTAAAGTAAATTTTGTCTTATTTAAGCGTCTTATTCATTGAAATATTTTTTCAGAAATATGATAGAAACTTCTATTTGTATTTATTGGTGTATGTTTGCCTTTTAAAACAGTCAGTTTGTATCACCGGTTGTCACAATATGGCTGAAACGTAGGGTCTGACTACCGCAAAAGTAAACTTCCACCAGTAAAGAAGAAAAATCTGTTTCTACCATTATTTATGATTGAAATTTTACATCAATAAGGCCTTTAAATACGAAGAAAATTTCTATATAAATTTATTGGTGGAACTTTCCACCGGAGGTAATCAGCTCTTACAGCGATTACCTCCGGTGCGATCAAAGCGATTACAGATGAAGCTTCACTATTTTAAGGATATGCCAGTTCCTCTTTTTTAATACTTCCGTAGCGAAAATCGGGTTTTTAGGTGTTTTCCACCAAGACATAACTTGGCAGACCGATTGGGTTTTAATATGGGAATCGAGTTTTAGCGAATTCTGGAATTTCAGCCTCCAACTCGATGAGGTGGTTGTCTGTGCTGCCGGCTCCCGGTCTAGGAGACATATCCAACTTAGCATTTTTAGTTTGCAGAAAATTTGCAGAAATCTTGTTCTGAAAACCTGCAAAGTTGCATCAAGCTCAGCATGACAAGACTGAAAGTTCATAACAAGACGGCAGCAAAATAACGCAAACGCCGAAGTCACCCCACTTTGAACTTGCAGCTAATTTGTCGTGCAAGTTAAATTCATGCTGTATCATATTTATTGCAGATTAACGGCAAACAAATAATCAAAAATACTGCAAGCTTACTGCAAAGAAGTAATCTTTCCATGCTACATTAACTGTTACGCTATAAGTTTAACCCCTACGAAGGGGTCCATAGACCTGATTGGATCTATTGATGAACGCGCGCAGTTAAGATACATGCATCGTATGTACCACCATAAGCAAGTTTTGGTAATATTTGCGCTGTATAATTCGTGCCTTTTTTGGTATTTGATATGTATAGCGTTTAAAAAAATCTGTGCCAACCGAATAAAATTTCTGCAATTTCTGTCTATCTGCTGATTCTCTATTCTCTCAGCAGAGGGATTTCATGCTTTCGTCACTTTCGTGAATTAAAAATAGTCTTGCAATCAGTTTCACAACATACTACTCATGCATGTGGGTGATGATATACCTTGCGGGAGATTTGCTGCGAATTACTCAATTCAAATTTGTCACGGCAAGATAATATCAGAAAAATTCAAACTTACTTCTAATGTTCATGCTATCTGGGATAAGGTAGAGTCTATCAGCTGCGAGCGAAGTAACTGAGGAGATTATTACAACATGGCGGCTTACATTTTATATCGGATCAACAGTTTCTGATGACCGCCGAAGCCAAACTTCCACAAGTAATCTTTGAACTGAAAATTTTGCCTTATTTTAGCGGCGATCCTTTTTGGTTTTACTGGTGGAAGTTGGCCTGGGTGTTATAATCATTTTTACTGACACGTGTTTCTTTATGTTGTCACAATGTTGCCGAAACGCAGGGACTGAATACCACCGAAGTAAACTTCCACAAGTAGAAATAAATATCTGTTTCTGTTCATAATCATGACTGAAATTCTGCATTAATAAGTCGTTGAAATAAGTAGAAAATTCTATTCAAATTTACTGGTGGAGGGTTCCCCGTCGGTAATGATCCACTTCAAAACCGGTTACAGTTGGAGCTTCATCCTTTTGGGGATATGTCAATTCCTCTTTATTTATAGTTCCATGTTTCTCATGCTGTCTATGTTTTTACAAGAAATAACCACTGAAGTTATTAATTGATTAATAAAACAGCAATTTTATTTCAGAAAGAGTTTAAGAGTTCAGTAAAGACTTGGGAACTCCAACTAACACATCATTTCACTTTACTAAACTAAACTTTGAAGAAGAAAGAATAAAACACTTTTCAATATTTAGTTCAGGGATTTCGATCAATTAACCACGGGTGAGCAGAATTACCATTTTGTCCATATAATAATATTAGCTTTAATTAAACGCAGAATGCTATTAGGTTCAGGGGACTAAAGCTACCGGACGACCGCAGCGGCTTCGAGATCTTCCTTATTCATATATAAGCCGAATTATTCTATTCGTAAAAAGTTGTTGAACTGATGCCCACGCTCTGCCGTTTGGACACCTCTCATTTAGCCTATAACGCTTCAAAGACCATGTCTTTGAGAAGTTTGAGATGGCTAGAACAAATTATAATCAAAAATCTTTCAATAAATCGGATATTTTTCAGCGTTTGTACAATCTCCCTTGAATTTGACAACCAATAATTGTGTTTGTCTAAGTTCAGAGAGCCGTATAAACACATAAAGAAATCGGCATACGACAGCCGCCATCTTTGTGTCAGCGTGTTTGCCACGTATTCACGGGGCCGTATACAAGGAAAAAAAGGTGCATATATAGTGCAGGGAATACACTTTTCAGTTAAAAACTATATTCTGCTAATTTTTAGTAGTCATTGTCCTCAAATTTAAGAATACGTTTATCTAAATTTGCTCAATTCGTCGGGCAACTTATCGTGCGCGGACTGTAATTTGTTTTTCTGTATACACGTTGTTTGAGTTATATTTGACCAGTGTTGCCAGAAGGCTACTTTTTTTAAAATTCAGATTTCTTGATTGGCACCACTTATTTGAAGTGGTAAAACTCAAATGATTTAATTACATTATAATTAAGGCGAAAACAAGGGGAATTTAACCATTTCAAAAAAGTGGGGCCAATCAAGCAAACTGAATTTTAAAAAAGTAGCCCACTGACAACATTTGACGGATCCTTTTGATAAGGGGCTATGACGGGTGGCTAATTATGCATTTTATTAATATCACAATTTATAAAAAAATTCTATAATTCAATTACAAAAGTTTACAATCCTGTAACGGTATTGTTGCAGTGTGTATAAAGAAGTTTGTAAGTACTCTACCTTGTGTATAATGAAATTATTAAACCTTAAATTTATGTTTTAGATACCGGTTTGCTCTTTCGCTTTCTTAACAGCAATGTTAATTATTGTATTCAATAAAATGAAGATGTTTCATAAAATGAAGATTCAAGAAGATGTTGCTCATTCAGTTTTTTTAACAGAAATGTTAATTTACGTATTCAATAAATGGTATATGTGCAAGAATATGATGCTCATTCACTTTTTAAACATTGGTGTTAATTTACGTATTCAATAAAAGGCACGTGTGCAAGATGATGTTGCTTATTCACTTTTTAAGAGAAATGTTAATTTACATAGCCAATAAAAGACTCACGTGCAAGAAGATGTCGGTCATTCACTTTTTTTAACAGAAATGTTAACACTAGAAAGACGGGGAATTTTACTCAAATTTTATTAAAATATTTGACACCGGAATTCTTATTTAAATTATTAACTTATTTATTTAATTAGTTTTTTTTCTTTGTTTCTTTTAAACTAGTTTTGTAAAGAAATTTCTGGTTCGAACCGAAAGATATTGATTGGTAGCGGTCAAAATGACCGCCCGTACTGTAAAAAAAAAAGGACTAAAAAACGGAAATACTACTGGCAATCTAGACGCCAATACTACTTCCGTTTTTTTACGGGAATTTTTACCCATAAATTACAGAAAATTTTCCGTTTTTCTGATTAAAAACGGAAAATTTTCTGTAATTTATTGGTAAAAATTCCCGTAAAAAACCGGAAATAGTACTGGCGTCTAGATTGCCAGTAGTATTTCCGTTTTTTATTCCGTTTTCTTTTTTACAGTGCGCCGTCTTTCTACTTTTAACCACTTCAAGGGCTGTGGTTCATTTTTAGACCACATAATTTTAATCCCTATATGGGACATTGACACCAGAATTATGGTTTCAAAGTTTTCGTTTTAATAAGTACGTGAAGCTTTTACTTATTTTCTAATAAATTTGTTTGAAAATTCCGGTGTCATTCATTTTCCCAGTATTTTACTAATAGAAGTGCCTTGCCCCTCAAAGGGTTAATTTACGTATTCAAAATAAGGCACATGTGCAAGATGTCGCTCATCCACTGTTTTAACAGTAATGTTAATTTACGCATTCAATAACACTTTGAGGACGAGTGACCGGTATACGTGCCGCATAAGGCGTTCAGAATCTGTGATTATTCTCACCAGTTAATTTTTATTGTAAATTTCGCCTTATTTAATCCAAGCATTTTCCAGATTCAGCAAATTTTTCTGTTTTGAAAACCGGTGAAGAAAGATTAAAAATTCTATAAAAGACGCTCGTCCTGAGGGGGTTAAAAATTACACATGCAAGAAGATGTTTATGTAAAAGGAAGGGAATGTATAGTCCGTGCACGATATGTTGACCGATGACCTTGAATGGTCTTCGATACTACAGGGCACCGCCCCCTTGAATATTAGGCCTACATGTTGACAAAAAATATGGCGCCAGTTATAGGCGGATATTTTTCAGCGTTTTTGCGGTTCCCTCAATTTGATTAACAATACTTTCTAAAACCTTTTCTCTTTACTTCAATGAGTATAAATAAGTCACAGAAAATATTTAGAAAATACATTTGTCTAAATTCAGGGGACCGTATAAACGCTTAACCCTTTCATTGGAAAAAATATTCTATTCGTAAAAAGATGAAATAATTGACTGAGACCAGAATTTACAAATGTTTTTTAGAAAATAAAAACCTGCTTTTCTACACTTTCATCGTAAAGGCAAAAGTTTATTAAAATTTTCTTGGCTTCGTTTGTCAATTGTAGAATTAAAATTAAGTGGTTAGCCCGTGTAACCACCGCCCTTGAAAGGGTTAAAGATATCCGTTTACGACAGCTGACATTTTTGTGTCAGCGCGTTTGTCACGTATTCAGGGGGCCGTATACAAGTAAAGAAAATTGCTAAGAGACATAAATAGTACACGGAATGCACTATTCAATTAAAAACTTATTTTGCTAATTTTTAGTAGTGATTGTCATCATACTTAAGAATAAGTGGCAGATTCCCAAAACAGCCGAGACACCCCATTTGGCGACTTTTCTGACAAGCGCCAACTACCCCACATGCGCCAATCTAAAATGCGGCAACCTGAAAACTAACGTGATTGGTCCACTTTCCTGAATGCTTCCAGACTGTTTTTTACTACGTCATCACCCTGGAATCATGGGAAATAGAACATTTACAAATAACGACGTATTAGAAAACACAAGAAAGCTGATTTTTATTAGATTCAAAATAAAACAAACGATTTCAACAAAAGTTTACTGAAAATGTGAAAATTTTAAAGTACCTTTCCAAATCAGAGTAACGATATAATGATTAAAATTTTCATTTCTCAACAACTTTCAGAAAAAATCATGGGGTCATTTAATATTGTAAGTACGTGCCTATATTATAGTAAACATTGAACAATTCATTTCTAATTTAAAGAAGTATGAACGCTTCGCGTTCATAAAAAAATAATATTTATCACTGAATACAGCAACCTAGTTCTGTAGCAATCTGAAAAACGTAGGAAACTCGTTAAAGCGTCAATCAGCGTACATGTATGAACGCGAAGCGTTCATTAACCGAAAAAAAAACATCACTATCACCAGCAGTTCTTGGTGTGTAGCAATCTCAAAATTCAGCAGTTCTCGCTACCAGCAATCTCAAAATTCAGCAGTTCTCAATGCGTAGCAATATCAAAATTCAGCAGTTCACGTTGCGTAGCAATATCAAAATGTACAAAACTCGTAAGGGCAGCATACATGAGAAATATACAATAAACGGCTAATATAAAACACTATACTAAAAAAATACATAAAATTATTAACATACCTTAACAAACATTTCCTTTCTTGAAATCCAACTCTATAAAATGTTGAATTGTCATAATTTCGTAAATTTCTAGACGTCGATAAACTTCATTTAACTTTCCAGCAAAAAAAAAAAAAAAAAAAAAAAAAAAAAAAAAAAAAAAGAACAAATACTCACAATTTCAAACTAAATTACACAGGTACATTAACTTTCAAATTTTACAACTAAAAACAGCAAAATATATTAACAATAATATACTCTAGCCTTACCGTCATTTAATTTTACAATTACAAAACGTCTTTCTTCTACACCTCGTCACGCAACTCGTTGTACACTAATTACAAAACATGCGGAGTTGAGTTGTCAAAGGTAGGCATAGCCATCCAATACACAAGAAATCTACCAATCCCATTCAACCAATCAAAATTCAAGATAACACAACTGAAGGCGTGGAAAGAATTTACGAAACGAACTGGTAACAACAAAGATCCATTTATCGCCTCGCCAAATTGAACGATGCCATGTGTCTCGGCTGTTTTGCGATTCAGCTGAATAAGTTTATCTAAGTTTGCGTAAGGGCAACTTATGATGCGCGGACTATATGTTTTCCTCTATACATTTTTCTGGACATATGTTGTTTGAGCTACATTTGACAAATACCTTTGATTACGGGTCAGGACTGGTGACTATTGATATATTTAATTAATACCACAATTTACAAAAAAAAAAAAAAAAAAAAAAAAAAAAAAATGTTGGAAAACTCTTGAAATAGAACATCGATTAGTAGCATTACACTTCTGAATGAGTTATATGCTTGATTGAAATACTTGTATTGCATTATCTCTTTTTATCAGTTAAAGTTTTACAGAAGATAAATGAAGAAGTTACATCCTACTTAGAGTAATGAAAAATACTTTGATGTAATTGTATTTTTCACACATGAATAATTCAAGAATTATTCGGAAAAGAGGAAAATATAAAACAACATGGTATTAAAATTAATTCTCAAATGATGTTTTCTTTTATATCTATCTAAAGTGTATATGCGGGTAAACATTGATCAAATGCCTTTCAATCACTTTTTACATACTTGCCAACTTTCCCTTAACCCCTTCAGAGGCAGAGTACTTCCGTAGCTAAATTGATAAAATAATTGATTGACACCGATATTTATGAACAAATTTATCTGAAAGTAAGTAAAAGCTTTTTTTTTTTTTTCACGTACATTATACAAAGAAAAAATTAATTCCTTTATTCTTGTGCCAATGTGCCATTTCGGAATTAAAATTAAGTGGTAAATATAACATACCGCTTAAGCTGTTAAAATTCCGCAAAATGGGAATGAATTTGACCCTGGTTAAACATGTTTCGAACCAGAAATTTACTAAAGAAATTAATTCAAATAGATTTCATAGAGAAATATGATTTTAAATTTATAATGATACAACAAATAAATTTTCTGGTTACTAACGCGTATAACCTGTGTCCATTTAACTCACATTTTACGGAAGATTAATTGAATGTTGGCAAGTATGCTTTTTATCTTTTCTTTTCAGATGTTACCGACTATCTAACTGTAAAATTGCTCTAGATTTATCTGATTAATTTTTATAGTTTTTTATATTTTTTCTCCAATTTTTATATTAAAAAAAAAGTCTCGAAAACTGCTGCACCGGATGATTTACGAGATTAACAGATATTATACAGGCATTACATGCGTATAACTCATAATTTTTATACAATTTTCAATTAATAAAAACAGTTTATGTAACTATTTCCAAATATATGCAAATACCTAACATAAAAATTTAATAAAGACACTATTTACCACGCATCTGCTCAAATTCAACATCCAAAAGTTTTTTGCATTAAAGTCAGTTGACAATGTGTGAATTGGTCCTTTTCAGCTTTGTGAATACTGCTCCGATATCGAAAATTTGTGTTAGCGTCAAAGACGTAACTTTCTTCGATACCGAAATCTAACGACAGTGATAATGAACAGTCCCATTGAAACAGTTTATTTACCACTTTCATTGATGAATAATTAATGTCAGCATATTAAAAAAAAAAAAAAGCACTTTCTCATGCCAAAAAAGTATTTGATCACGAAACATTGGCAGTTTAAACAGCAAGTAAACGCGAACGTTAAGCACATTTTTAGTACATAATTCCCCCAATTTGAAGTCACATAATATAATAACTAAAACGGGGATTCTGGTAGTTTCTGTTGCATGGCGCCAAAAACGTGTGAGCCACAGAACTATTAAGAAAGAGGAACAGACTTTGCCTTAAAATAGGGAAGCTTCAACTGTAACCCCTTTCGCAGGAGTTGATTACCACCGATAGAAATTTTCTCCTTATTTAAACACCTTATTAATACAAAATTTCAGTCATAAATAATGGCAGAAACGTATTTTCATTTTTACTGGTAGAAGTTTACTTTAGCGGAAATCAGTCCCTGCATTTTCGCCATATTGTGACAACCAGTGAAACAAGCTGATTGTTTTACCAGGCAAACTGACACCACAAAAAGCAGATAGAAGATTTTACCATATTTCTGAGAAAATATTTCCATGAATAAGGCGCTTAAATAAGACGAAATTTTCTATTCAATTTTACTGGTGGGAAGTTTGCTTTGAGGGGTAATCAGAAGCTGCATATCCGTTTTAAAAAAAAGCAGCCGCCATCTTGCTAAAACCTCCTCAGTTACTTCACTCGCAATTGGTAGACAATGCACTATATGTCGCCTTCTCTTAATTTACGACGCCATTGTGCGAGCTACAGTAAGATACGCCTTTTCTAATGACGAGGGTAATTTTGCCATTCCAGAAAATTGGTGCAAATCAAGAAAGCTGAATAAAAAACAAGTAGCCCACTGACAACACTGTTCTCACATTAGATAGTTTGACATGGTACCGACGATATGTCAGTTCCTCTTTATTCATAATTCCATGGAAAAAATGTGTATTTACGAATCTACTGTAACTAAAATTATGGAAAAATTAACGTACTAAGAGTTTATTTAAACCTTGCAGGGAAACTATACTGTGTTATCCCAGATCACATAGATTTTGACAAAATCGCTTTTTTCAGTTTCACACGAACTTTACTTTTCTGGCGCTCAGCAAGCGAGTTGAATGGCGCTAAAGGTACCTATAGACGCGAAATCCTATAATAATGATCGTTGATAATGATTTTCGAATAAAATGTCGGTAGTTTGACCGAGATATTAATTACCGAAATTTCCGGGCTATAATCCGCGGATCAAACAATCATGTTTCGACCCAGAAATTTTATTTAATAATTGAAGTTAAATATTTACCGCGATTTAATAAGTTACATGTTATGAAATAAGATTTCTGGGTCCAAACATAGTTGTTTGATACGCGGATTATAAGGTCGGAAATTACGGTATATACCTATGCAGAAATCAGCGACACGCATTAAAGCGGCGCTGCAGAGCTACGACCTCCTTTCGAAGCACGCTTGGCACAATGCCAAGTTTAAATTTTGTGCAAGGTCTTTGTTATATGAAACCCTTTGTGCGCGATTAGAACTGGCCCTTGACCGATTGTTCATTTCCATATAATTTCAGTTGCGTTTTTAGTTTTTTTAGGATTTTTCTATATTTCCTCTTTTTATGTTTAATATAGGAAAAATATTTATGTTTCAGTCGTGAAATTAAAAAAAAAAATGTTAAGAGAAGTTGAAATAGTGAGGCATTCGGTTAATCAACACTTTACTGTAGATCTATATATGGGGGCATACAAATGCTAATGTTTGGCTACCACTATTTCCGCGTCTTCACGTTATTTAACCCCTTGAGGGGCACCGGTATATATTATATACCACCTACGATTAATAAAGTTATACACCAGAAAAATTTTATTAAATTTTACTTTTCTAACTTTGGTGTAAAAAAAGGCCATAAAATTGCTTTTACTTATTTTGAAATAGAATTTTTCAAAGATTCCGGTGGCTTTCAGCATTTCACAAAAGTAATTGCTTGCCCCTTAAGGGGTTAAGACTAGAACTACCGAAATTTGAGTCAAGGTTTATAAAAATATTTCACACCAGAATTTTAATTTAAAACAGTTTAACTTTATTATTTAACGTTTTTCTTCTTTGTAACTTTTAAACTTATTTCATAATCAAATTTCTGGTTTGAACCGAAACGCATTCATATGGTAGCCGTCAAAATGACGGCTCACGTTAGTTCTAGTGTTAACCCTCTCGCTGCGCAACCCGTGAGTTTCTCGGGCAACGTAAAAGTAGCAAAATTTGCGCAACCCGAGATTTCATCGAGGATGCATTTTCTACGTCTAATTAACCCGTCTTGATCATTCCCACCAGTTACTTTTTATTGTAAATTTTGCCTTGTCTAATCGGAGCATTTTTCCGATTAAATCAGACGAAAATTTTTGTTTTGAAAAACCGGTGGCAAAAGAATAAAAATTCTTAAAAGACGCTCGTCGCGAATGAATTAAGTACGAAATTTTTAAAGCTATTTTGATAAAACAATTACGCAGCGAGAGGATTAATCATGATATTTTGTGATAATATAAGGCGAAATTTGCTGTTTTGAAGTAAACACATTAAAAAATATGCATATCAATTAAAAACATATGTGCATGTATAAAGTTATCATTATATAATTCATTTCTAACTTCCGTATTATCGGTTATCTACACTCATTTTTGATTTTCACTTAATTCATAAAATGTATTTTAAATTATTTTGAATCACGTTTGTGTAAACCTTATTAATATTTTTTAACTCCTGTGAAAATCATGTAAAAGTCCTAAAATGATGTTAACCACATCGCTCGGGAATTTAAAGTGCTTATTACAGCAGATAAATTTTGAAATTTTCTAAAGTAACTCCACAATCGAATAATTCAACTGTGATCTACTATATGTTTCTCGAGTTTTATATAATAAAGCATTCTTTGTTGCATAAAGTCTAACAATTGAGATATTTTATATTCGTAACTAAAAATGGTTAATGCTAAAATGTATCAATATATATTATTTACTGAATACTCCTGAGAATATATTTCATGTATTCATATTATTCAACAATATTTTTTAGCCTATACATTCCTGATATTTTAAACTGATTTCGATGTGGAGGTTCTTTTCTGTGATTTGAAATATTGGTTTACATTGGTTTGCATTTATATAAAAATTTCAGGTGTTTTTAATGAGATTTCGCAATTTTTTTGAGTTATTTCTTTTAAAATTATTCATAAGTTTTAACGTATATTTTCTAAAATTAATAGTGGAATTTTAAGTGTGAGATGTTTTTCAATAGACTGTCATCAAAATTTGTAAATATTTTTTCCATAAGCATAAAAATATTTCATAATAATGTTGATCATGTCTTGGATGCAACATAAATATAATTGCCTATTCCCGCAAGTTTTGAGTGCCAGTATTTCCAAATAGGAATATCGCAAAAGTGTACGGGCTAGTTCCATGCGTACTTGTAGTGCAAGTCACATAGGTGCAAATTGCTACGAATTTTGACTACCAGTATTTTAGAATGGAAAATGCGACTTATTTAATTTCACATATATTATTAGTTCAATGAGGTGAAGAAAACTTTTCACAAAAACCGGCATCCAAAAAGCGTAGCAGTAATCAGCTATGTGACTTACTCTACAAAAACCCATGGAACGTACCGCTGCCGCCGAAATACTCAAGGCCTGGCGATACGAGTTGTGACGTCATCACTAATCGACCCGAGGCTAACGAGAAAGACAGGCTACCGCGGTAGGTCCGATTCTTCTTTTTTTACAGACCGCTGGAGCCACGTGATGCTCTTTTCGCACACATTCATTGGTGCATTCGAGCATCACGTGATTCCAGCGGTCTGTAAAAAAAGAAGAATCGGACCCACCGCGGTAGCCTGTCTTTCTCGTTAGCCTCGTTATCGACCGTCTTCTCACTAGTGTTGGAATTCACACTGGAAAATTTTGACCAGCAATTTTCTTTTACTTTATTTGTCGAATACCTATCACTTTATAAAACAATAATAACTATTTAAACTTACTGTTGAGAATTTGGCATTCCCCAATGAAAAATCAGCCAGATGCGGCAACACTGTGTTTGCTTCGGAGGGGTTGATTACCGCCAGAGGAAACACCAACCCCCAGTAAATTTGTATAGAAATTTTTTCCTTATTTAAACGACTTAATAACGCAAAATTTCAGTCACAGATAATGGCAGAAACCGATTTTCATTTTTACTGGTGGAAGTTTACTTTGGCGGTAGTCAGGTTCTGAATGTCCGCTATAATGTGACAACTAGTGAAACCAACTGATTGTTTAGTCAGGGGAAGAGACACCAGTAAAAAAAATAAAAAAAATTCCCACACTTGGAGAAAATATTTCCATCAATAAGATGCTTAAATAAGACGAATTTTTATGTTGAATTTTACTGGTGGAAATTTTCCCCCGGCGGTTATCAGAAACTGTAGATCCAGTTAAAAAAAAGCAGCCGCCATCTTCTCACAACTTCCTCAGTTACTTCGCTCACAAATAGTAGAAAGTAATCTATATGTCTCCTCCTCTTTAATCATAAATGCATTGAATAAAGAGGAGGAGATATAGTGTGTTCTGTCTACTAGTTGCGAGTGAAGTAACTGAGGAGGTTGTCATAAGATGGCGGCTGCTTTTTAAAAAATCGGATCAACAGTTTCTGATTCCCCCTGGGGTAAACTTTCCGCCAGCAAAATTGAAAAAAAAAACTTGGTCTTATTTAAGCGACTTATTCATAGAAATATTTTCTCACAAATATGGTAACATTTTCTGTTTGCTTTTACTAGTGTCAGTTTTCCTGGTAAAACTGTCAGTTCTTTCACTGGTTGTCACAGTATGTCGTAAATGCAGGTTCTGATTTCCGCCAAAGTAAATTTCACCAGTAAAAATAAAAATATTTTGACAACCAAACCATCCTCCTGTCGGTGTTAGTGATAGAGGTTATAATACCCGGGCCAACTTCCACCAGTAAACAAGAATAGAAATTTTTAGCAAATTTGTAAGAGAAATTTTACATGTATAAACCTCTAAAACAAGGCAGAATTTTCTATTCAAAATTTACTGGTGGAAGTTAGCTTCGGCGGCAATCTGAAACAGTTGCTCCGATGTAAAAAATGAGCTATCCTCTTGTGACAAACTCCTCAGTTACTTCACTCGCAACTGGTAGGCTCTGCACTATATGTCTCCTTCTCTTTATTTATAACTCCATTTTGTTGCTGGCCTAATGTTCACATTGGATTGAAAACTCATGCTTCTGTAAAATCAGTCAGATGGATGTATGGTAAGGAGCGATTTCGGTTGTGATTTTATTTAAACAACGGTAATGGGACACATGATTTATTAGTAGCTGGTTTTTGAGTGGAACTAAAGATAGACGTATAGTGTATTGTCAGTAATTGCGAGTGAAGTAACTGTTTTTTTTTATATGGATCAACAGGTACCGATTATCACCGGTGCAAACATGCACAAGTAGATTTTATTAGAAATTTTTTGCCATTTTAAAATGCCTTATTCTTACAAAATTTCTGACATAAATATGATTAAAATTTCTGTTCCTTTTTTACGGGTGGAAATTTTCTCTGCCGGTATTAGAATCGATTTTACTGACACTGACAGTAGAAACGTTTAAGTTGACACAATAAGGCGGACTTGTAGGGCCTAGTCGCTGCTATCGAAATACTCAAGGCCAGAGGACACGAAAGTGACGTCATCACTAATCGACCAACTTCACACTAGTGTTGGAATTTACACTGGAGTATTTTGAAAAGCAATTTTCTTTTATTTTATTTGTTGAAGATCTATCATCTTATAAAACAATAATAACAATTTACCGTATTTTTCGGCGTATAATCCGCAGATCAAACAATTCTGTTTTCACCCAGAAATTTTATTTAGTAATTGAAAACATGCATTTACCGAGATCTAAAAAGTGACATTGATTTTTTTAAATTTTTGAGTCGAAGCATGATTGTTTCACCCGCGGATTGTACGTCGGAAATTACTGTAAACATAATGGTGAGAATTTGGAACCTCCCAATAAAATATCAGCCAGATGCGGCAACCCTGTGACATTCCGCATCTGGCCGAATTTTTATTTAGGCATTCCGAATTCTCACCAGTAAGTTTAAATATTTGTTATTATTTTATAAGATGATAGATATTCCACAAATAAAAGGAAATTTCTATTCAAAATTTTCCGATGTGAATTGCAACACTTTTGAGAACAGTGTCGATTATTGATGACGTCACAACTCATGTCCTCTGGCCTTGTGTATTTCGATGGCAGCGGCCTAGTCAACGCCGAGGCAAACTTCAGCAGTAAAAACGAATAGATATTTTTGACTTAATTATGTCAAATATTTTGCACAAATAGGGCAGTAAATAAGAAGAAAATTTCTCATTAACTTTACTTGTTAGAAGCTTGACTAAATAGTAATCAGACCCTGTAGAACCGGTTACATTTGAATCCTCACTATATTGAGGATTTGTGAATTCCTCTTTATCCATAGTATCACGGTTGTTTTAAGATTAACTTAGTTTTGAGAACTCGCCTTCTAAGAACAAATTAGCGTTCATGAATGCGAGAAACTTTACATGTAGTGAGCGAGATTTAAGATAAAATCGCTTTGGTTAGTAAATATGAAATTAGCGTAATACGAAATGTAATCAAAATCGATTTTCCATTAGACGTGTTAATTAAAAGAATTCAAAGACTAAATGAACAGCTACTAAATTATTAACTCTAAAATCATTTAAAATTATGATTTCTATAATTTTCTGTTCATTAAATAAATGCTACAGATAATTAGTTTCTCAGCTTATATTTAATGCCGTGTAATTAGAAAGTAATTAATTGTTATTATTGTGCATGTGGGATTACATTTCAGTTTTGCAACAGGAAATCTTTTAAGCCTAGAGAATCTTAGATGCACCAAACAATATTTATTCAGTTATTTTCGTAGGTATTGCCATAGAAATTTATTATATGTTAAGAACTTTCAGTATATTTAAATAAAAATGCGGTGTAATTTTCATTATAGGCTGCATGATTTAATCCTTCAAAAATATTTAGTTTTAAACTTTGTTATTCTCATTAAGCATGATAATAGTTTTAAAATATTATAACATAGTTAATTATGTACAGTGTATATCTGAACTGATGGACAAAAGTGTATATGGGGATATAGTAACATGTCAAGAATAACAATTTTTGTGCAGGAAACCAAGTTAAAATCAAACTTATATCATTAAAAATGCAGGATAAATTACTGCTAACCATCCACTCTTTTCAAGTCAAATAAAAATATCCCGAACCGGAAATTTTATTTATTATCTCTAGAACCGCAATAGCGGTCATTTTGATCGGTACCAAATAAAAATATGTCGATTCGAACCAGAAATTTCTTTCTAAAATGTGTTAAATATGTACCACAGAGTAATAAGTTAAATAAATAAGTTAAATTGCTTTAAATAAAAATTCTGGTGTAAAATATATCTTTTAAAACTCGAGTAATATTTTCGGCGGTTCTAGTGTTAACCCTTTGAGCTCTGGTGGTGAATTTCTTCAAAATGCACAAATAACACATTTGCACCAGTATTTTGTAAGCAAAATATTCGGCATTAATTATACACGAAAACATGCATGAATCTATTTGCAAATAAATTTGGTTGAATATCCCTCAGCCAACTTGACATTTGGAGATTAAAATGAAGTGGGAAGAAATTCACTCATCAGAGCACAAAGGGTAAAGAAAGTCAAACCAGTGCTACAGAGAAACAACACACATTTTATTAAATAAATTTTCTGGTTCAAAACATGCTTATTTTATTTGATAAAAATTGGAAGGTCTGATTTTGAAGGTATCTCACTCTTTACTCCTTGGATATATATTTAACGAAATATTTAACAGATTAACATAACATGAGATCAATAGTCCAGGCAATACAGACCGTATAGGAGCTCTACCTAGCAAAATTCATGGTAGTTCTGGAAAAAGGCTTACGTTATGTTTTTTGGGTCTTTGAATCCGAATTTTTAACTTCCCACCTGAATTTCTCACGGCAACCCCCCAAATTTTGGTAAAATGCACCTCAAGAAAGGTTTTTATTAAAAAAATCAATTTTTTTATTGTTTTAGAGAAAAGGTGTCTAGGAATTCAGAAAGTAGACAAAATTTGCAAAAAATAAGATATATGTCATTATTACGTAGGATGAAGGGGGAGGCCGGGGGGGGGGGATCTGCCTCGGAACATGAGCCGCGGTGCTTGGACTAAGTTGCGCGATTCTATTTAAACACTCACATCGTTTACATTCGCCCTCCCGTCTCCCCTTCGAACTTTCCCTATAAGGTTTACTTTAAGTTTTTTGGGTCGCTGAATCGGAATTTTTAACTTCCCACCAAAATCCCCCAACCCCGACAACACCCCAAAATAGTTTTTTTTTAATTATTTTTTTTATTGTTTTAGGGGAAAAGCATGTAGAAATTCCGAAACTAGATAAAATTTGCAACAAATAGGATATATGACATTATGACGTAGGATGAACCGAGAAGGAGAGGGTTGCCTCGGAACATGCACTGCGGCGCTATGTGCACTAAGTTATGCAAGTCCAGGCAATAGGGGATTTTACCTGGCAAAATTAATGCAAGTTCTGAATTTCGACTCACTTTATGTTTTTTGCGTCAATGAATTTTTCATGGACGCAATTTCCCCCGGCAACACCCCCCCCCCCAAAAAAAAAAATGATTTTTTGAAAAAATTTGGTTTTTGAGAACAGAGCACGGGGAATGTTCCGAGGCAGCCCCCCTCTCCCCGTTTATCCTACGTCATAGTGTCATATATCCTATTTGTTGCAAATTTTGTCTACTTTCTGATTTTCTAGATACTTTTCCTTAAAAGAATAAAAAAATTGATTTTTTTTTTTAATAAAATCCTTTTTGGGGGGCATTTTACCAAAATTTGGGGGGGGGGTTGCCGGGGGAAATTTTGGTGGGAAGTTAAAAATTCGGATTCAGCGACCCAAGAAACTTAAAGTAAACCTTATAGGGAAAGTTCGGAGGTCAGACGGGAGGGCGAATGTAAACAATCTGAGTGGTTAAGTGGAATTGCGCAACTTATTCCACGCAGCACCGCGGCGCATGTTCCGAGGAAGATCCCCCTTCCCCATTCATCCTACGTCATAGAGTCATATATCTTATTTGTTGCAAATTTTGTCTACTTTCTTAATTTCTAGATACTTTTCCTTAAAACAATAAAAAAATTGACTTTTTTAGTAAAAAACTTTTTGGGGGGACAAATTTGGGGGGGCGGGGTTGCCGGGGGAAATTTTGGTGGGAAGTTACAAATTCGGATTCAGCGACCCAAAAAACATAAAGTAAGCCAATTTCCAGAACTACCATTAATTTTGCCAGGTAAAATCTCCTATTGCCAAGACTACAAGGGAAATACCGAAAATTCACTGTAATTTGGTTAGTGATACAGTATGTACTGTTTGCCACCTTCCTAATTTTTAAGCGGGTAGATCAGTGTTGTCTGGGCGTGCATAATGGACATTATATAGCTACCAAACTTCTGATTTTTTTCAATACAAATAAACATGTTTTGAACCAGAGAGCTTTTTAAATAAAAAGCGTCCTATTTCTATGTCGTACCAATTTGATTTCATTTATTAAATAATATTTTTATTCAAAATATGTTCAGTTGACTTGAAAAAATTTGCGAGGTTTGCTGCTATGCATCTTACATTTTTATCACTTTCCAACATAGCTGAATAGTGTTTAAGATTTCGGTTTGTCTGTCACCCTGTCTGTCAGCCGTCAGTCCGTGCTCTAATGCTGCTAAATATACTCTGATTGGCCTGAAATTTTTTTAATATCAATATTTACTGTAGAATGTTTGGTATTGAATATGTCTAGGATTTATAGCTCGTTTACAAGGATACACAAATTATTCCGTTACATTATGGTCTATAGGAAAAAAATATTTTCAATGCATTTCTAACGATATTGTAATACTTAAACGTAAGGAACTTGCTATGTATAACTGAGGTGAACAAAAAAATCCTTTCTCAAGAATATAGAATATGTAGCCTTTATAGTTAGTTTACAGAGACGCAAAAAATAAATCTGTTACATTATAATCTATGGGATGAAATCATTTGCGATGTTACGATACTCCAAATAAAATGAAACTAAAAAGGATCACTGAGGTACACTACATAATGTTTTCTATAGAGTAAGGAGTGCGTAGCATTTATCTTCATTTACAGATAAGGATAAAAGTATTCAGTTTACAGGTAAATTATGATAGATTTCATCTTTTGAAAAAAGGACACTCCATAACAATATTCTGTTAGTGTTGGGAATTGTTTCATAACATATGCTTGGTGCACGATTTTTAATTATTGTTCATTAAAATAACTGATTACAATTCCCTTTCCATAGAAATATTCTGTGTCTTGACATACATTACCCCCCCCCCCTTCCCCTTAAACCTTGCCGTATAAGTAACAAGACGTAAATAAATAATATTATTGCGATTTTCTAGGAAAATATGTTTTTCTTTCTGATAACAAGTGTGTTTCTGTATGTCCCTGCTCTATTTCTACTTTAATAACGTACATCTGATGTACAACATTCTTTCTTAGCTAATTATTGTTAATAAAAAAGGTGGGACGAGTTATTTTAAATTAAACTTTTGAAATTTCCATTGGTAATTTAAAATTTTTTATCATATGGCTAAAAGAACATCGAATTCTTCACAGCCTTCTCAAATTAAATGAAAGAAGAGACATAGAAACAAAGAGAGATAATACGGATTTTTTTTATAATTGAAAATACCTTTGTAACACAATCGAACGCAAGTACTTACGAAGTTTAGACTTTTTTTGAAATAACAGGGTTCGTACGTCTCTGGGGATTTAAATACCAGTAGCCTTTTATTTATAAAGTTATATTATATATTTATATATTTTAGTAAAGAATAGTTAAGTATGTATAGTTAGTATACATTTTTAAAGTATATATCGTTAGTAAATATATTTTTTAAGTACATCCAGTTAGTATATATTTTAGTTATCCCCTTGAGGGGCGGTGATGTCGTCATGGCATCACATTATTTTAATCCCTAATTGCCACATTGGCACCAGATTTTTTTAATGAAAACTTCATTTCTATTAAATAAGCGAAAATGTACCTTTACTTAATTAAAAATAAATTTTCTTGTAAATACTGGTTTTATTCAATTATTTCAAAAGTTTACAAATACAATTACTTTGCTCCTGAAAGGGTTAAGTATACAAAGCTGCCAACCTCACACTAATCTTCCGTAATACGTAGGTTAATTTGACCAAGGTTAACGACATTTCGAACCAGATAATTTATTTGATGAATATTTATTTGTTTAATTTGGGGTTTCTACGTGGAATTTATTTAATTGCATTGTTAAACCTGGGTCAAATTAACTCACTTATTACGTAAGATTAGTTCGAGGTTGGCACCTATGAGTATATATATTTATACAGTTAGTAAAGTTATATTTACCTTATTTAATGCTAAAGTTCTGTGTTTAAATGTGCCGATCATTATTTTACGAGAGAACAGGTATGCAGATCACCGGAGCCGTACAAATCCTGACTAATATTTTCCTGAAATGTTATATTAAAATTTATAACTTTCAGAATCCGTAAATAAGTATTATGAGTGAGATCACTTTTTACGGTGTATAAAGTAATATTAGCAGGTGTATAGAGTTATATTAGCATTAACCACTTAACCCTTCGATTGCAATTCTGAACTGTAACTATTTTTATATTCAATTGTAAAACAATTTACAAAAAGTCTTTTATGTACCAGATTTGTCTTGGAGTACCCAGTATAAGTGTACAGCAGAGATTATTTTACAAAAAGAGTTATCAATAAAATAAAAGAACAGCCCTGTACGAATTATATGTTACGACCAGGTTTGCGAGTTTGGCCTCCATTTTTATTCAGAAATTTAGTTTCCATACCAGAAATAAAGAATAGTACTTTATGCATGAATTTAATAAGAGACATTTAGCGTTCTCATAAACCAAAAATTCTTCTTTCAAAATTCCCGGGATGAACTTCAAATTTCGGATTAATGTTGGAAGCTAAACTGGCAACCCTGTATCCGACTCTTTTTCTTTTTTTCTGCAGTTACTTTTTCGAGCTTTATAATTTTTTTTTATTACGTATTTTAAACAAGCACAAAAAGGAGATATTATTCGTAGAATGGATTAGCAAAATTACAAACACTAATGCATAAACAAAAACATCAAATTTTAAAGTCAAACATAAAAAAAAAAAAAAAAAAAAAAAAAAAAAAAAAAAAAAAAAAAAAAAAAAAAAAAAAAAAAAAGGTTTAAAGTAAATAATTATTCCTCCTTAAAACACGCCTCTTCCGTTGTATTATACTTTCTTTTAATATTCATTATATTTTGAATTTTATTATATTCTGCAAATTTTATCGTTGGAATAATCCCTTGAAGGGGGTTGGATTTAATATATCCCACTTAAGGGGGTCCGGGACACATTTTCAAAAAAATTTTATTTATTGAGTTAAAATTTTGAATTTTTTTGTGATGGTTAACCATATCATTTGTAAACAAAATCAAATGATAAAACTTCTCATAGCTTTTTTAAAAAAAATTTTAATTTAAAATTTATGAAAAAAGTGGTATAACTTAAAATCGTTATAACTCGAAATATTATTTGTAGAATTTAAATTGTTTTTCATTTAAATAAACAGAAATACATATTTTTTAATTTAGAGCCAGCATTTAAAAAATGTTAATCTAAAAAAAATTAAAAATATTTAACTAAAAAATTACAAAAAAAGTGGTGCAACTTTTTCTAGAAAAGTCATATTTTCAAAAGTAAATATTTTTTTCAAATATGCTGGCTCAAAAGTAAAGTAAAATATTTGAAAAAGATATCTTCCGAGTTTCAACCCTGTATCTTTAACGGTTCTCGAGTTATAAGAATTTAAATATGAGAAATGGTGAAAAAAACCTATCATGAATAAAAACAAGAACTCGTTTCCTTGACAAAAATAGCTTGAAAGGCAGATTTTGAAAACATACCAAAACGAAAAAAATAATATTTCCTGTTCTAATTAAGATAGAAACATGATTGAAACATCATTTTAAGCAGAAAAAGGCAGAGAAAGTTTTAATCCAATAAAAAAAATTGAAAATTTGAAGATTTTTGTTTTCCGGACCCCCTTAATTCTAATTAAAGAAATCCATATTAACACAGTGTTGCTAGATTGAGGACTTTTTTGTCCCCAGATTGTTGATTGTCACCGTTTTTTCGAAATATAAATATCCGGCATATTTAGAGATAGATTAAAAATTCTGAAAAAATAAGGCAAAGTATACTATTTTAAAAAAGTGGTGACAATCAAATAATCTCAATTAAAAAAGTCTATCTGGCAACACTGTATTGACACATGAATTTTGAAATAAAATTTTGCTTTTATACTGTACGTGAAAAAAGCTTTTGTCATTTTTGTCACATTTTTTTCTAAAGCCTGATGTGAATCCATCATTTCAAGATTTTAGCAACAGAAGTATTTTGCTTATAAAAGTGTTAAGTCATAGATGACAACTGCTACAATTTTTCGTTACCAGTATTTCTGCATAGAAATCTTCAACTTATGTAATCGCAGATTTCTATGTATAAGCCTTTGTTCAATGGTCAATACTGGTGACTATTTTTTGATTCAATCGTGCTGAAATTTACATTTTCTTTTCGTGCAGATTTCTTTTTAAAATTGTCTAGTATAAGTGTTTAGCAGAGATGCTTTTTCAAAAAGAGGTACAAATGGAATCGAAAATAATCCCCAGAGCTGTCTATCTCCGGACACATTATCGAAGAGTTAAGTAAACCGCATATGTCTCTTTAGAATTACTGCTGCAAAATAATCATAGCAGTTGGCACCTATGTTTAAGTAGTTTCATACAGAAAAAAAATAGTCTTCCAGCTTCTGTTCCTTCTTAATGTATTATCATTTCGCCAGGTTGTCAGCACCGATTTCTACGACGACTTGCGAATTTCGTCACTGTGGCGGCATCGACCGCAAAAGCTTTAAAACAGAGGTACCAAGCCAGTGCCATCGAAATACTCAAGGCCAGAGGACACGAGTGTGATGTGATCCCTAATCGGTTGACTTCTCATTACTGTTGGAATTCACACCGGTAATTTTGGAAAAGCAGTTTTATTTTATTGTATTTGTAGAATATCTATGATTTTTTAAAACAATAATAACTATATAAACTTACTGGTGAGAATTTGGAATACCCCAATAAAAAATCAGCCAGATGTGGCAACACTGTGACATTCCGCATCTAGCTGAATGTTTATTTAGGGATTCCGAATTCTCACCAATAAATTTAAATCGTTATTATTGTTTTATAAGATGATAGATTTCCACGAATAAAATAAAATTGCCAATCCAAATTTTCCAGTGTGAATTCAAACACTAATGAGAATCGGTCAATTAGTGATGACGTCACTCTCATGTCCTCTGGCCTTGAGTATTTCGATGGCAGCGACCAAGCTCTTACTAATCTTCCGTAGTATGTGGATTAATTCGACCGAGTTTAAGAAAAATTTGAACCAGAAAATTTATTTGATGAATCTTTATTCATTTAATTTCATTGGTGGACCACATTTAATTTCTCTTCTTATAAATAAATCTGATGCGACGAGTAATTATACCTATGTTATATTACTCCACATATCGTCGGTAGCATGTCAAACTATCCAATATGAAAACAGTGTTGCCAGTGAGCTGCTTTTTTAAAATTCAGATTTCTTCATTGCACCACTTTTTTTAAATAGTAAAATTAGTCTTATTTAATGACATTTTAATTAAGGCGAAAATCACGGGAATTTTACCATTTTAGAAAAGTGGTGCCAATTATGAAATCTGAATTTAAAAAAAAAAGTATTCCACTGGCAACACTGTTTTCTTATTGGATAGTTGGACATGGTACCGACGATATTACAGAAGATTTGTGGCAGCATGTCACGTCTGAATTAACCACATCTTTGGGGATTTCGGACAATACTCCTAATATATTTTGAATACATTTTCTTAAATGTAATTTCTCAAGTAATTCCACAATCGAATAATTGTTTGATACATATTCAGGAGGTGTTCCTTTTTGCAATGCATTTTTAATAAATTGTGTAGTCTTTTTTAATTGCCCAAAAAGTCTACAAATTTTGCTATCAAACACGACAATTACGGATTTTGTAATTTAAATATTTAATAGATATTTTCTAATCAGGAAATGTTGTGTCCTTGAAAATTCGAAGGATTGTACCCACCGTGTATATATGATTCTCGGGTTTCATCAAATAAAACATTGTTTGTTAATGTAGTGTGAAATCTAATCAAAATCGAATTCCATTACATGTGTTAAATAAAACAATTCAAAGATTAAATAAAGAGTTACTGAATACTACCTTTGAAATATTTTAAAATTGTGATTTACATAATCGACAACATTTATGATTTTTTTCTTATAATTAAACTTTCCTAGTAAATTTTGCCTTATTTCACCCATTACCCGCTGGTGTTGCGTTGACGCAACAGTGAAAATAAATTCGCAGTCTTAAATTTACTATCTTACTACCACTAATTGTTAATTAAAAAATGTTCCTTATTTAGTAACAGAAACATTGTGTATTATATAAAGCAAAAAGTATCATTCGCAATTTGTGGTGGCAAACGTTTTTCATGAAAAAAGTTTAAAATCTTTATCTTATAGTTTCGGCGGTTAATGGGTTAAATACCGATTACAACGATTAAATTGAAAAATTCTGCTTCACAATTGGCAGTTTGGAATTATATTTAATTGTCACATATAATGTACATCGCAATTGGTAGGATTAAGTGAAAGACAATGATAATTAATTTCTGAGTTTATCTTTATAATCTTGCATTTTAGAAATAATTAATTGTTATTGTTGTAGTTCTGGGACTAGATTTTAATTCTGCTCCAGGAATAATTTTAATCCCACTGAAACATTGATGTAGCTACCAATATTTATACTTTTATTATTGAAAGCATTTCTATAGAAATGTATTCATATTGCAATCTTATAGTTGCTTACTTTTTAATACCACTATTTCCTAAGATTATATTTCTCTTCATTTAATTTCAAGTGTCTATGGTTAATGAAGACGAAATTATTTTTGAAATTAGTAGCATTCAAAAGCAAGCACCTGTAAGAATCCAGTATATCATCTATTACATGGTTCGTACACATCAAGGGAATTTGCACCAGAAATTTAGTAAAGTACTGGTCGGTATATCTGAAGTTAGAATTTTTAAAAATTAAATAAGGCAAATATTACTTTACGAAAATTTTGGTAAGGAGTCCTTGAAAGGGCTTGAAGCGTACGAACCCTGTATTAAGAATTTCCAGTGTATTTATGCGTAATGAAGTGTAGTTTTCATCATGTAGGCAAAAGTAGGGTTAACCCTCTCGCTGCGATTTTTTTTTATCAAAATGGGTTACAAATTTGCACATTTTTTATGACAGATTTCAAATCTATGTATATTTACGGTGTCGATGTAGAAATTGAGGATTAAATTTAAGTGAGACAGAAATTAACCCACAATGCCGGAAAGGGTTAAGGGTTAAATATACTTCATGTATTAAGAAAGGCTCCCACTTGGTCCGTTTTTTGAACACCATTTTTTTTTTTCAAAGAATAATCTTTTTATATTTTTTGTCGGAACTTACCTCGAAAGACGTTTTTGTTGCGATTGTTTCAAAAACCTACAACGAATTTTTCTCTTAACAAATACTTGTTTTCAAAAAACTTGCCAGTAGAAGCCACAATTATGTAATTAAGCACAATGCACAAGTTGTACAAAGGACTTTTCAATACATTCTTCATCAACTACAAAAGGTATAAATGTCATTTAAATCAAACAAAAAAAATTAACAGTGTAAATTTTGTAATTAAAATTCTTTATTTAGTCAAGGAATTAAATATTAACAAATTGAAAATATAGTTCTTCAAAAATCCTGTGTTTGTTTTAAAATTTAAACATAAAAACTTACGTATATCTGCATTTAAGAAAATATTTGTTTTCACACTTTGAATAACAAAATGTTTTAAATTGAAAAAATAGCACAATAAAATGCATGAAACAAATAGAATATGCACTTTATGATTTATTCATAAAGTAGAGTTATTCTAGCATTTTTTGAATGCTTTAATGTCATTTACATGATCACTATTTTGAAAGTAATATTAAAAAAGAACACTATTTCGAAATTCATAACGTTTAAGTGACATTGTTTTGAAATATGCCTTAGGAAAATTGACATGTTTGCAGAATACCATGAAATTGATTTGACATTGCCGGAGAAGTAAACTGCAGATTTTGATTCTCTTTATAAAATAAAAGAAGTCATTGATATGCATGCCATTTTTCTAATAAAAACATAACACTAGAATATAAATTTTGTTTCCTTAAAATCAATGGCATATGAAGAGATCGACACTCAAGCTTTTAATACATTTCTTGATGTATTTCAATGCATATTATTTATTTATTTATAGCTAAAAATATCAGTGCAGTCATCTTTTGGCTATTACTATCCCAAGACAACAATCCTTATTTTAGATTTTCCTTACGAATAACAAATGTTGTAGAAATCAAGCAAGAAGTGTATTGTTTGGAAATAGCGGTAGACAAAATAGTTGGCCGCGAGTACCCCTATATCTACGTGTACAACGTATACAGCGTATAATAGTATATATCTAACATTGAATTGCATTTCTAATATTAAATATTAAATATGTTATATTATATATGTAATGCAGTGGTGTATACAGGCTGGGCTTTAGGGATGCCACCACTTTTTAAAGGAAATTTTCGCCATATTTGATCACGCAATTGTGCCAGTGTTGCCAGATGGGCTACTTTTTAAAAATTCAGATTCGTGGCTGGCACCACTTTTTTGAAATGGTAAAATGCGCCTTATTTAATGACATATTAATTAAGGCGAAAACAAAGGTAATTTTACCGTTTCAAAAAAGTGGTGAGAATCAGGAAGCCTGAATTAAAAAAAGTAGCCCACTGGCAACACTGAATTGTGCGATTAACCCGTTAACAGATTCGTCGCCCAGCGTAATTTGGCTGAGTTTCTCGCCGGGACCAAATCCGACCGCCGGAGCGCTAGAATGTAAACAGAGCCAGGGCTACTTTTTAATTCTATTTCGCACCACCTTTTGAAAGCAAAAATCTTTTACATACGCTTTGACAACGTTTGCAAGAGAAATATACTATAAAATTTATTTTTTTAAATAGTGGTGTGAACATAGCATTGCTGCCAACATTTACGCTTTCTTCTTACCACTAAAATTTTATTGTAAATATTATCTTTTTTAATCGTCGAAATTTAATGATTAAACAAGGCGAAAATGTCTATTAAATTTTAGTGGTAGCAAAAAAGCGTAAAAGTTGGCAGCTATGACATAGTATAAAGATAGTCGCCTGTCCCCACTAAAAACATCAGTAGAAAATCTGTAGGCCATTGCCCCAAAAATCTGTAGGTAATTAGCCCATTTCTGCAATATTTTTAAGAATATCTTAAAAAATTCTGCAGATATTTTTAAGGTAAAGCTAAATCTTCAAAATTTCTACAGATTTCTGGAGAAAGTGGAGATTTTTTCAGAGAGTCTTAAGATTATTTTTCGCGGCAGTGGCACTAATATCGAGGTTCGTTATCGAAATATAATGTAAACCGACCTATATACGCTTTGGTTGGTTGGTTGGTTGATTTTGTGACGGCCGATTATCTACACTAGGGATATATGCCCGAGGGGGAGTGCCCTTCGTGGGGGTCTTTCTAAGGGAACCTAACCCGTATTAACGCATGGAAATCCATGGTTCGAAGAAAACCACGAAAACTCCGAACGATTAGGCCGACGGGTGCGATTGGGATCGAACCCAGCACTTCCCGTCTACCAGTTTCGAGAGCAGAACCTCTCAGCCACTGCTGGGGCTATATACGCTTTGACGAAGTTTGAAAGAGAAATATACTACTTTTTTTTTTTTTAATAGTGGTGCGAACAGAGTATAAAAATAGTCACCTCTGGGACTCGATATCGAGGTTCGTTATCAAAATAGTCTAATCTAATATGTTATCCTAAATATAAATTAATAAAAAGTATAGTATAGTTTGTATATTTTTAGTATTTTTATGTTGCATATCCTATATTTATATTTCAGTGCTTATTCCATTATATTCCTTTTAAAAATGCAACTGAAAAGCCGATTTCCTTGAACAAGAAGAGCGTCACCCATATTTGGGTGACGGGGCCCCCGCTGAAGCATACATGTCGCCCAGATATGGGTGATGTGGAGCCTGGGTCTTAAAGACTGACATTGCGTTTTCGCAACAGTATATTTGTGATTAAAAAAATTGATACCAGTAAAAGAGAAAAGTAAAATTTGCCTTATTTAATTAACACATTTCAGTGATTCATAAAACAAAAGTAAGTGTTTAACAAAAAGTGGTGTGAAGTGAATAAAATTCCTGTATGGTTAAACCTTAATGGGTTAAACATGGCTAAGTTATAAAATAGCAATAAAATATTGATATTTATATCCTCTGCTCCATTCTGAGTATGCCAATGATATGAGGAATCTGGTTTTAAATTAGAGGTGTATAATCTTTGAATTATATAGCAGTAACGTATCTGTCATTAAATAATGCAAAAATTTTTCTGTTTTGTAATAGTGCTATATTGGTCACACACTGGTCACCAAGAAAGCACTATTATAAAACAGAATAATAATTTGCCTTTTTTAATGACAGAAACGTTACTAAATAATTAGAAGATTATGTTTTGGATATTGTGCTGTGAAACGACTTTGAGCAAAAAGAATCTGCAGCATTATCTTGAATCAACAGTTGAAAAATAATATGTTAATCCCTTGAAAGGCGGTGATGCCGTCACGGTATCATCTAATTTTAACCCCGATTTGCCTCATTGGCACCCGATTTTTTTAATGAAAATTTCACTTTTATTAAGTACACGAAAATATACTTTCATTTGTTTAAAAATAGATTTTCTTGTAAATACTGGTGTCAGTCAATTATTTTTGTGTTTTACGAATATATGTACAGTCGTAGAAAAAAAAGGTAAACACCCCCTACTAACTCCTCAACAATTTATCGTAGAAGAAAGTTACTGGTATCGAACGATTGGAAATAAAGTCTACTTCTAAATGATGTATATAAAATTTGTTTAGGGGGGGGGGGGCATCTACATATTAAAACGAATCCAAACTTCATTTTTTTTCAATGACAATACCCAATTTTAACAAGATATTTCAAATCTTCGGTTCAAATTATGCCTAGACACCAAATTTCAAGTCATTTGAGTAATAAGTTTTTGAATTATAAGCATTCAAAATTTAGTGCTTCTGATGTTAAATTACATTTTCCTATTTTTATTTATATCTGCTGAAATTATGCTCCTTATGTGCTAATTTTTTGTGTAGCAATAATACTAATATACCCAAACATAAATACGTTCAATTTGCAATTTTTATAATTTTATGACGAATTATGAATTGTGAAATTAATATTCGAAAAAAATATGAATTGTAACCTACAATTTTCTTGATGGATTTAGATTTATTAAGTCCTGCTTTATGTAAATCCGAAATTTCAATTTTTCTTTCAAGTAGTTTTCAAATTATGCTTAAAAAACGGCAAAATGATGGTTTAAGGGGCCGTCTATAATAGAAGTGAGTAGATATTTTGAAATTTCTTCTGATGTTCTGTAATTTAGCAGGCTTCATTGACTTCTTAAGGTGCCTTGATCAAGATGGGGGCTCTCTCGGTTAACAATCGATTTCCGAATTTCAATTTGGATACAGCCCTTAAAATACGCTCGTTTTAAAATAATTAATTTCTCAGAAACCTATGGTACGAATTGCATAAAAATTTGTTTTTAGGCTAATTGAAGGGTGAATTTGAATGAAAGTAGGTGAATTGAAAGTACATTTATGCTGTCAGAATTGTGTACTGCTATTGAAAAAAACAAATTTATGTTTCGTTTTAATATGTAGAGGGTCCCCTAAGCAAATTTTATCAATGTCATTTAAAAGTAGACTTTATTTCCAATCGTTCGGTACCAGTAACTTTTTTTTTTCCACGACTGTACCTTGCCCCTGAAAGGGTTAAGGGAAACCCGTGTTTTTTAAACCTGTAAGAAATAAATTTTTGTACATTTTATTCATTGTAAAAATGGATTAGATGCATATCATTTTATAATAATAAATATCTTCATTTTATTCCATAAAATAAATTTAAACCACTACTATAGTTTCGGTAGCAATAATTAGCTGTTACTTTAACGCCTCATGGGCGATGAGATATTTCTTATGCCACATAATTTTAATCAAGATCTGTGCCAGACGTTTTACCGAAATTTTACTTGTATGGATTCGGTAAGGAAAAAGCTGTAAAATATCATTTCTTTATTTTCAAATAAACTATTTCAAATATTCTTGTGTGAATTCAAGATTACAGAAACACCATTACTTGACGTTGAAAGGATTGATCAAGCGGAGAAGATTGTTCTTAAAGAAAAGTTGAAAATAATCTGCGAAGAGGTTTTTATTCTTTAACAGAAATGTTATTTTATTCTCCGAATATTATTATTTATCCGAATATTATTTTATTATATTTTTATTTTCCGAAATATATTTCGAAGTATAATGCGCAGATCAAACTATCATATTTAGATCGAGAAATGTTATCTATATTTATAAAAGAAAGTTTCGCTTTGTGTATCTGTCTGTCTGTGTGTGTGTGCCTGCGATGGTCAGCGAAATCAACGGCACGTACGAGGCTGAAGGATTTTATGACGATAGTCCAAGAACCGAGAGTCAGAATTTTTAATTTCTAATAATTCGCTGGGATATTAAGTAAAAACTCGTGAAACGGCCCAATTAAAAAAATTATTTTTTTCTTGAAAATCACAAGCTGACTAGAATTGAACCCTGATGCGAGATCGCGCACCACTGTCCAATCAACACGCTCCTCTTGATATCGCATCAAGGCTAGCAGTTTGCAGATGGATAAAGCATAGATTTCAATCTGGCCACAAACAAAATTCTTTCACAATTTCTTCTTTAAGGGCAGTCGGAATCCCAATACCTGCCATGTTAAATTAATGTACCTTTTCTCATAAATTACTTAAGATATAGACTTGAAAAATTTTTATGCATAATATAAACAATTCTTAATAATCTGAAGTTAAATTTATAATTAAATAAAGCTTAGATATTTTTTAAAAAAAATCTGAAGTAGAAACCACATTCAAATTTTAAAAAACATGCAATTTTTTCAAAGATAATGATAATAATAAAAAAGTTCTTTTTATGAGTTTAAACAATTAACCTCAGATTAAACAGGGATATGTATAGAATGTTCAAGCAAAATTTCAAGGCATGATGTATAATAGTTTTTTTCAAAAAGGTACATCGGAATTAAAAAAACAACATTTTGAGAAAATCAAGTTTAAAGTATATAAATGCACTAGTAGTAAATTAGATAAACAAACAGAATTACTAAAAATTTTCCAACTTCTTGTTTCCGTAGAAACAAAAGTAATATATCTGTAGAAAGAGGAGAAATGGTAGATTCAAAATATAAAAGATCGAAAATTCGATATATTTTAGGTTTTCATCTTCCAACTGCCCTTAAGAGAGGCAGTGGTTACCAGAATTTATAGTTAGCCATGTTGCCACATTTCAACGTATATTAGGAATTTTTAAGGAATATATATCTTTTTTTTCACACTAGAACCGCCGTCATGGGTCATTTAGACCTCTGCCAAATTGAGAATATTCGCTTTGAACCAGAAATTTCTGCATAAGATATATTAAATGTTTTCAGCACAAAAAAAGGCTAATTAAATAAGTTAAATTGTTTTAAATAAAAATTCTGGTGTGAAACACTTTTTATAAAACTTGAGTAAAATAGCCGGCTGTTGTAGTGTTAATATTGCTTTTATCGATTTGAAATTAACACACTTATATGTATTTTTTTAACGGCTAATCCAAATATCTAATTTTCTTTGAAATCCAACCGCTATTAACGAATATACAATAATGAACAATTTAATTTTTCGCGCGTTGTTTATCTGGCAGCTGTTTGATAAATCATTTGAGCAGCGCGCGTGCAACAGATATAAAGTCATAAAAATTTAAGGTTTATTTAAAATTATTATCATGGGCCAGAGCAACGCCGGGTGGGTCAGCTAGTTTATTAAATAAAGTGAAATACATGCGAAGCAACAATAAGCATAACACAATTTACATATTTCTAAATGAAAATATATTAGTTTAAGCTCTGAATATGACGTTCTAAATATGTGATACAATTTGCAGAGTATTAAATAAGTCAGTTCGTAGAGAAATTTTAGTCCAAGAGCTGTTAAACATTTTAGGGAAGGTATTTGAGGCACCCTGAAAATTTGTGCAACACTTCTTTTGTAATGACGGAATACAAAATCGAATGTCTGGCTGAAGGATCGTGGCCCAAAAACTGTGCCAGACACGTGTCAAGTGCCATTTTTTGACTACCCCCAAAAAAGGTATTTGAGGCACGCTGAGATTGAGACAGAATAATATTTATACTTAGAAAAAAATATTTTGAAAACGACAGACACTTTAGTCGGCCCAAAAACTGTGCCAGACACGTGTCAAGTGCCATTTTTTGACTACCCCAAAAAGGTATTTGAGGCACGCTGAGATTGAGGCAGAATAATATTTATGCTTAGAAAAAAATATTTTGAAAATGACAGACACTTTAGTCGGCACAAAAACTGTGCCAGACACGTGTCAAGCGCCAAATGGCACTTGACACGTGTCTGGCACAGCTTTTGGGCCACGATCCTTTAGCCAGACATTCGATTTTGTATTCAGGCATTACAAAAGAAGTGTTGCACAAATTTTCAAGGTGCCTCAAATACCTACTCAAAAATGTTCAACAGCTCTCCTACTATTTGTGGAGGAAATGCGTGACACGGGAATCATATCCACCAACACAAAAATATAGGAAGAAATAAAAGAATGAACCCTTTCATGTGTAAGGTACTTCTATTCGCAAAATGCTGAAATGCGTGAATGACACCAGAATTTAAAAACAAATTTATTTTAAAATAAGCGAAATCTTTAGTTCACGTACTTAATAAAAGGAATTTTTTCATTCCAATATTCTGGTGCCAATGTGGCATTTAGGGATTAAAATTAAGTGGTCCAAAATGAACCAAAGCCCTTGATGAGGTTAACAGAACCTATCAAAAAAAAAAAAAGTAACTGCATAATAAATTTTATATAAATAAAAAGTTTATTACTAATAATTTAAAAAAAAGAATGGAAAATGTCAGAAATTCAAGTAAGTTAAGGACTATGAGACAGAGTATTCATATAATGTGTAGATGATTATGTAGTTTTGAGTACTAGATACTACTTAACCCTTTCAGGGGCGAGTAATTGCGTTTCTGTAATGTTGAATTCATACCTGAAAATTCGAAAAATTTTGTTTAAAAATAACAAAAAGCAATTTTTCAACTTTTTCCCAACAAAGTTAGAAAGATAAATTTAATTGAAAGTTTCTGGTACAAATATTGATTAAAATTAGGTGTGATGTAATTTATCCCACAGCCCCTCAAGGGGTTAACCCTTAAATGCGCGATTTTTTATTTTGTTTCGAAAAAATTATACATGATTCTCTGAAAGGTTTATTACACAGGAAAAGCAATGAAAAAAATCAGAGATACATTTTTCATATAATACGTCAATATTTTCTTCTGTTGCACATATGCAATATAAGTAAAAACTACTTTCGTGTAGCTGTTTTACGCTAAAATAATGCAAATTAGTAAATATTTTAACACTAGAACCGTCATAGCGGTCATTTTAACCGGTAAAAAATTAAACTATTTCGATTCGAACCAGACATTTTTTTCTAAAATAAGTTAAATATGTACCGCAAAGAAATAAGTTAAATAAATATGTTAAGCAGTTTTAAATAAAAATTCTTGTGTTAAATAGTTTTATAACACTTGAGTAAAATTTCCGGCGGTTCTAGTGTTAATATGTATGTGTCCAAATACCTTATTTTATATTGTTATTTATTGTATAAACCTTAACATTTAACCTTCTAGTTCCCATGATAGAATACGTTCTAGAAATTACGTAGTTCAGAGAATCCGACTTTACACCAGAAAGTTCAAATGGTTAATTTCGCTTTATTTAAAAACGGAATGTCTGTTACTAATTAAAATCAAATATTACTATTTTAATTTTCGGATGTGAATTAGGTATATACGAAAAAAAAAAATGTGTTAAATTCAAAACACTGTTGCTTGCATATATGCAAAGCTGCGCACTAAAGGGTTAATACATTTGCATCATTAGCATATATATGCGATGAATGTTTCTGGTACCAAAAGTACATATATGCGGTTATTTGTTTTTCAGATTATCATTAGCAATCATGTGTTAGCAATTAGTAAATGCCAAACTCATGGGGGCATGTCTGACACTTTTACATATAAATTAGCTTTGCATGTAAATTGTTTAATCTTTTCAGGGATAAAGTAATTCTATTCATAAAATACTGAAATGATTGAATGACACCGGAATTTATAAACAAATTTATTTTAAAATAAGAAAATCTTTACTTCACTTAAATAAAGGGAAAATTTCAATTAAAAATTCTGGTGCCAATGTGCCGTTTGGGATTAAAATTACGAGGTTCAAAAATGAACCACCGCTCTTGAAGGGGTTAAAATCCAAACTCTTACAGTAAGTATATTTTATGTTTACCCCACGTTTATCTCTCGTACAGTGAGCTAGTTTGGCCTCCATTTTTATTGAGAAATTTCGAGTTCATACCAGGAATAAAGAATAGAATTTAGTGCTTTATATAATAAGAGACATTTAGCGATCTCATAAAGTAAAAAAAAAATGTCTTTCGAAATTTACGGTGTGAATTTGAAATTTTGGATTAAGTTTGGAGGTCAAACTGGTAACTCTGCTCACGTAATTTAGCGGCATCAATTTTCTGAAACATCAGTTTCATGTCTAAAAAAGAGAGATTTTCATGCGTTGTAACAGAAAAGTTATAATTTTTTAAATATAATGCTGATTTAAAAAATCAATTCTGCTATATTACGACAGATAATTGTTTGATAAATATAAAGATATGTATTTAAAAGTTTTGTTTTTAATCCTTTCAAGGGCAAAACACTTTTGTTGCTTAAATGTTAAAATGACTGAATGACACCGGGATTTACAAACAAGTTTTTATGATAGTAATTGAAAGATTTTTTTCGCGTGCACTATAAAAAGCGAAACTTAATTTCAAAACACTGGTACCAGTATGGCATTTAGGAATTAAAATTAAGTGGTATATATAACATACCAGTGCCTTTCGAGGGGTTAAACAATTTAAACACAAAGCTAATTTATGTGTAAAAGCGTTATGTGTAAAAGTACCTCCATGGATTTAGCATGTCGAACTTTATTCAGACAAAAAATATTAAGATTTTTCTTCTACGTGATTTGGTTTTCAGTATATATGTTTTGAACTATTTCGATTTTAATCCAATAATAAAAAAAAAAAAATCATTGATCACGACCAATTTTCCTCGTTTTCAAATGATGCAAATAGGTTAAGAGAAGCAGGTTTCAAGGATCTTATTAACTCTTTGACTACATCTCGGGACAAGTACGTCCCACGGGACTATTTTTAAATTTATACCTACTACTCTAGAAAAAAAAACCCTACCATGCACTCGTACTAGGATATTTTATCGACAAATGTACCACATATAAAAGTTTTTGTAAATTGTGGTAACACTGAGTATAAAAACAGTTGCCAGTCCCTGATCGTAATCAAAGAGTTAAATTTTAAACTGATATCCTCGTGTATTTAGCACTTACACTCTAAAATTGGGAGGAGTGAAAAGGTCACTCTTTGAAAGAGTGACAGGCATTTTTACTCTTTTTGGAGTGAATTTTATAAAAATACACTCCTTAAAGAGTGCAATTTTCCACTCTCTAGAAAGGAGTGAAATGTCTCACTCCTGAAAGAGTGACTTACGTGTGCATTGCTTATTAACCAATCAGAGTAGCAAGGCGACGACACCCTTAAAAGATAAGAAAAATGATCATTTTTTTGCCCGCCATCTTAGGATTAGCAGATTAGGATATCATTACAATTATTCTTTATGGAATACATAAAATAAAGGTAAGTCTTATTTAATTTTAAGCATTTATCCGTGTAGATATGTGGAATGATAAGATTATTAGCTAAATAGTGTATGTTGTATAGAAAAAAATTGATCGTTAGAGTGTTCAAAAGGGATTGTCTGTTATATTTCTTCATGTAGCGGTTTGCGATATAATTCTTTTAACAATTGAATACGCACTAGAGATCTGCACGGGCCGGCTCGGGCCGATTTTCACTCATGGAACTCGGGCTGGGCCCGGGCCACACTTTTTTCTGAAGCCTCGGGCCGGACCGGGCCTAACTTTTTTTTCTGTACAAAGCCGGGACTGATTCATTGCGAGTCTTCACGGCCCAAAATTTTCAGTCCTACTTTTGACCCAGCCCGTATGAAAATCATTGTCTCAGCGTGGCCTGGTCCATTCAAAGGTCAGTACAATTAGGCCTGGCCCAAACATTTTTGCAAGCCCATTATTCTGCATTTAAACATTAAAATTTATTCTTTTTAAAGAACACTAGATTTCTGCGCTTATTAAAATATAGCTAAATTAAAACATAATAAAACGTGTGAAAAAGAACCTCCCTATGACGGAACCCAGTTTTCAACTCACTAACGTGTTGATCCATGCATAATTAATATATAAATACATAAGAATAGAATATATAATACATTTACACTCGCTAAGAAGGGAACTTGCCTATAAAGAATTTTTTTTCTTTTCTATGAAATTTCGTCTTACTGTATAGCATTTTTCAGATTTTTAATACTTCAAAAAAAGAGCAAAAAAAAAAAAAATCAATGTTTTTTGTTGGAATTCACTCGGGCCGGGCTCGAGCCGAGATTTTAACTTTCTTTCCGTGCCGGGCCGGGCTCGGGCCAAACTTTTAAGATTTTTACCGGGCTGGGTCCGGCCAATTTTTTTTCTACGGGCCGGGCCGAGCCGAATTTTTTTTCTATGAGTCGGCCGGACCCGGTCTTGGAAATTTCGTCCCGTGCAGACCTCTAATACGCAGAATGCTTAGCAAATCATTACTTCGAGAAATGTGAATAAAAATAAATGAGTGTAAATATTCCCTTTCAATGCTGTATTGCAAATTTTTTTTGTCAACGATCAAAGTAAAAAGTTTTATCTTTTTCGTTTGAAAGGGTGACTGACTCATAAGAGAAGAAGACATCTGGAAGTTTTAATTTCGTGACATATTCGAAACATTAATTGGCCGTTACATGAGATTTTTTTTTCTTTTTGTTTCTTACTGATTTCGGATTGTATACAGTTAAGAGTATTTATTATTGTTTCGGATTTAAATAGATATTTGATGTTTATGATATTACGAAAAGGTTGGTACAGTGAAACCTCCCTTTGCGACCAACTCTATTAGGCGACCATCTCCCTCAACGACCATTTTTTCATGGAACGAAATTTATTCCCATAGGCTCAATACTAATTTTACCTCCATTCAGAGACCATCCCAGTTTAACTCCCTCCATGAGAGACCGATTTCTTTGAAGAAAATAAAATAAATTCCGTCTTTTCCTGGTCGCTTGAAGAAGGTTTCATTACAAAAATAATTCCGGAGAGTGCATTATTCATCAAACTTCTAAACTAAGTTTAGATTTTTTTTTTATCCCAGTTACTTTTAAGTGTTTTTAAGTCCCTTTGTGCCTTTTTAGGCAATGAATTTAACCCTGATTACAAATTAAGAATGACGGTCAATAAACTCATCTGCCCTATTCTGCCGGAAAACTCTCAAAGAAATAGATAAAGTAAGGAAATCGTCATTATTTGTTCCCGTCCACAAAAAATGGATTTATTTACTGAACTTCGAAAGGACTTGGAGATAAAAATTATAAAATATAAAACTGTAAAATTAAGGCAAAGCTCAGTGTATTCATTTTCAAAACTCTGCAGTGATTAACTTATGTAATTAACTTTTATTTTGATACTTAAATTTTTATATATTTTCCAAATGTAAAAAATAAATTTTAGTAACATTGTTAATATTTTTAAACAATTAAAATCAAGATTTAAACATGACCTCCATCAAAAGACCAGCTCTCGGAATGACCCAATTTTATTGGAACGGTACATGGTCGTCTTAGGCAGGTTTTACTGTATATTAATTATTTTAAATTGTATGTAAACATTTTTTTGCGGGTTATAATTTTAAAATTTCGAGACTGAGCAATATAAAAAAATTTAATTATAGATATTCTGTATCAGTTATTAAATTTCCTTCTATTATAAAAACATTTTCTACGTTTTTGGATACACGTAATTTTTGGCGCTAAACAATAAAACATGATATTTAAGCATTGGAATAAAATGTTTTTTTATACCTGTTTTGAAGTTTATGGATAAGACTGCTTTAGTATATTTTTTAAAATGGTCATATTGACTTACATAATACAGGACTGAATATTTTTTTTAAGAGATTAATAACCACTTTTTTACACTAAAATGTTTTAAAAACAATAAGAATATTTCTAATGCAGTCATTTACTTTATTTTTAAGTTTCTTTTTTTACTATTTTCGAGGTCAATCTTTTCCTATAAAACATATGAAATCTAAAGCTCATAGTCACAAAATACAATATCTACGCGAATAAAAAAATTAAATTAAATATGGCTTATCGTGGCTTATGGCAATAATGGACGAAAATTAAAAATCATGATTAAGTTAAGGAATATGTTTAAAAGAAAAAATATACATATTCCAGAGAACTCAAAATTTAGACGCCATGTTCATATTAAATAAAACAAAAGAAAATCACAGCGGATATATTAAAAAAAAATTACACATTCTTAACATTTAAATCATGCTTAGAACTTATTTAAAAAAGAAGTGAGTTTATAAGCATTGCGTTTAAATGAAAAGATTAAAAATATTTTAGAACAATAACACTTTGCAAAAATAGCAATAATTTAAGGAAAAACTACGGTTTTATATTTAAAACAAAAATTAAAATGAGATCAAACATTGTTAAACATATAACATCCACCTATTAAAATGTTATTAATTAAACTTTAAACGTAATAGCTTTATAGGGCATGCAATAAAAGCAAACACAAAGGATAAGATTGGAATAAAATATTTTAGTTTATTTCTGTCAGTAATCTAATTTAAATTCGTATGTAACTTTAACTGAATTTTTCCTTAAAAGTTCAATTAGTGTTACAAACTATGAATTAAATAAATATTGTTAATAAAGTATTTTATACCAATCTTTACCACGCTTGTATCTATTTCCATTGCATGCCGTAAAAGATGCGATTCTTTTAAAATGACCATAAAAGCAAAATAAAAAAAAAACCCACTACAAAAAAATGAACATTCACTCCTATGAAAGAGTGACTATTAACTCCTACCAGGGGTCAAAAATGCACTCCTTTAGCAAGAGTGAATAGTCACGCCTCCGAAAGAGTAATTATCCACCCCTGTTTAGAGTGGATATTCACTTTCAATGAGTGACTATTCACTCTTTCAGAGAGTCAAAAATTTCACTTTGGTTCAGAGTGAATAGTCACTCTAAAGAGTTTGGGCATATTTTGACTCTGCGATAGAGTGACTATTCACTCCTCCGGAGTGAATAGTCACTCTTTTTTATTTAGAGTGTATGTCCACAAAGATGCACTGGCACTGAGTTCATGCGCGTGAAAGAGACAATCATCAGGTCTGCCACAGGAGACAATTGTTATATTCTGTTCGCACAACTATTTAAAAAATATATATTTTGTAGTACATTTCTCTTGCAAATGCTGTCAAAGAGTTTGTAACAGATTTTTGTTTTGAAAAAGTGGTGCGAAGTGCAATTAAAAATCAGTCGCCAGTGGCAGCCATTAAATCATGGAAATATTAAGAAAGAGGAACTGACATATCTTTAAAATAGTGAAGCTTTAACTGTAACCGCTTTCGCAGGGGTTCATTGCCACCACGGCAAATTCCCACCAATAAATTTATGTAGAAAATTTCTCCTTATTTAAACGCCTCATTAATAGAAAATTTCAATAAAAATAATTATAAAAACTGGTATTTATTTTTACTGGTGGGAGTTTACTTCTGCGATAGTAGTTCTGCCATATTGTGACAACCAATACAACTTCCTGTCAGAGACAGTGAAAAGATTATGATACCTGGGCAAACTGACACTAGTAAAAAGAAATAAAATTTTTTAACCATATTTGTGACAGAAATTTCCCATCAATAAAGCATTTAAATAAGACGAACTTTACTATTCAAATTTACTGGTATAATATTTAACCAGCGGTAATCAGAAACTGTTGATACAACTGTGGATAAAAAAAAAAAAACTGTCATCTTGTGACAACCTCCTCAGTTACTTCACTCGAAAATGCTAGACAATACTTTATATGTCTACCTCTTCTTTATTCATAACTCCATTCCTTGAATCAGGCATACTTAAACCACTAATACACCGCACTGGATACATTTTTGCCCTAATTAATCACTGTGATTTATTAAGACAAAAATAACAATTTAATCAGCGTTGGAAGTTTGCCTGATGTGGTGGAAGTTTCCTCCCTTTGCACCCGTTAAGTTGTCAACTATGGATGACTGTAGTACACAAAACAAACTATGGAAGCAGTGGTCGGCGCGGTCAATTTTATGTATGCTCGTATTTTTACGATCTTTGTATTATATTTCTATTGTGAATGTTGTAAATATATACTGCGGAGTTTTTGGTTTCAAAAATTTGGTACTACCTGAAAAAGTATCTGTGAATAACTCTGTTGGAAGAAAATTATTTGAACCTTTTCGTTACTGATTTCATATAATATGGTTATATACAGTGATAAAAAATGAAAGAATCAATCAATTGTTTGAAGAAATACATATCTAGTAGTAAACATTTTTGGCGAAAATTTCTTAGCAGCCCAATAAACGCAAATTTCAATTCCAAAATTATTTTTCAATTTAGAAGATAAACAAATTGCCTCCAGGAATTTTTGAGATTTCCAAACAAATTCGTAGCTAGGATGGCGAAGCAGAGACTCCAGATACCACTAACTGATAGTAATATTCTTCGCCTTTTATAATCACAATATATTTTGCGATTAAAGAAGGCAAAAATAACTTTGCGAAATTATCGGTATTCTGAGCATCGATCCCCACTCCACCCACCCTTGCTACGCCCCTGTTTCAAAAGTATATATCCCTCAAATCGGCTGTGAAGTAAAATTCCGTTTACAGCAAATAAATTAAACTGGTTGTAGACAATTTTTTTTAATCAGAATTATGTTTTAAGAAAAAGATAAGATAAAGTTATGTTAAAGGTACTATACATACTTGCCAAGCTCCCGCTTTTTTAAAAATCAACAAAACATACTTTAAACCAGAAATTTTACTTAAAAATTTCAATCAGTTTTGTTTCAAATGATTTCCACATTGGAAACAAGTAATATTGATATTAATTATTTGCGTAATATTAATTACGCAAGTAATATTAATTTAATAAATTTTCTGGTTGAACGTCTGCCTCTTTCATTTAAAAAAAGTGGGAGGTTGGCAAGTATGTACTATAGTACCAATTTGAGGAATAATATTTTTTAAAAACCTTCGAATTTATAAGCATTTATATAAAAAGTGCAGGAAAGCCATCAGACGCTCAGAGGTTGAAGGTGATAATTTAGGAATATTCATTTCTTAGCATTTAATACGATATTGATATAGGGCAGGTGGTCTCTCTGAACCGCTAAAACTGCTGAACATCAATTTATCAGGAGATTTAGTAAATTTAAATACAATCTTTTCTATTTCCCCGGGAGGACAACCTCTAGCGTTCGAAGTGACAGAGGAAGACTTAACCCTTTGAGGGGCGGTGGGATATATTATATCCCACCTAATTTTAATTCTGATTCCCACCAGAAACTTTTAATTAAGTTTTACTTCTATAACTTCAGTTAAAAAAGCTGAAAAATTGCATTTCCTTATTTTGCAATAAAAGTTTTCCAAATTTCGGTGGGAATTCAACATTACTAAAACACAATTGTCTGCCCCTCAAAGGGTTAAGTCAGCAGCAACAAGACTCTCTAGAGAAGGTATTGCGAGCACATGTGTCAGAAGGTGAAGTGACACCACCTTTCTTGAAAATTTTTCTTCGCATTCTTTTATCTCATAATGTCTTTCAAAAAAAAGTCCAAGAATATTTTCCCAAAATATTGGTGACAATTGTCGTTTTGGCCCACGAGTTCGCCGTCCCTACTCTTACATTGCATGCATGCTATATTGGATTAACATTTGGAATTGGAAAACACAGTCTGTGAGTCTACTTGACGTTTACGCAGTAGCAGTGGCATATTCAGGATGGGGTCCATAGGCTCCGGATACCACTATTTTTAAAAAAAATGATCATTGCCTTATCTAATAGAAGAAATTTTAACGATTAAAGATGGTGAAAATAATTTTACGAAATTACTGATACGTAGGGGAAGGTGGTCGAAAATGAACCCCTTAAGGAGAAAACTTGTGTAAAATAATATAGCTGTTTAAATAAATCTTTGGCCCTTTGCTAGTAGTATGTTTTACACTATATTTTGCATTATAAATATATTTTAATAGTATTTTAAACCCAAACTATGTAATGAAAAAAAAAATAGATTTTTGAAAAATTGTTCAAAGGATCATATTATCCTCACCAAAGGACAAAATGGTCCTTCAGTGGAAAGAGCACCAAAAACTGGCGAAAAATTACAATTAAAATAATACAACTTTATATACAGGTGTCCACGTATAACCTGACCGACCTTTATTTTCACAACTGTTGGTCCTAGATGCATACTTCCAAATACAAAAATGGTTTAAATAAGGTAAAGGATAATATTTAAAACGATTTGTGTCAAGAAAAAACATGTATTAAAAAGTTATGGAATTTAAATTTTTATGCGGTCCCTCGGTCCTATAAGTTATATTTAGTAAAATTTTCCTGATACACTGACAAGTAAGACAAAAAAATCCCGTTATTCTACGATAAAATTGACCAAGTAATAGCTGTTTAACACGTTCACGCCTGAGTGGTGGGTCACACTCGACTGTCTCAGAGCTGCCAAGTCTCCAGTTTTGTGGCTACCAGTACTTTAATACAGAAAATGTTGTTTTCGCAATTTGGCGATTTAAAGGAACAACATTTTCTGTAAAATAACAGTGGTGTGTAAAAAGCCGGAGACTTGTCAACTCTGTGACAGTCGAGTGTGACCCACCGCGCCGGCGTGAACGTGTGAATGTTGGAGCATATTTTTTGCTCCAAATTAGGGGTTATTCACAAATTTAGTAGAAATATAATTTCGTCAGATATAATAAAAAAATCGTTGAGAGTAAAATTATCATTACAATATAAATTTGAAATCTTTAATCATTCTGACATTTTAATGCAAAATATACAGTTTGTAATAAACATATAAGAAAAAAAACCAGAAGTATTGTTAAATAAAATGATGAAAATTAAAAGTTTTAGCTTTTGATAATTGATTCTTATGTATTCTGTACCTCTAAATACGAAATTGTCCTTCATTTTGTTTACCATCACGTAAAGATATTTTGCAAATCGTAAATTTTATAGTTAACAAAAGAAAAAATTGCGAAAATTTGATACTATAAAATAGATTTCATTTGTATGTTTTTAACTTTTAATAATTTATTTTTATGTATTTTTTACCGGTGAATCTGTACCTGATCTTCATTTTTAACCAACACGTCAAGATTTTTCGCAAATTGTAAATTTCAAATTTAAAATTGAACCTCCTCCTCCACCTCTGTAAGAATCCCAATATAAGCCAAAAAATTGAATAAATTCTTGCATTAAATAAAATTAAATTAAATAAAAAAATATATATATATCTGTTTTATGGTGCCAGATTTTTGCTATATTTTAACTTTGACATTTACGATTTGCAAAATAATTCTAACGTGGTGGTTAAAAATGAAGGTTATTTTCAGATTCAGTGCTAAAAAGTGCATAAAAAATCAATTATTAAAAGTTAAAAAATACAGTCATCTCCTCTATTTTAATACTATCCTAATTTTGTTATTTTTTAATTTTGACAATTTATGATTTGCGAAAAATCCTGACATGATGGTTAAAAATTAAGGGAATTTTCGGATTCAGTGCTAAAAAAAACATAACTGTTAAATACACAACCATCGCAGTTTTGTGTTATCTAATCTAAAACTTTTTCTTAAACTTCTTGGTGGTAATCTATCCGAATTTGTTTGTGTTAGCCTGAAAAATGAGTATAAATATTATCGAAATGCACCGAATGTATAAATGAACCGAAAATCATAACATTTGATTGTCATCGGATTTATGTCAGTATGTAAAATTTAATCTCGTTCGGATATTTAAAAGTGAGTTAAAGTTCGAGAACAAATTTTGAGCTAGAAAACATACATGCGATCGTTGAAGTTAAATAAAAATAACACAATTTTTGTTAAAAGAAATCATGAAAAGAAACAGTCTCATATACTTACAAAGTAAAACATATGTTAAAATACAAGTATTTTAGTCAATCTGAAACTTAATATAAAAGTTAACTCAATCGTAATGCTTGTATGATTTTTTTCAAAGCGCAGATACACGTGAAATAAGTTCTTCGAATACTTTAAGCACGTGGTATATGACCTCTCAAAGCATGGCGGAACTCATCTGTGTTCAGAGGAAGTAAAGTGGAATTAGTCATGCACTTTTAAAGTTTCATAACTCGGTCGATTTTATGTTATATGTACGGAACTTTTTTTGTCTTATTTGTCAGTGTAATAGGAAAATTTTACTAAGTATAACTTATAGGACCGGGGGAGCATATGAAAATTTAAATTTCGTAATTTTTTAAGAAATGTTTTTTTTTTTTTTTTTTTTTTTTTTTTACCCAAATCGCTTTAAAAATACTTCTTTACCTTATTTGAACCATTTTTGTAAGTGGAAGTATGCATCTAGGACCAACGGTTGCTAAAATAAAGGTCGGTCAGGTTATACGTGGACGCACTGTATATCACCACAAAATCAAAGCAATTCACACGACGCGTTTCGTGATTGGAAAAAAAAACCCAGCCCGTTATCAGCTATTGTAAACGCGTGTCCGTAACGGGACAAGGTCACAAATGAACAGAAAGGGGAAAGAGGACAGCTTACAAAGAGTGCGACAGGTGGCGCTAGCTGTAAGGTAAACACCAATCACAGAGGAGCACATGCAGAATTCGGAAGTGTTGCCACAAAGATAGAAAACATTTTTCCCGGCAACATGGCCGCCTATTTTAGGTCATATTACTGAATGATGCCGAGAAACGTAACAAATTTAGCAAGTGCAATTCACATCTAAAAACATACTCCATTAAGTAAACCAAGTCATATTTCTGTACATGAAAGTCTACATATCTAAATAAATACGAAAGTTTGTGGCTACCTTGTAACAGATGTTATAATACCCAATTTTTTAAAAGAATACTATTCAAACGCGTAGAACTGCGATCGCTAGAATACCATCATTGCTTTTTCTTCACTTGATACTATTACTTTATGTGTTATCTGGTAGGTAGCGCGACCTGTCTGAACCTGTCTTTTGATTTCAATAAATTTCAAACTGCAAACGATTGTTTAGTCTGTATATTTTGTGTCTTTGTACAACGCTGAAATATTATAAAATCTTTGTTATTCCCCCCCCCCCCCCCAGAAAATCTTTGGAAAAAAAAATCAAAGCATATATTCGCCATTTTGGCTCTTTTTCTAATCGTTATAGTGCAAATGACATGATCTAGAATGCAATGGAAATTAAAGATAAAGTGACCCAAAGCAAGATTTGAAAATGTATTAAATCATTCCCGGTATGATCAGTTGTATAGGATGTGGTATAAGTAATACTATTTAGGAGTGTGCATTTATGAACAAACTTTTTTACAATAATCGGAGTAAGTGACAATGCTTAAGTTGCTATTGCTTTATGACTCATGAATTCGGTATTAAGCATAAATGTTACCTCTAGGTGTCAGCAGCTAATGAAGCACAGTTTTTACAATAAACGAACAAAGAAACTTTAACCCCTTGAAGGGTGGTGGGATATTATATCCCCACTTAATGTTAATCCCAAATATTTAATCCACAATAGGATTTAATTTTAATCCACAATTTCATAGGAATTTTTCAATAAAATTTTACTTTTATAAAGTACGGGGAGGGGGGACATTAGTCACCACTAAAGTTTAAAGTCATTTTTTGCCATATTAAATCTTAATAATTCTGTCATTAAAGAAAGCAGAGAATACCATACAAATTTAGTGGTGAAAATCCATCCACTGCTACACATCTTTTCCACCATTGTGATTACTTTTCAAAATAGCGGTGGATGTTTTTCCTTTTTGGTAACAAGACTCTGGGTTTACTTGAATTTTGAAAATTGCCTATTTCAGAGCTGCCAAGTCTCCGGCTTTTTGGATACCAGTATTTTAATAAGGAAAATGATGTTTTATTTAATTGGACCATTTGGGCGATTAAAAAGAACCAGATTTTCTCTAAGATTATAGTGGTGTGCAAAAAATCGGAGACTTGGAAACTCTGCTATTTTGATTTCATTGATATTGATTTTCTTAAAGGTATCTTCTTCTAATGTCTTTGAAACACTGCATACGAATTCTGTGTATTTTAATTACCTCTTAACTGCGAAAGAGAATAATGTTGCGAAAGTAGATTGATGGTGTAATTTTTTTCAGCAATGTATTTCGTTGGAAATAGAGGGGATGGCCGAGGCTCTGTTGTTGATACATTGTCGAGTTTTAAAAAAATACTTTCTTCTTTAATCTAAATACTTGAAAACTATTAGCATTTTATTCAACATGTTTATAATATAATAAAATATTTCAACAATATTTCACTGTTGCCCATACGCTACTTTTTTATTGAGATTGCTTAACCCTTTGAGCTCTGGTGGGTTAATTTCTTTCCGCTTAATTTTAATCACCAAATGTCAAAATGACACCGAAATGTTCGTCCAAATTTATTTAAAAATAAATTAATGAATTTTTTCGCTTATATTATAAACAGAACTTTTTGTTTCCAAAATACTGTCTCCAATGGGACATTTGGGTCTTTTGAAGAAATTCACTCACCAGAGCTTAAAGGGTTAACAAGGGATTACATGCGCACGGAATGACATACCCAGGGTGGACACGGTGAATAAATTTCTCTCCACGAATTTTTTAAAAGCAGTCTTCAAATTATTTTATCGCAGAATTTGTGAGCAATTTCAATGATTAAATAAGATGGTGATTTTTGTTTGAATTTATTGGTGGCAAAGAATAAATCGTACATATCCTGGATATGCGCGAGCATTCCCAGGTTAATTGCCCCCACTTTATTGAAATTGTATAATTCACATTATTTTCGATTAATCTTATGCGTCATTAACCCTCTAATGCCCATTGTAGAACATATGCAACCATCAGTGTTCCCGATTTAGAGGTTTTTTAAATTCACATATTCCTTATTCACACCAGAAATTCAAAGTGGAAAAATTGGCTTTATTTAATAACATATATGTTGTTACTAAATAAATCAAAATTTGCTATTTAGTTTTTTGGTATGGATTCCATTCTCTGAAATGCGCAATGTCTTGAACGCATTCTACCATGGGCATTAGAGGGTTAAAGATGATACATCTCTAAAAAAGTGGTAATAAAAAAATCCGAATTTTTAGGGGACTGGCAACAATGCAAAAGTTGATAAATAGTAATAAATATTGATCTGTGTTTACTTTTGAAACGTAAACAACTAAAAGCTAAAGATATATCAAAAATACTAGAAATCACCGTAGAACAAATACCTGCTTGACTAAAGTTTTATAAACATATTCTTAAATTTTGATTTAGAAACTACCAAGTACATTTTAATTTCGTTTGTTATCTAAAGAATATTTAGTTGCATAAATTTAGAAATCATTTCACACACAAATTAAATTTTCTATAAACTTTTGTGCACGAAATTTGCATAAGGAGCTTCTCAATGTTGCTGAAATATATGAATTTTAAACTTTATTTAACTACTAGAACATTGTAAAACCATAAACAAGCTCAATATTCTCAAAATTTAATGTATATTTTCACTCTGGTAGCATGCTTATTTGGAGATATTAAATGGGATATTGTTCAGGAATTGCTCCAGCCCTCTGAGCGTTTTGAGTACATTCCTGCATTTTTATGAAAATGCTCATAAAACTATTGTTAATTTAAATTTTCTTTCCCAGTGTCTTCTTAATATACAATTCATGCCACTTTATTTGGCACACACCTTAACCCTTTATATACCAAATTATGAATTCCTGAAAATTCCATCTTCTAAAACATTTTTTGTAAATTTTTAAAAAGCTACATTAGAAGATTTACACAATCATTTAATAAATGTTAGAAGGATTTTGCCAAATAAAATAATTAATTTAATTTGAATTTATAGGAATTTTGTGCAATATTTATAACTCCACTCAAATCTTTTATTTAGAATATTCTTTTAACATTTTAGAATAATTAGGAGATTCCCAAATATAATGGTCTTACAATAGAAATATAGCAATATTTTCTGACTAAAACTCCCCCCCTCCCACAGTATTTCCATGTCAAGAAAGCTAAAATGATGCAATTGAAAAAGAAATCAATATTTTAAACAGATTTTTATTTTGTGCTGCAATAATGCTTTTAGAAAAAGATAAAGTAAAGTATCTACTGTGTGTCCCAGATAAGTTGTTACAAACTTTGAGGCGAGATAGGGTACACCAAGACCACCCGGAATCACAGAGGAATGCCGGTGCGAAACGCTTTCCTGACGCGGTAGAGGGCATTGAATCAGTGTTGCCAGTGAGCTACTTTTTATTTTATTAATTCCAATTTCTTGATTGGCACCACTTTTTTGAAATAGTAAAATTCACTTTGTTTCCAACTTAATTGTTATGCCGTTAAACAAGGGGAATTTTATCATTTCAAAATAGTTGTGCCAATCAAGAAATCGGAACTTTAAAAAGCTAGCCCATTGGCAACTCTGCTAGGGCCAAATATCAGCTTTGTGTGATCTAGCATTTTTAACCCTTTCGCTGCGTAATTGTTTTATATAAATAGCTTAAAAATTGCGTACTTAATTCCTTCGCGACGAGCGTCTTTTCAAAACAAAAATTTTCGTCTGATTTAATCGGGAAAATTCCCCGATTAAATAAGGCAAAATTTACAATAAAAAGTAACTGCTGGGAATGATCAAGGCGGGTTAATTAGACGGAGAAAATTCATCCCAAATGAAATCTCGGGTTGCGCAAATTTTGCTATTTTTACGTTGCCCGAGAAACTCTCGGGTTGCGCAGCGAGAGGGTTAACCCCTTGGGGACGAGCGACACGTATGCGTGCCGGAAATAGGCCTAAGAATCCTCGTTTATCCTCACCAGTAACATTTTACTGTAAAATTTGCCTTGTTTAATCCAAGCATTTTCCCGATTTGAATAGGCACAAACTTCTGTTTTTTAAAACCGGCAGCAAAGTAATAAACATTTCGTAAAAGGCTCCCGTCGCGAAGGGGTTAATGCCCAATGTTGCCAGTGGGTTACCTTTTTAAAATTCAGATCTCTTGATTAACACCAGTTTTTTGAAATAGTAAAATTGGCCTAATTCAATGACATATTAATTTAGGCGAAAAGAAGGGGAATTTTTCCATTTCAGAAAAGTGGTGCTAATCAAGAAATCAGAATTTAAAGAAAGTAGCCCGCTGGCAATACTGTCAATACCCTTACTGGGTCAGGAAAGCGTTTCCAACCCGGCATTCCAATGTAATTGCGTGTCGTCTAAGTGTACCCTATCTCCCCTCGAAGTTTGTAACATCTTAGCCGGGACACCCTATATAACTCATTCTAAACTGAATTACTACTAATCTATGTATTAAGTAAATTTTATAAGAAGCTATTTTTCTGGTACTTTAAAGTACCGACGGAGCATAAAGGTTTAAAATACAATTCTGTTAAAATTATTTTTGTCGCCAACTAATATAACTTGTTTTAAACAAACGAAAAAATACGGGCAAACCTCTTAGAGGGATAGAAAAATAGGTAAATAATTACTTGCTAGCATACTTGGTACCTTATTGATATCTTCTATACTAAATAAAAATGATCTGAACTAGAAAAAATGTTTAATAAGAGGGTTAACCCATTAAGGACTGGAAGCAGGACGTTTCGGTCCCGACACTTCGGTCCCGCCATTTCGGTCCCAAGACATTTCGGTCCCGAGACATTTCGGTCCCAAGACATTTCGGTCCCGAGACATTTCGGCCCCAAGACATTTCGGTCCCGAGACATTTCGGTCCCAAGACATTTCGGTCCCGAGACATTTCTTTCCCGAGACAATTCGGTCCTGAGACATTTCGGTCCCGAGACAATTCGGTCCCAAGACATTTCGGTCCCGAGACATTTCGATCCCAAGACATTTCGGTCCCGAGATAATTCGGTCCCAAGACATTTCGGTCCCGAGACATTTCGGTCCCAAGACATTTCGGTCCCGAGACAATTCAGTCCCAAGACATTTCGGTCCCGAGATATTTCGGTCCCTTCTCCAGCAAGCTGAAATTTTGTGCACTTGAAATAGGTGACAATTTTATAGGGGACATTGTAGAGTTTTTTAAATAAAGGCCTTAAAATTTTAGTAAACACACACAAATTTCGTATGGTAATCATTTTAAATAACAAGGGGGGGGGATTGACATTTTCTATATTTTAGTGTATCATAAGTATAAGGGTCTGATAAATTAAGACATTTATAACTCGATCTATAATTATCGCAAAACACTCATATTTTGTATGGTAAACGTAATCTTTATAAAAGGAGGGACATTATCAAATTTTTTAACTGAACTCCCTAAATTTTAGTATAACTCGAATATAAGGACTCGAAAACGCTAACACTTATAACACAGATCAAAATTGTCGCAGCCCACACAAATTTCCTATGATAATCATAATCGTTTTATAAGGCAGGGGGGGGGGGGGACTCTGTTGACTTTTTATATATTTTAGTGTATCTTAAGTATAAGGTCCTGATAAATTAAAACATTTATAACTCTCTCTGTAATTATCGTAATCACATTCATATTTTGTACGGTAAACGTAATCTTTAAAAAAGGAGGTACATTATAAGATTTTTTAACTGAACCCTTGAAATTTTAGTATAACCGAATAAGGGCCCGAAAACCGCAAACACTTATAACTCGCAATCAAATTGTAGCACACCATGCAAATTTTAAATGGTAGAAGTAATCGTTTTCAGGAGTGGGGGAGGGGAGAGTTCTGTGGATTCTTTATAGAAGCTCCTCATATTTTAGTCTATCATAAATATAAAGTCCAGACAATTTAAAAATATTTATAAGTCGAGCTTTAATTTTCATATGCAAATGCCCATGCCAAAATGCACATATTCAATTGTATATAATTTGCACACTATGTGATTAATAATGAAAAAATCTGCAAATATTTTTACAAATCTTTATTTTATCCTATTATTTAACGGCGCATCAATTTTAAATGTATTGCATTTTACATATTTTTTAAAAAGGGTGTTCTTAACATGGAATTGTGATAAAGACACATTTTTTAAATTCTGCACCGGAACAGACTAGAACTTTCTATTTTATTTTAATAATTTTAATTTACTATTTTTTGAAAAACTATTTAAAAGTTTGCATTGATCTTTTTACATGTAACAATAATATTACCGCTATTTCTACCGGTGTCGAATGACAAGTTTAAAAATATTTTTAATTTTGAACCACTTCACCGTTTGCCCCGAGATAACTCGGGGATAAAAGCACTTTTTCCCCATACCTGTCGACGGTGAAGTGGTTTGCAACAATTACAAATTCTTTTTAATATATTTAAGACTTTTATATGCTTATTACATTCAAAAACTACGAGCACAATAAACATAAATCAAAATTTTAAAATTTCTATTGTCATAAAATATTCTTTTCGTATTTAAAATTAATTCTGTATTTCAAATATTTCTTTGTTATTTATTTGACTTATATACTTAGAATTAAAGCAGCTTACATGTTTTAATATGACAAATAAAAAATAAAAATGAAAATACAAAAAAAATAACATAAAATCTCAAAATAATAATGTATAGTGAATCACTTTTACGTAAAATTTCATTTTAAATTAAGAAATTTTATAAATATGTCACAATGAAGAAATTTGGAAATTTAGAAAACATATTTGGCTTTTCTTGATATCTTTTTGTTATTCATTCAAAAGAATATTATACATGTATATATATATGTCAAGTGTAGATGTCCTGGCTTCCCCCATTTGATTATGCTAAATAAAGATCCAGATAGAAGAATTATTCTACTCGCGCTCTCTTTGTTCTAGTCAGCCGGCGCTTTTTTGTGGCCACACGGCATTTTTCATCTTTAATGGCTTAAAAAAACCGGGACGACATGCAGTGGCGTAGCCAGGATTTCGTTTCAGGGGGGGGGGGAGGGTCCAGAATTTTTCCTTCATGTTATATATATAGTAAAACCTGTCAAGATGAAATTGTAAATATTGGTGAAAAATTCCATTTTACACAAGTTTCCGTGTTATTTGGTGTATTTGTATAGTATTCTTTTCCGTAGCACTATGGAACATTTATGTTTAAGACAGAACTCCGTTATAAGCAGGTTCCATTTTTAAAAGTTTTGTGTATTTATATAAATATACTTATTTATATCATATGAATAGAATAAAACTTGTCAAAATAGTAATTGTCTATAACAGAATCCTGTCTTTAACGTAAGAGTTACATGGTCTTAATATGAATTGCGATACAATTAAATTTGCTGAAAACCTGTCTGAAAAGGGGATTTTCACCCTTCTTTAGTGAAGCATAGTGAAACCTGTGAAAGCGGAATCTTTCTATAACGGAATCCTGTCTCAAACGGAAGAGTTTCAGAATCCCTGCGAAACGAACAATAGATCTTATTGAGGTAGTGTATCTTAGAAGTATAATTAATTACACTTCTTTACATGGAAGCCTGTCTAAAATGGAGCTTTTTACCAGTCCTTGGAATCTTGTCTTGACTGTGTATATATGATAGAAGTATTTCGAGTAACTTTAAGAATTTAGGTATATCCTTATTTAATTTCTTAATAAAAAAAAAAAAAAAAAACATGGATAAAAAATATAAGGCCAATCTCTATAACTGCAACTAATAATACATTCAAGTTACATTAATATTTACCAGTGGAAAAAATTAACTTATGATGTAAAAATCTGATCGCATACTGAAGAGTTAAATTTAATTAACCCATTCGCTGTCATTCACGAGTATACTCGTGGCTTTAATTTATTGATTACTTTGTCACCACTATTTTAGAATTTAAAAAAAAATGCCTCATTTATTGGCAGAAATTTCGCTGTATTAGTAAAGCGAAATTTATCTTTCTGAATTTGTGCTGGCAAACGACCTTCAACAAAAAATTTGAAAATTCTTAGTTTTGGCAGCGAATGGGTTAAATCAAGTTTCATATTACATAACATTTGCCTACAATAAAGTTAGGGCCAAGTGGTTAAGTGTAAAACAGCAATTTTCATGTTTAATTTCTTGCCATTGAATTAAGAATTTGTGCTGTAATAGATATTGGATAATGATTTCACATAAGTGTCAATCGCATGAGCCGTTCATGCGATCCGCCGCGCTCCCCATGGAAATTTTTGAGGTAACCCAGATAGCATGAACATTAGCAGAAAGTTTGATTTTTTCTGATATTATCTTGCCGTGACAAATTTGACTTGAGAAATTCGCAGCAAATCTCCCGCAAGGTATACCATCACCCATTTGCATGAGTAGTTTGTTGTGAAACTGATGGCAAGACTGTCTTTAATTCACGAAAGCAAAAAATCTCTCTGTTGAGAGACTCAACAACAATGAGAATCAGCACCTACGCAGAAATTGCAGAAATTTTATTCGGTAGGCACCGTTTTTTCTAAACGCTATACTTATTAAATACCAAAAAATGCTCGAAATGAAAAGTACAAATATTACCTAAACTTGTTTATGGTGATAAAACCTATGCATCGGCCTTCTGACGGCGCTTTCGCATCAATAGACCTGATCAGGTCTATTGACCCCTTCGAAGGGGTTAAACTTATAGTGTGATATGGAAAGATTACTACTTTGCCGTAAGTTTGCGGTATTTTTGATTACTTGTTTTCCGTTAGTTTGCAATAAATTTGATACAGCATGAATTTAACTTGCACGACAAGTTGAAAACACTCATAGTTATATTGTTAAGTAAAAAAAAAATTCAAAAAGTGAATTGTTTTTATTAAACGTATTTATCAATTCAAAATTATTTTAATTATTAATTGTTTAGATAACTAATTTATCAATTGCTTGTTTAAAAACTATTACATGAACTACCGGGTGTCCCAAAAAGGACTGACTGATTTTAAAATTCAATAACTTGCAAACGGTGACAGATATTTAAAAAATTCTTGCAGGAGAGTTATGCATAAGGTCAAAAGTTTTTTTACAGTGATTTTCAATTTTAGTTCGAATTACAAACAATAGATGGCGCTGCGATCAATAGACGCTGAATTCAGGCTCGATTTTTGGTACTTCGTGGCCCGGATAATACATTTCCATCTCCTTTTTCAGCATGGAACAAGAGAAAGGACCAGAATTCGAGCCTGTATTTAGCGACTATTGCTTACAGCGCCATCTATTGTTTGTAATTCGAACTAAAATTGAAAATCACTGTAATAAAACTTTTGACCTTATGCATAACCCTCCTGCAAGAATTTTTTAAATATCTGTCACCGTTTGCAAGTTATTGAATTTTAAAATCAGTCAGTCCTTTTTGGGACACCCGGTATATAATAGTTTTTATAGGGTAAATGCAAATGTATATTTTTTTTAATTTTCGGTTATTATAACGTTATTAACTTCATTAGGATGTATAAAAGTGATAAGGGTTCTGAAGATAAACATGTTGTTTATTCATTTATTAGTTAGCTTATAATATTATTTTTGCTCTTTAATTATAATTAATTAATAATTTCTTACTTTTTGCGAATTGTAAATTATAACTGTACTTAAAAAATTAAAATCTGCATAATATCACCTAACACTGTTAAAAGGTATTTTTACGTATTTGCACAAAGTTGCATTATTATTATTATTATTATTATTATTATTATGTTTAATTAATTAATTATTTATTACTTAGACTTTATGTTTTTGACTGATTTTTCAAAAAATTCCTATATTATTTTTTGGAAATTATAAATTAAAACTTTTGAATAAAAGCTTTAAGTGCTATTAATAATTGCTACTAATAATTGCTATTAATTAATTCTCAAAAAAGTTAGGAATTTTAGTATAAAAATTAAATTAATATTTTATTAAATATATTTTTTATTTAATGTATCCTTAATTTATTAAATTAATAACATTATTAATGTACATTACATTTTTTTACTTTAAAATAAACTCAATACATAATACATTTTATATTCAATTTATCATATAGTAGTTATAAACTGAAATTTATCTTTTACATGTTTATTTATTTTATATTTAAAGTCACCGAAATTTAAAACTATTAATATAATTAATAATAAAACTAAAATAAAAAATTATTAATTTTTTTTCTGGGAAAGTGGGAGGAAAAGGGTAATATTAAAAATCAATAAATAAAAGACAAATAAAAACAAGTTGGAAATTGCTCGTCAAACGTGGCAAATGAGGTGCGTTCGTACTATAACTAGTTTTATAATTAGTTTTTGCACCCCATATTGTACTGAATGTATATATTTTTTTTTGCACTTCATGAGTGCATAGCCTGTGACATCATTAAAATGCACTTGCAATAATTTTTTCCCATTCCCCGTAATGTAAAGAAAAAAATTGACAGTCCCTGTAATTAAACTATGCATCCGATATCCATAAAATTTGAAATGGCTCGACAAAATTATGCAACAATCATATATTTAAAATTTCAGACCATTCGGTTGGGTTGTTTTTGCTCTGTTATATGCGGAGACAGACGGGCAGACGGATGGACTGAACGACGACTATAGGTGCTACGTATTTATATAATTACGAACGCACCTAAAAACCTTAGTTTTGTCAGTTAAAAATTGGAAATAAAATTAATTAAAATATTACTTACACTATTACATAAAATAAAACATAATCATCTTATTACAAAGAAATAGGCCCAGTTTCAATAAAATTAGTTCACAAAAATCATCTGCAATGGGTGAGAAGACTGTTAAAGGTGCAACCAATAATTATTAAAAAAAAAAAAAAAATGAAGCGGCGGGTGGAGTTTTCTGACAACAAAATATTTTTCCTGGCACACCTAATTACCAAATCACTATTGTTTTCCCAATGTTTATAATGGTAAAGTAACTTTTGAAAACAAAATTATAACTTTGTATTATAAAAGTAATAAGAAAAATTAAATATTTTTGCTTCAATAAGTATATCTCATTTCTGAATTATTAAAGGAGAGGATGTAGAAGAATGATTTGAGGAAATATTTACCTACAATAGCTTATAAGTGTCCAATTGAATTATTGAAGACATTTATTATTAATCTAATTGTAAGAAGGAGAAAAATAAGAACAGTTTTTTAAATTATTTAATTAATGATGATAATTTAAATGTTCTAAAAAACGTATGAAAACAACCAAAAAATCATCTATGGCAGTTTATAGTATATATAAAATACCTAATATTAATAACAAATAATACAACTTAAAAAATCCATTTTGTTAAATAATAATAATAATAAAAAGACAATGTCCCCTGTAAAATTATATCACATTGTTCAATCAAAAAAATTTTCAGCTCGCTGTGATTTCATTATCACGAGTTATAAAAGTTTAAATTTATCGGATTGTTATATTCAGCTTTTTTTTTTAATTTGGGGGGTGGGGGGTGTTAAAAAATTTAAAAAGGTCCCAAATAATGTTTAAATTACAGTGTTTGGCGGCCCACGACAATTAGAATACGAGTTATAAGGTGGTGGGCACCGAAATGACAAGGGACCGAAATGGCCAGGGACCGAAATGGCCAGGGACCGAAATGGCTGGGGACCGAAATGGCCAGGGACCGAAATGGCCAGGGACCGAAATGTCTCGGGACCGAAATGTCTCGGGACCGAAATGGCCAGGGACCGAAATGTCTCCGGACCGAAATGGCCAGGGACCGAAATGTCTCGGGACCGAAATGGCCAGGGACCGAAATGTCTCAGGATCGAAATGGCCAGGGACCGAAGTGTCTCGGGACCGAAATGGCCAGGGACCGAAATGTCTCGGGACCGAAACGGCGGGACCGAAATGGCGGGACCGAAGTGTCGGGACCGAAATGTCGTGTACCCTTAAGGACTAGCATGGTTTACAGGAATTTTATTCCGTTCACACCACGTTTTGTTAAACGCTTACTTTTACTTTATGAATCACTGAAATGTGTTAATTAAATAAGGCAAATTTTACTTTTCTCTTAAAAAAAAGTGCGAAAATCACAAATATAATGTTGCAAAAACGCAGCGTCAGTCTATGGTGGTCTGTAATGGGTTAATAACTCTTTAATAAAATTATTATTGTTAACTTATTGCGGTGTTGTGGTTCCGTTTTAACTTAAGTTACGAAAATTTTCGGTGTAAAACTTGCTTATTTCACCTGAGTTATATTGATATAATTGTTTGGAAACTATTGGCATGTCTATTCTTCGGTAATTGTTTTAATATCTTTCACTTAATGAAATTTCTGATTTTATTTGAATTGAAAAAAGAACCCGAAAAATTGTCAGGTATGACAGTATAATGAAAATAACTTGCCGATAACTTTCGTAAAATTGTGTCATCCTACTTCAAATAAACGTACGTCATACCAGACATTTTATTTAGAAATTAAAATTGTATCAGAAACACTATGAAATAAGATAAATTTAATTAAACTAGAAAGATAGACCGTCAAAAATGGAGGAAAATGAGACATAAAAATATATACAACACATGTGCAAGAATAAGAGATTTTCTCGCTTTTTCCGCAGTGATAGATGAAAATTACACATTTTAAAAGCGAATTTATGGAAAAATATTTATATAATGAAAACATAAAAAATTCAATTTAAAGATAAATTAAAACTTGGTTACAAAACTTCAGGATATACGATGTTGTTTTTTATATACAAATTACTTCTATTTCTGAATAAAATTAGATAAATGGCTTCTTCATGTTAAATAAATTGTATAAATATTGAAAAAAAAAAATACGTATATATATATATGAAATGAAACAGTGAAAAGATTGCCAGAACATATGTTGCCAAATTTCCTTCTTCGCCAAGGCAGTTTTCTGTATTTCGCCAAGGCCCCTATACTGGAAAATTACCGAGAATTTAATTTATGTATCCGGCTATGTAAAGCACATTAAAATCGGGAAGTTAGGAAATGAGATAATACAGCGCCGTCTGCTGGCGGTAAATTTATTAGCAGCATCGGGATGAAGATATTTGAAAACATTTTAGTATATTACACTTTAAATTCTGACCCACAGATTTAAAAAAAACCTCTTAAATGCGCGGAGTTTAAATCAAATTACATAGAGCTCGATTATGAAACATAAATGGGTTTCAGTGGGAATTGCGCCAAATTAGCCGGCTTTCGCTAAGTTGGCTTCATATATTGCAAATTATTTTTGTCGCCAAATTTGGCGATATCCTGGCAAGTTGGTCAAAATTTGGCATTATGCAGTGATGGAACAGTGGTGCAGCAGTTGAGTGATTGTCACCACTAAATTTTTACAGTATTCTTCAACTTCAAAAATCTCAGAAATTCTGTCCTGAAGTTAGATTAAGAATACTAATAATATTTTGTGGTGTCAGTTTATTCTCTGCTGCTACACTGTTCCATCACTGCAATATGTTGGTAACCCTACCATTAATACTTTTCAACAACTACTCAGTGTTGAAGCCTAACATTAAGACTCCTATAATGGAGCCCTACCTAACATGACCGTGATCAATGTGGCGGTCCAACAGGAATTGTAAGGGACACGCAGAGACTTGGATTTTATATAAATAGATAATAATACTGGCTCGAAACTTGTTTTTTTTTTATATAGAAGATATGTATATTTTTTTTACGGAAATTATCGATAACCTGTCAGTTATGGCAAAACCATGGAACTACTAATACAAAGGAACTGACAAAGGAACATCCCCTTTAAGACCCGATGTATTTGTAAACAAAGCTAGTCATGCCTGTAGAAATTAAAACATGGACTGCAATTGCTACCTGTTCTTAAAAAAGGATACTTTACTCTATCTGCAAACAAGAACTATCGTTCGATTCGAGTTTTTATTACATACGACACAGAGGCAAAGCTTTAAATGAATGCCTAACCCGCATGATCGTGCGGGTTGGGTCTCAAAGGGATATAATTAAAATAGTGAAGCTTCAACTGTTACCGCTTTCGCAGGGGTTGATTACCGCCAATGGAAACTTCAAGCAGTAAATTTGTATAGAAAATTTCTCCTTATTTAAACGACTTATAAACGGGAAATTTCTGTCATAAATAATGGCAGAATAGATTTTTCATTTTTACTGTTGGAGGTTTACGTTGACGGTAGTCAGGCCCTGCACCCTACATTTCCGTCATATTGTGAAAAACAGTGAAACAAACTGTTTTACCAGGGAAAATGTTACCAGTAAAAATAAATAGAAAAACTTCTTATATTTGTTAGAAAATATTCCGATGAATAATATGATTAAATAAGATGAAATTCTCTATTAAATTTTACTGGTGGGAAGTTAGCCCCGGTGGTTATATGAAGCTGTAGATCCCATTAAAAAAAGCAGCCGACATCTTGTGACAACCTCCTCAGTTACTTTACTCACAACCAGTAGACAGTAATCTATATGTCTCCTCTTCTTTATTCATAACTCCATTGGCAAAACTTACAAGGGAACCACTTTTGGTGTTGCTCGCACCTAGCATCGAGACCTGGTGCGTTTTGTAGCCCTATACATAAAAGTTAGAGAACCGAAAAAAATTCTTTGTTAAAATAATATTTTATATACTTTTTTATACTTTTCATTTTTTATTATTACATATTTATTTGTTTATTTCACGCCAAAAGTGAGTTAAGTCGCCAAATAGTGCGCTACAATTCCCCCGCCCGCTTTATCCAAAGAGAAAATATACAGAACATATTACTAGAATTATATTAGATTGCGATTTTTTTTATAATTGATAGCATAAGAAACAAATATTAGGTTTTCATATTTTTTTTTTCTATGGAGACGATAAATATATAAGTAATAAATATAATTCTTAAAAGCTTCGAAGATCATTGAAACTATTTTTTAGTGAAATATAAAATAGTCAAAATATTTTCTTTTGAAATCGAATGAAATAAAGTTTCGAATGTTTAAAATGAAATGTTGCTGTATTTAGTCCTTCGTTAAAAGTAATCGTAAAGTAAATTAATGTTTTTACACAATTTAGAAAAATTACTGTGGCGAAATAGGTCGGACATTGCAAATTCTACCTACTATTACAAATTCAGCTACGACATTTGGCTAGGGTTGCCAGAGAGCTCTACTTCTGAAAATAAACGCCAACTGTTTCCCCGCCAAAAATATGAATATAAAGTTGCAATTTTTGAAAATCAAATTCTTGGGTTTTTGAAGGAATTTTCAAACTTTTTTCAATATTTTATACTTATTATTAACAAATTTTTATTTTTAAATGCTTTTCTTTAAAAAAATTCAATTTTAATAGTTCGAAAAGTGGTCTCGAAAATATCATTTTCAGAAAGTTATGCTGCTGTATAATCAAGAAATATTATTCTAACAGAAAATTTTTATCGATTCTCAAACTTCATAATATAGGGCTTTAAAATGCACCAGGTCTCAATGCTAGGTGCGAGCAACACCAAAAGTGGTTCCCTTGTTAGTGATGAGCATGGAACTATTAATAAAGAGGAACTGACATATCCTTAAAATAGTGAATCTTCAACTGTAACCGCTAACAAAGGGGTTGTTTATCGACGGTGGAAACTCCCACCAGTAGGTTTATATAGATATTTTAAACTTATTTAAACGCCTTATTTTTACAAAATTTCAGTCATAAATAGTGGAAGAAACAATATTTCATTTTTACTGGTAGGAGTTTTCTTTGGTGGTAGTTAGGCCCTGAGTTTCCGCCATATTGTGACAACCATGGATACAAACCGACAGTTTTATAAGGCATACTGACACCGGTAAAAACAAATAGAAATTTGTATGACATTTTTGAAAAAAAATTCCATGAATAAGACGCTTCTTTAAGACGAAATCTTCTATTCAATTTTACTGGTGGGATGCTTGACTTATCGGTAGTCAGAAACTGAAGAACCGATTTCAAAAAAGCAGCCGCCATATTGTGACAACCTCCTCAGTTACTTCACTCGCAACTGGTAGACAATACACTATATGTCTCCTCCTTTTTATTCATAACTCCATTGTGATGAGCAGAATGAATGATTTTACCATTCGAATAAATCATTCGGGCATGCGCAAATGCATTGCTGACAACCTATGTTTTTAAAAATTCAATTTGTACCAGATATTTTGTATCAAAAAAGTAGTTTCTTATTTTAATTAGAATTAATTTAAAAATCCCATAAAAATATAAAAATTTTTTTATCTGAAAATTTCTAAAAAAAGATAATTGTTTGCACAAACTTCGGTGGCTGGCAACTATGTTTTTGCTTCTTTTCTTTTTACAAACTTTCTGGTGGTAATTGATTAAATATATATACAAAGGTTGGAAACTATGTTTTTGCGCATGCCCGAATGATTCATTCGAATCGTAAAACCATTCATTCTGCCCATCACTAGCAAAACCTATAAGTCATACCTGACCACGGAACTATTAATAAAGAGGAACTGACATATCCTTAAAATAGTGAAGCTTCAACTGTAACCGATATCACAGGAGTTGTTTGTCGACGGCGGAAACTCCCACCAGTAGGTTTATATAGATATTTTCAACTTATTTAAATGCCTTATTATTAAAAAATTTCAGTCATAAATAATGGTAGAAACAGATTTTCATTTTTACTGGTAGGAGTTTTCTTTGGTGGTAGTTAGGCCCTGCGTTTCCGCCATATTGTGACAACCATGGAAACAAACTGACAGTTTTATAAGGCATACTGACACCAGTAAAAACAAATAGAAATTTTTACAACATTTTTGAAAAAAAAATTCCATGAATAAGACGCTTATTTAAGACGAAATCTTCTATTCAGTTTTACTGGTGGGATGTTTGACCTATCGGTAATTAGAAACTGAAGAACCGATCTTAAAAAAGTAGCAGCCATCTTGTGACAACTTCCTCAGTTACTTCACTCGCAACTGGTAGACAATACACTATATGTCTCCTCCTTTTTATTCATAACTCCATTTACCTGACAACCTACCGATAATTTCTTCAAAAATGTGTCAGTATCTTTGTAGAAAATAAACACGTTTTGCACAAGAAGTTTTATAAAATAAAATGATTCTTGTTTAACCCCTTAACAGTCCAATTAAATTACATTTTAAAAATTCAGATTCTTAATTTCCACCAGTTTTTTGAAAAAGAAATAGTCACCATATTTAATGACAGGTAAAATTATACGAGAATAAAGCCAATTACACTATTTTTAAAAATTGTTGGGAATCAAATAATCTGAATAAAATATACAGCCCGTGAATATCACGGGAGCGAGAATTAACGGGTTAATTGTGGTTCTTGTTTAACCCCTTCAAGGGCGGTGGTTCATTTTTGGACCACTTTATTTTAATTCCTAAATCCCACTTTCGCACCAGAATATTAGAATGCAAATTTTAATTTTATTACCGTAATTTCCGGCGTATAATCCGCGGATCAAACAATCATGTTTCGACCCAGAAAGTTTTAAAAGTAAAATGTAATTTATTAGGTCACTATAAATATTTGTATTCAATTACTAAATAAAATTTCTGGGTCCAAACAGAATTGTTTGATCCGCGGATTATACGCCAGAAATGACGGTAAGTACATAAACAAAAGCTTTTGCCTTTTTAAAATAAATTTGTTTGTAAATTCTGGTGTCAATCACTCATTTTAGCATTTTAGGAATAGAAGTGCCTTGCTCCTGAAAGGGTTAACAAGTTTTTTTTTAACAAACAGTTCTTGTTCAACAAAAGTTTTCTGAAGATATATGGCTGATTCCATGAAAACTTGTCATTTCTGTCACACAGCTGAAAATCGCTATGTTTGTTGAGAGCAGTTATTTTCGAAAAGTTTGCTTCGCGTTATTAAATTTATAAGATATCTGCGATAAAATAAGTCACATTTTTTCCGTTCTAAAATACTGGTAGCTATGAAGCATAATGATTTTCAGCTGTGTGACAGACATGAGAAATTTTCATGGAATTAGCCATATATATATTTGTTTCATCTACGTCAAACTGACGCAATTTTCCACAAATATCGGAAGTTGACAGTTGTTAGAAATAAACATCCACAGAATTGTGAAAAAAAGATGAAGTGACTTATCTTCAAAATGGTTAAGAGAAAATGTTTTGCACTTGTGTATCTTTACAATTGGTTTTCTATTAAATAAAGCTGAACGTGTTATTACTGTGGAAGTATGAATGAAGGATTGAAATTTCCTCAAAATAGTAAAGCTTCAACTCTAACCAGTTTCCCAGTGGCTTATTGCCACCGGAGAAAACTTCAACCAGTAAATTTTAATAGTATTTTCCCCCTTATTTAAACGCCTTATTAACACTGGATTTCATCCATAAATATGCCGCAAAACATATATTAATTTTTCCTGGTGGAAATTTCCTTCTGTAGTAGTCAGGCCCAGCGTTTCCACCATATTATAACAACCTAAACAACCGGCTGTGTGCGTCCGTGAAAGAGATTAAAATACCCTTGCCGTATCCACCAGTAAAAACAAATAGAAATTTTTAACATATTTGTGAGAAAAATGTTTCATGAATAAGCCGCTAAAATAAGGCGAAATTTTCTATTGAAAATTTACTTGTGGAAGTTTACTTCAGCGGTAATCAGAAACTGTTGATCCGATGGAAAAAATCAGCCGCCGTCTTTTGACAACCTCCGCAGTTACTTCACTCGCAATTGGTAGAGTCTACACAGGTCTGTCCAACCTGGCGCCCTCGAAAACCAGAAAATCCAAACAGAAATATTTGCCTTATTTAATGTCCGAATGCCTGGGATTTAATAAGTCCGGTATTTCTGTAAAAAATTTCTATTATACTGCAGGTGCCAGGTTGGACAGCCATGCTCTACAATAAATGTATCCTCCTTTTTATACATAACTCCATGTAAACATTCTTACTTTTTAAAGAGAAAATTGTTGTACCGCAGTTTATACAGGGATTGATGGATTTAAAAACAGGTCTGAAATTGTATTTATTTTTTGTTATTTAGCTACGTGAACAGGGTTGCCAGTGGGCTATTTTTTTAAATTCAGATTTCTTGATTGCCACCACTTCTTTGAAACGGCAAAATTAACATAGTTTTCGCCTTAATTATTATGTCATTAAATAAGGCATATTTTACCATTTTAAAAAAGTGGTGCCAATCAAGAATCTCAATTAAAAAAAAGTAGCCCATCTGGCAACACTGTACGTGAACCAGATAACCTTAATTTCTGTTTGAATACTAAATGTTATGCCCCCTGAAGACAGTCGACTGTTCGATTCGTAGTCTTTGAATCAACCGTTTTCAAAAAGTTAATACCGTATATACTCGCGTATAAGTCGACCCCAAATTCGAGATTAATAACAGACTGAACACCAGTATTTTTAAAAAGTTATCTTCGTCTTATCTAAATGCAAAATTTGCTGATATTAAATAAGCTGAAGATGGCTACAAGAAAATACTGGTATGCAACATATTTTTTTCTCGAATTTAGGGGTCGACTTATACGCGAGTATATACGGTAATACAACAGGTTTCACATGTTTCTTGATTTGACCTACCGTTAACCCTTTATTGGGTAATGGTAATATACTTATCACTTAATTTTTATTGAAAACTCATTAATTCGCACCGGAATTTTTAGTAAAATATTTTGTTTTTATAATGCACGTGATGAAAGGCCGCATTTTATTTTTAAATAAATTTGTGCGTTGATTCTGGTGACAGTAAAACTTTTCAACATTTCAGCCACAGAATTGATTTGCCCGATAAGGGGTTAATTTCAACTTTTATCTTTCGCGTTATTTCAAAGCAGAATTTGTAGTAACATAGCTGCCAACTTCCCGCTAATCTTCCGTACAGTGTTGCCAGATGGGCTACTTTTTTTAAATTCAGATTCTTTATTGGCACCACTTTTCTGAAGTGATAAAAAGCGCATTATTTAATGACATATTAACAAAGGTAATTTTACTGTTTCAAGAAAGTGGTGGCAATCAAGAAATCGGAATTAAAAAAAGTAGCCCACTGGCAACACTGCTTCCGTAACGTACGGATTAATTTGACCCAGGTTAACGACATTTCGAATGAGAAAATTTATTTGATGAATCTTTATTTATTCAATTTCGTGTTTCTACGTAAAACAAATTTAACTACATTTCTTTTAAAATATTCTGTTTTGAAACGTGTTAAATCTGTGTCAAATTTACTCATCACGGAAGATTAGTTGGAGGTTGGCACCTATGGTAGTAATATTTCTGCGACTAAATAAAAAGAAGTTTAATACTCGGAAATAATAATACTCCAAGATCCCTACGAGACCTGTATAATGTCAGCACATTTTTTTTAAATTTTTCTATCAATCGGCTGAAATATCATACAAAAATTCCCTATCGCCGTACTTCCTAGCTGGGTGTAAGCATAATATTCTTTTAAAATGTTCAGTGAAAAATGTGGATATTAGAATTAAATTCCATTCTGAAAATGATAAAGGATTTTTTTCTTTCTCGGAGCTCATTCTAAAAGCAGAATAATAAAACTCGAACAATTTTAGAATTCCTTACATCTTTTCTCTTTTTAGATATCAACTAAAATTTAAATATTTTTTCTATTAAAACAATTTAAATTATGAGCTTTTTTTTTCAATCTCTTAGTTTTAAAACACGAATTTTTGTATTTGAAAATCATTGTTAATTTCTTCTATCTTTACAAGAAGAAAGTATTGGATTCATGAAGTTTTCAATTTCCGGTTTTCGATGGATTTATACGTTTTAGAAGGTCCTGAATACGATTTGATGTTTTTTAGAAAATGTGTGTCTGTGAGTCTGTCTGTCTGTATGTGACAAAAATTTTCCAGGCGGTCTGTCTCAAGAACTAATGCACTGAATTTAACAAAACTTTAGATTTAGTTAGACCTTGATATAAACTGGCACTGAGTAGTTTTTTGTGTATATTTCCCAACAGATGGCGCTGCTATGCTGCCTTTTTCTCGGTTTTCGCAATAGCTCTATCTGAAGAACTAACCCACGGATGTACATCAAACTTCAGATTAAGTTACAAGTTGACTTATGTTGTTGCTTATAAAGGTTTTTGTGTATATCGAAAACAGTTGGTGCTGTTATGCTGCATTTTTCACAATTTCAGCAGTAACTCAATCTCAAGAACTAATGTACAGAATTTAATAAAACTTTAGATTCAGTTACACCTTGATATAAACTGGTGCTGATTAGATTTTGGTGTAGGGGAAGCTGGCGTAAAATGATCCTAGTGTGCAAAACAATCCAACTTGTTTTTTTTTTTCAGACAGGTCGCGCTGTCTACAGGGTAACACATAAAATAGTTGTGTCAAATGAAGAAAAAGCAATGGCGGTATTCAAATGATCGCAGTATTACGCGTCTGAATAGAATTCTTTGAAAAAATGGTTTGTATAACATCTGTTATATGATAAGCTCTAACTTTCATATTTATTTAGATATACATTCTTTCATGTACAGACAAATGACTTGGTTTATTTAATAGAGTACGTTTTTAGATGTGAACTGCCCATGCTAAGTTTGTTATGTTTTTTGGCGTCATCCAGTTATATGACCTAAACTGGACGCCCATGTTGCCGGGTAAAATGATCCATTATGTGGATCGTTTTACTACCATTTTATTGTCTGAAGAAAATCCGGTACCAGTTCCTAGCCATCGTGGGAGCCAAATGTACGACTGCCCCAAACCTTTCTCTTTGAGTCCATGTGTTATCCTAACATCTCCAAATAGAAATAAAGCACTTCGGGAAAAATGAAATCGATGGAAAGTGCCATTTTAACGAGCAGTCCTTATAAGAATTAACTGAGCTTGGAATCGAAAAATAGAGAACAGAAAGAGAAGAAAAAAACAGGATACAGCTAAGAAAATACAATTAAAATATGCTACATCTAGAAACGAAATAGCCAGAACAAGCAAAGAAAAGAGCATGAAGTCAAAGTAAAGACGAATCCCCCATCAGTGTTGCCAGTGGGCTTGTTTTCTTTAAATTCAGATTTTTTGATTGGCACTACATTTCAGAAATGGTAAAATTCCCCTTATTTTCGCCTTAATTAATGTATCATTAAAAAAGGCGAATTTTACTATTTCAAAAAATTGTTGCCAACCAAGATATATGAATTTTAAAAAAGTAGCCGGCTGGCAACACTGATTCCCATAAAACAGAAAATGGTGCCTAAAAACCAATATTTGGAATATAGTGAAAGAGATTCAGTCGATGAACACAAGTGTATTTATTGCGATGAACTATTTGCCTCCTCTGCAGCAGGTGAAGGTTCGATCTATTGTCACAAGTGTCGTAAGTGGGCTCAAAATGCATGCGCAAGGATAGATGAGAATGACGATTATGTGTATCTTTGAGATCAGGGTTGCCAGTGGGCTACTTTTTTTAAATTAAGATTTCTTGATTGCCACCAGATTTTTGAAACGATAAAATTACCTTTGTTTTCGCCTTAATAAATATGCCATTAAATAAGCCGCATTTTACCATTTCAAAAATGTGGTGCCAATCAAGAATCTGAATTAAAAAAAAAAGTAGCCCACCTGGCAACACTGTTTGAGATGTGTGCTTAACACTAGAATGCCCGGAAATTTAAGAAAAGTTTCATAAAAATGTTTGACATCAGAATTTTTATTTAAAATTATTTCACTGATTTATTTAACGTAAATCTGCGTAGTCTAAATTTAGCTTATTTTCTGAAAGAATTTCTGGTTGCAGTTGACATTTAATCATAAGGTCGGAGTCGAAATGACTCCTTCCGGGCGTTCTTGTATAAAATATTCCGAGTTTTCGGATGGGGCGTAAATAGCATAGCTGCCAACTTGTACGGATTTTTCTTACCACTAAAATTTAATAGAAAATTTTGAATTATTTAAACATTAAATTTTTTTTAATTTCGGCGATTGAATTAGCTAAAATTTATTGTTAAATTTTAGTGGGATGAAAAATCCGTACAAGTTGGCAGCTATGTAATAGGCATTAACTTATTTATGCGTTTATTATGGGCTATTATTTTTGGATCATAATTTTCAAATATTCCAATTTATTATTTTTTCAAAAATATTTGTGACACTTTTTTATTTTAAAATTTACATAAAATAAATTATGCATGATATTTGATTGTTAAACTTATTTTATTTCATTATGTATTGTCATAATTACTTTTATATCCTTTATTTTGCCGATGAAAAACAATTTACAATTATTTTTAAATGATGGAACATTTTGCCCTTGTGCGAGGGTAAAATGATCCTTTGGTCAGATTTTCAAAAGTCTATTTTTTTCACTCCTCAATTTGGGCTTAAAATATTATTAAAGTATGTTTGTGATGTAAAATATTGTAAAACATATTAGCATAGGACCAAAGTTTTATTTAGACAGTTGCGTTATTTTACACATGTTTTCTCCTTAAGGGGATCATTTTAGGCCCCCTACCCCTATATCTTTCAACAAGTGGTGCTGCGTTTTGTGCGATATCCGCAATAGCTCTGTCTCAAGAACTAACGCACGGATTTTCATCAAACTTCAGATTGAGTTTGACGTTGGCGTAAGCTGTTACTGATTAGATTTTGGTATAAATCGCACAACATGTGTTGCTGTTATGCTGCATTTTTCCCGATTTTCACAGAAGCTATATCTCAAAAACTATTGCACGCAATTTAATCAAACTTAATATTTTGTTACAGTTTCACGTATCGTAATTTCCCGCGTATACGCCGCGGCTTAGTTAAGTCTATTTCATACCGGAAATTTTATTTAAACAATGAAGTCAAATAAATGCTAAGCAAAAGCAAGTCACATTTTATTTAAAACAAATTCTGGTAGGGAATCGAATTATCTGAGCTGCGGCGTATACACGGGAAATTACGGTAAGTAGATCCTTATTAGACTTGGGTGTATCTTGAAAAAAAAGTGTTGATTTTATAGTCTTTGGGTTAGAAATTTTGGTTGCGGACATCTGAAAGGGTGGGCTCCGAAATGCGACGATTTGTTTGAAACAATGCGACACTTATATCTGTTTGTTAAATACATCCAATTCAACGAACCTACCTTTAAAATCCTCATGATGGGAAATATATTATCATTTGATTTTGGCACTGTGATAGCGAATATTAAATTATTAACAAGTATGAGATGGAAGAAAGTTTTGGGATTGGCACATCCAAATATATTTAACTTTGCTTTCACTTTAATCGTTCACAGATTAAAATATTTTAAAATTCAATACATTAAATTAGAGAACTTTGCTTCATTACCGAAGATGAAGAACACATAAAAACTTTCAATGAGACAATCAAAAGAAAATAGGAATTGTAAATTTGGATAAATATTTATATATGGCTATTACCTTATGTCATAAACTCGTTATATCTTTCTTCAGTTTATGCCTTCAAAATATATAGAAAATATAGAAAAAAATCCAATTTCGTTTCACCCAGTCCTGAACCTCACGCGACAGAGAGCAGGACTGAGGAAGAAAAGATCAATGTAACAGGCTCTGACCGTTGGGGCACAAACTGCCCCCTCCCGACAAGAAGCGGGGGAGGAGAATGAAGCATGGTGAAAATGAGTGATGCTGCGAAGAATGTGCACTGGAACCCACCAAGAGTCCAGAATTTTTATGGTTGTTGGTAGTGACGTTTAGACGCCTGCTTGGCGTTCTTGCAGCAGTATACTCGTCACGTCAGACCACTAGGATGTGACTGTGGAAATTTCCGTGAGATATTTATAAACTTTGTTTAGTTTCGCCAACAGTTCGCAGGACGAGAAAGTATATTAAGAGGCCAGGATTTCCGGGAAGAAGAGAGATATCTTAAATGCCAGGCTTCGGTCAGGCCACAGTGATAGTACATGTGATTTGGGGAGCCTACCTCTCCACATTCGCAGAGAGGTGAAGAGACGCAATGGAATTTCTTTAAATATTTTTTAAATGGGACATCTCCTGTGAGGAGAGGAAATATAGATCTCTTGAGACTTTGAGAATTATATCATATGTGTTGTGTCCCTTGTCAGACTCATCCCACCTGGCCTGCCAGGCCTATAGAATTCTATCTTTTAAGACTCGTCTGACACGGGAGAGGAAATCGGGAGTACGAAATCAATTGAATGGTTCTCTGTTGCAGCCTTGGCCAGGGCATTGGACCGTTCATTGTCCTCAATGCCAATGTGGGCCGATACGTGACCAAGGGAGGTTTTATCGATTAGTAATAGGAGTTGTTGCTTTATTTTTAAGAGTATTGAGTGCTTGGTGCGGTATGCGAATATTGCCTGCATGCTGGAGAGACTATCACTGTAGACTAGGGAGAACCGGAAAAACTTTTTCTCGGAATTCATATTGCTTGAGTCATTTTATGGTGTGAAACTGGCTGGAATATATTGTCTCCAAATTGCAGCTCAAATTGTTGCCACCTTGAGGTTCCCCACTTCAAGTAAATATTTGTGTTGCGTCTTTAAAAAGTTTTTAATGCCTTTTTATATAAAAATTAATTAATAGAACAATTAATTAATTTGTAAATTAATGTTAATTGATTACGTTTAAATTAATAAATTACTTTATTAAAACATTATTGTCAGATGTCAGGGCTAGAAAGTGCATTTCGTACATAAATAGCGAATTTATACTCTAAAATACATAGATGGCAGCGCGTATTCTAATCTGATAACTATTTTATCATGACATAAAAAGACACGTGACTTTTATTGTGTGGAATGATTCGTTTTTGCGACTGCTCTCTTTGTTTGTTGCTTGCCTTTGTTTCAAACACTAATTTGTAGACACTAATTTGTTTATTTTTTTTTGACAGGAAAATACGGACTTTTAATTTAAACATGACCTCAAGTAGAAGTGAAACTTTTTGTAGTTTTTTTGGAACTCCAGTACAACTGAGACACTGTTACCCACGTATGCCGGTTTAATGAAGCATATCCTACGAATAAAAATAATATATTGTGGAAGCAGTGGAACAAGAAAGATTCTTTAGTAAAAGATATCAGCGAAATTGTTTCTTGTAACATTGAAAGCATTTCAAAGAAAGCCTCCTTAAATGTGGTAAGTCATCAAAATGTTATTTTTCTTATTAGAAATTACAGCAAAAAGAACAAAAATATGAAACGAATACCCAAATATCGAAAGGGGGCTGACAAAAGTAGGAAAGATTTCTTCGACCAAGCAAACAGTACATTGCTTGATATTTCCGTAAGCAAATGTTTAAATTATGAGCAATTCAAGTGTTCCGTGAAAGTTCCATGTATAGAACGAAACTTTTTAGCAGAACAACGACATGAGAGAAAAATGGCAATAGGATCAATTGGCATTTCTGCAACTCAAAAATCGAAGCATGTAAGAGGAAGGCAATGTAGCAAGGAAAATCAAGAACCTAAAGCACAGAAATTGAAAGATAATGCTTTTAAAAATATTACAGATTCAGAAGCAAACGTCATCTTAGGGTCTGATGAAGAATTGAAATATATCTCTGAAGATAATGAGAATTACGTTTGTCATGAACCCAAATGTCGGAAAACAACTGACGATAAAACTCCCTCAACCTCCAAGATAGGCCAAATGAGAATATGACTGTAAAACCTACCCGCTGCTTGCGATAGAATGGGAGTATCGAATAGGTCAGCTGCTATCATTGCATAAGCTCCTAGTAGAATATATCATGAAAGTTTATGTGCCATCCTGGTGTGAAATAAAGAAAATTACAGGAGCTACTCATGGAGCACGTCACCTGCACAGAATGATTACAAAAAGCTCATTCCTCCTGTAAGATTGTAAGATAATCGTTCATGAATTTATTCAGAGGAACTCTTATTTTGCTCACTCTGTAAACATTCTGTTGGCAATGCTGTTAGATGAACGATCACATATTCGAGAACTGGGCCTCAGAAAAATACTGAAAGCAAGAAAAACTGACTGGAAGGGGAAAATACGCCAATTTGATCTTCCAAATGTAAATTTCGAAGCATTTGAGATGACTCACTGGGACATTCTTTTTAACAACAGCTACCATGAATCTCAATGATGAAGAGAAAGCAAGCATATGATCAGAAACGGTTCACAATTTGAAATAAAGAAGCTCTTTTGCCATTCTCAAACAGTAGAGAGGCATGTGCGACTGCTAACACAAGCATCATTGATAACATGTGGAGCAGAAGCCAGGGATGGGTACATTCGCAGTGGAATCAAGTCACGAAAGAAACTTCCAAAGTTTGACATCAAAGTTGAATATTTTGGCCCTCATGTAGAATCCAAAATTGAAGACTGATTAAAGACAAATGTTTTTCTGTTTCATTTTGATAATTAGCACTGTTTTTAAATCAAAATATAAAGCTATTGTAAACATTAAATCTAAATCAAAGAAATTGATTTTTTTAAATTTTTGAGTTGACATTTCTTTTTTTGACCCCCTGCCTGGAACATGAAGACGATGAGTGATTGCGCTTGGATTTGTTTCCAGCGTCTTTTTTGCCAAACAGCACCATTTTTGAAGCCAGGAAATATTAAAATTGAAAAAAATGCCCTTTTCACACCACCCTACTGTAGACCCTAACAAACAGAATAGACTACTCAGATATCCATTCCAGTGCCCGCAGGATTGCGAGAAGCTCCGCTTGGTATACGGTGTTAAGATCTCCAATCCTGTTGGTCCACTGATTAGTCACCTCCCCATTGCTTATGACACAGAAAGCTGTTAACACGCCTGATTCGGTTCGGGATCCATCAATGTAGACGGTTGGATCTCTGGTTGGTTTGTAGGAGTTCTTTATTGGATTTACTTAGAAATGGGATGACTCCTTTGCAGGATGCAGGATCCAGCTGCTAACTTTCGTCTGTATGTCTGTGTTTGGGTAGAATGTGTGTGTTGTTGTGTGGTGCTGTTAGTGAAGTATTTTCTTTTTGAAGTGTTCATATTCTAGCGCGATGGTAATGGGAGGGATCCCCGTTATTACTGCGAGAGCCTCTGAGGAGATCGTTTTTTATATTCTACTCATTTGGAGTAAAAACATCCTTTGAGTAGAGATTAGCTTCTCCTGCACCTGTTTGGTGAGGTTGCCTCCCCAGATACTCGCGCAGTAAAAGACAATCTGTTCCACTACGGTGTGGTACCAAACCTTAAGGAGTTGCTTTATGCCCCAAGTTTTTCCTGTGAGTTTGCGAGAGTTATTATGTAATTTAGTTAACTTTTCTCCAGTGTTATTGATGTGAGCCACACAGCTCGTGTTTTTGTCAATTGTAAGCCCTAGTAAAAAAATTAATGGAAGGTTGCCTCGTAAAACAGATGCATTCAACAACACTGTTTGTTTGTTTTATTGAACACATACATCAGACTTGTGTGCTTGACACCAGGGTCCGCTTATAAGTCATCGTCGATATACAGGGACGAGATCGCACAAGGAAGTTTATAACACCAGAGAATTACATCCGGGGGCTCCACAAACACAACAACACTGTTATTTTACGTTCCATTATTTATAAAAACCCGCCTGTTTGGAGGAGTTCCGAAACATATCAATGCATGGAATTTGAAAGTTCATGAATGGAGAAAGAGTATAAAATGTGTGATGTATAACTTTTTAATGTTTCTAAAGTACTTTAAGCCAGGTGTGTTTAAATGTTTTTTTCCAGAAAACCATTTGTTGCCACTAAATACGAAAAAAATATTCTTTTTATTAAATAGAATAATTTCAGTCATTAATTAAGTCGATTTATTCCATTCGAAAATAATAATAGCTCTGCGGCCTATAAGCCGCATGTTGGACATCATTGTGTTTAATCATAAAACATCACTGTCCTGTATGTGGAATTTTCTTTCCTTTATTTATAGCGAACTTAATTTCCGTACCACCATTTTATATATTGAAATGGAATTATTAGGTCTACCGAAAAGGTCTGTCCGATAATGTTATTTCACATCTACTTTTTTAAAATTCAGATTTCTTCATTGGCACCCAGTGTTGCCAGATGGGCTACTTTTTTAAAAATCAAGTTCTTGATTAGCACCACTTTTTTGGTATGGGAAAAGGCGCCTTATTTAGTGACATATTAATTAAGGCGAAAACGAAGGGAATTTTACCGTTTCAAAAAGTGGTGCCAGTCATGAAATCTGAATTTAAAAAAAGTAGCCCATTGGCAACACTGTTGGCACCACTTTTTTTTCAAATGGTAAATTTCCCATTGTTTTCAGTTTAATGTGAAATCTGAAAACAGTGAGAATTTTACCATTACATAACAGTGGTACCATTGAAGAAATCTGAATTTTTAAAAAGTTGGCGCGAAATAACATTATCGGACAGAGCTTTCCGGTAGACTTAATATTTTATTAACAGTAAATTTTGCTCTATTCAATCGCATATTTCTGCGGTTAAATTAGGCAGAGTTTTCTATAAAAATAGCGGTATTCAATTGCCATATATTTTTAATGCTATGATCGTGTGATGAAGCATCAACAGTTTTTTAGTAATATGCAATATTTTAGTTTTACTTGCATCGCAGATGTACAACATAGGAAAAGGTTGACGTATTATACGAAAAATGTATCTCTGAATCCATTTATTTTTTTATTAATTTTCCTATATAATAAACCTTTCTGAGAATCATATATAATTTTTTTTAAACAAACAAAAAAAAATTGCATTTTTCACGATTTACAAAAATATTTTTGTGGTAGGTTTCTCTTCAAAATATCCCAGTAAAAGTGTTTGGCACAGAGTATTTTGATTGAAAAATTGATACGAATAGTAAAAAAAAAGTCTACTGGGACGTATATGTCCCTACCGCAGTGTTGCCTAATTCGTTTTTTTTTTTTTTTTTTTTTTTTTTTTTTTTTTTTTTTTTTTTTTTTCAAATTCAGAGATTTCGAGTTTACACACGAAACATTTTTACCCTTAAATACACGATTTTTTATTTTATTTTGAAAAAAATTATATGTGATTCTGAGAAAGGTTTATTACACAGGAAAAACAGTGAAAAAAAATCAAAGATACATTTTTCGTATAATACGTTAACCTTTTCTTATTTTGCACATCAGCAATGCAAATAAAAACTACTGTCATAAATAAACTATTGTAAATTAGTAAATATTTTAATAAGTATCCGTCTAAATACCTTATTTTATATAAATTTATACTTTGTAAAACTTAACCCTTAACCCTTTCAGGGACAGTGGTATGTTTATGAAACCACTTACTTTTAATTCCCAAACGGCACATTGGCACCAGAATTAAGGTAATTTTTTTTGCATTTAATAGGTATGTGGAATATGGCCTTTTTCCTTTTTTTCCAAATAACTTTGTTGGTAAATCCCAGTGACATTCATTTATTTCAACAGTTTATCATTGAAAATTCTTTGCCCCTTAAAGCGTTAAACATCTGAATTATTATTTTATAATTGTGTTTTTTATCTTTCTATTAAGGATTAGACACAAGAAACTTTAAGATAGATTTTTAACCTTATTTAGTAGCATATTTTTGTAATTTTTACAGTATTAATATTTTTATGTAAATATAGCCGTTTGCTAAGAGTTAAATAAAATGTGATGCAGATATGCATCACCATGCATTTAAGGGTTAATAATAATTTTCTTTCATTTTATTCAAGAAATAGCTATCATTATAATAACCAAAAATATCCATGAAAATTATCTAGGGAGAATTTGGAATTTGTGAATAAAAAAATCTCCAGATGTGGAAACACTGTCCTACCGTAGTCAAAAGTGTAATAATAAAGTAAAAATTACCGTAAACATTTGAAAATAACAATTAAACTATTGGGAGTAAAAAAAAAAAAAAAATGAAGTAAAAGCACACTTTTACACACCCTAGTATGTAATGAAGGCGCATAATATTGGCTGCATTGGTGACTAGACCATGGAGTTATGAATAAAGAGGGGGAGCCATATAGTGTACTGTCTACCAACTGCGAGTGAAGTAACTGAGGAGGGTGTCACAAGATAGCGGCGGTTTCTGTTAAATCTGATCTACAGTTTCTGATTACCGCATGGGCAAACTTCCCACCAGTAAATTTAAATAGAAAATTTCGTCTTATTTCAGCGCCTTATTCACGGAAACATTTTCTCACAAATAGGGTAAAAACTTCTATTTGATTCTACTAGTGTAAGATTGCTCAGCTATTATAATCATTTTCTTTGACACAGACAGGAGGCTGTCTAAGTTGTCATAATATGGCGAAAACGCAGAGTCTGGTTACCGCCAAAGTAAATTTCTACCAGTAAAAATGAATAGTTGTTTCTTCCATTATTTATGGCTGCAATTTTGCTTCAATAAAGCGTTTAAATAAGGGGGGATTTTCTGTTTAAATTTACTGGTGGAAGTTTTTTCCACCGGTAAACAAGTCCCGAGAAAGCGGTTACAGTTGAAGCTTCGGTATTTTAAGGTTATGTAATTTCCTCTTTATTAAACCCTTCAGGGCGGTAGTTCATTTTTGGACCACCTAATTTTAATCCATAAGTGCAACAATTGTACCGGAATATTTGAAAGAAAAATTTCCTTTTATTAAGTGCGTGAGCAAAAGCTTTTGCTTGTTTTCATGTAATTTTTTACATATATTCTGGTGTCTTTCACTCATTTCAGAATTTTGCGAATAGAAGTACCTTGGACCTGAAAGGGTTAACATACTTGCCAACTTTTCCTTAAACGTCCGTAAAATGTGAGTTAAATTGAACCAGGTTCAACACGTTTTGAACCAGAAATTTACTTAAGAAATTAATTCAAATAGATTTCATAGAGAAACATGATTTTAAATCTATAGTGATACATCAAATAAATTTTCTGGTCAGTACCGCGCATAACCTGGTTCAATTTAACTCACATTTTACGGAAGTTCAGTTGAATGTTGGCAAGTATGGGTTAACCCTTCTCGCTCCCGTGATATTCACGTGCTGTGTCTTTTATTCAGATTGTTTGATTCCCACCAGTTTTATAAAGTAGTGTAATTGGCTTTTTTATGGTATCATTTTACCTGTCATTAAATAAGGTGATTATTTCTTTTTCAAAAAAGTGGTGTCAATAAGCAATTTGAATTTTTAAACCGCAATTTAATACGACCGTTAAGGGGCTCATAGTTCCATGGAGAGGTCCGGGAATACGCCTTCTGGTAGAAATCATGATTAAAATTAAATTGTGTTATAAGAATCATACAGGCCTTCAATGGGTTAAATGAAATTTGTAATTCAAAACCTATATATTTATTTGATTATACCCATTGTAAAAGTAGCCAACATTTATGCACCTTTTTGGAGTCATATAACCGTATTTTGAACCAAATGTTTTAGTGAAAAAATAAAATTAAATATGTACTGCATATAAATAAGACATATTTTATGAAATAAGATTTCTGGTTCTTGGTTTTGTTCTGACTTACAAAAAGCATTATGTTTGGCAGCTATGTGTTTTGAACACAGATATGTAAATATGGCGAATATTACTAGTAAAAAAGTGCAGTTTGAATTTAACCCTTAAATGCCCAGTGATGCATATCTGCCTCACACTTTATTTAAATTTTGACAACCACTATATTTACATAGAAATATTAATCATTTAAAAAGTACCAAAATATGCTAATAAATAAAGTTAAAAATCTATTTTAAAATTTCTGGTTTATAACCTTTAATATAAGAATAAAAAACACAATTCTAGAAGAATAATTCGTGCATTTGGGTTAAGTTATACAAAATAAAAAATTATATAAAATAAGGTATTTAGATTCATACTTATTAAAATAATTACTGATTTGCAATCTTTTAGTTTTTACATGTATTGCAGATGTGCAACATAAGAAAAGGTTAACGTATTATACGAAAAATGTATTTCTGATTTTTTTTCCTTATTTTTTCTGTGTTATAAACATTTTAGAGAATCATATATGATTTTTTCGAAACAAAATTAAAAATCCTGCATTTAAGGGCTAAATAACGGTATTAAAAAAAGGGACTGGTTGTACATCTAACTTTTCTTTCACATATATTCTTTCACTATAAAACTATTTCACTATAAAACTATTTCACTATAATACTATTTCACTACTATATTCACTATAATACTATTTCACAATTTAGCTACATCTAACAAGGAAGGCCTCAGAACCGGGCATACTAATATTTTGAAAAAAAAAAACAATGAAAAACTACTGCAATAAAGGATCAGTCAAATTTAGCGCCGGAATTACAGTAAAAAGTCTGTGAAAAAACAAAACACTTTCGAGTATTTGGCGCTAAAAGACGAAAGCGTCACGCATCTTGGGGAGCAGCACTTTTCCTCACCAAAAGCAAACGATTGTAATACACCAGAAAATTGATTGATTGTTATAGTATTTAATGAATTTAAACTTAAACAATGAGAGAATTTAATAAATAAATTTTTTGCATTATATATTTATGTTGCTTGTTATTTACTTTTATTACTTTAAAAACAATTTCATATATAAAAAAATATTTTCATATATTTAAACGAAATCCAAAATAAAGGGAAGATGAAGAATGTTGCAGTTATTCATTTCACTATCAAAGAAGTCGTGTTTCCATAGCAACCAAACTGAGTTAACAGTACTCAATTGGTCTTAATTTTGAGATTGAAACAATTGTAATAATTTAAATTTTGTTTTAATTCATAAAATTTGATGGTTTACTTTCATTATAAATATATATATATATATGACAAAACTATAGTTAAATCAAACTAAAACTGAAAAAACTAAAGTTATTTACTTTACATTTATTTAAACAAGTTCAATATGAAACATTTTTATCTTAAAGAGTATTTGACATAAAAAAATTATTTTTTGAGATTTCATTCCATCGCCAACCGGTGATAAATAGCCCAATATCGAAATTTTCATTATTTTTTACGAACGCTGTATCGAGTTTCAGCCGATTTTTTTAATAAACATATCTATCCTCATAAGCAGAACATTCTATAATTTTTTCAGATTTTTCGGAGTATGCCGGTATGGAGACCTTCTTTGTAGGTATCCAGGAGTTTTCGTTCTCCCTAATGCGCAGAATTTTCTATTTATCGGGAGTGTCACTATTTTAATATATATATATATATATATTTGGACAGATTTATACAGATTTCTCTGACGCATGTTGTAAAAATCTATTTTAAATAATATTGTTAGGAAATAGTGGTAAATATAATAAATAAAAGCAGTCGTGCTTACCACCCCTGTTGTCAAAAAATTAAGGGTAAGTGACCGGATGCTTTCAACTTTACACATTTTGTAGAATAACTATTGAAATTCTCAATGAATTGCCCTTGGCTTTCTACAATGTATCCAACATGTTTGACTTCGTATTTTTCAGTGAAGATTTAGTCGCGAGGACAAATAGGGGACTAATAATAAATTTAAAAATAAAATAATATTTGCGATAAAAATGTTCAAAATTGTCTGTCACTACATTAAATGACTATGTGGGCCATTTTCAACGTTTGTGTGCACTTGTGTAAGCATAACAGTCATAATCGTGAAGATACTAACGCTTCTGTGAAAATTTGAAACATTTTTTTGTTTATAGCATACAGAGTTTTAGATGAAATTTAACACCGCTTTTCGAAAACTTGAAAAATAACAGTATCAACAGTAAAGTGCAATTAAATTATGATTATATTCAATATTTAATGAGATACGATGAGATATGGACATTTGTTTGAAATAAATTTTAATTACGCATGCGTGGATGATTACTATGCTTACGCGAACACAAACGTTGAACAGGATCCTCATTCTCAAATAATACAGTGACAGACCATTTTATGCGTTTTCTTTTACATGCGCGGATCGCAAATATTATTTTATTATTAAATTTTTACAAGCCCCTCAACACTTTTGAGACGGTATTCCTTACACAAATTTTATTTGATTCGCACTGCTTTACTTTAACAGTTTCCTTTACTGGTAAAATACCAAAAAATGCTCTAATTAAAAAAGACATGAATATTACATTTATTTATTAATGGTGCCAAAAACTAATTCCACATGCAGCTTTTGACAATGAATATATGCGTCAGCCGTCCCGAAAGGGTTAATTGTCCTCCCGATCTGCACTTATTTTCCCTTAGTCTAAACTGATTTTACACCTAAAGTTTACCTTTTCCAACTTTTAGATTTCCTGCATGGACATCTCAATATAAAAAATATTGATAAGTGTTGCTCTTTTAAGATAATTATATAAAAATAATTATTAATGGATGCTACTTTTTAAAAGGATTACATTGTACACGAAGAAATTTGTTCTAAAATAATATTTATCCCTTCTTTCAAATTAACTTGTAAATTTATGAATGCTTCAAGAATTTACTATGTAGTAAATCAAATTAATCATCTTGTGATATTTACAAAAAAATCCAAAGAATTTAGATTAAATTAGGAAGAAATCTTATCTCTTAAGCATTTCCATGAAACTAATAACTTATTCAAAATTTCACTCAGTAGTAGTACCGTTTGAAATTTGTCTATTTACGGTTAGTTAATTTTCTAAGAACGATAGTAAATATTAATTACTCTTTTAGTTGAAAATTAGAGTAATGAAGGTAATATTGATTTTATTGCTTCCTATTAAGAATTTAAGTAAATATTTAGTTTTCAAAGCATTACTGAAACAACCTTTCGAGTATTTTTGATTGAACAGCCGCTTCAGCGTTAATCAAGTTTATCGAAGCTTACACAATCATATAAGAGTAGATATTAAATATTTATGGTATATAGAAAATTAGAAGAACAAAATATATCTTTATTGATATAGTATAGAAAAAAAAAATACTAGAAATAAAGAGAAACGAGAAATGAAAAAGGAATTTCCACAGGCATAAAACGAAAACTGTCGAAAGTATTCGCGGAATAAATCGACCTCAGAATTTGAGAAAAAAGATTGTGCCTACACTTAATACCAGTATTTCTATATAATAATTATCTCCCTCATTTAGTCACAGAAAATTATTATAAAATCAGCAATTAAATAAGGCAAACAAAAGTATTCGAAAATAGTTCTATGTAAAATGTTTTTTCTCGTGATTTTTTAGGAGAATTATACGTGTACTTATATTGTATTTTTTAGTATTTTTTAAGCTCTAAGATTTACAAATCATGATCATAATTATTAATCTATTCTAGTTTTTTGCAAAACTTATATAGAACAGGACATTCCAATTGCAATCAGGGACCAGTATTTTCTTAACTCTGTTTCGTGCTTCCATATTCGTATCTTCCGTTTATTCAATCGCAGAAATTCTGCGATTCATTAAGTCGAAGATTACTGTACGGAAATACTGGCTAAAGAGGAGCCACGGATATAAACACTAATTCGAATAAAACGCGAATAAAATGGTAAATGTTAAGTACATATATGGAATGCGTTCGAAAAGTTCCAGTGGTTAATATGAACCTATTTAACACATTGAAAGACGATGGGATATTTTTTCACCTCTAAATTATAATGAAAATTTATGGCATAATATTTGAACGGAATTTTGTTTTGATAACTTTGGTGAAAAGAAGCTGTAAAATTCCATTTCCTTACTTAAAAAAACTGTTATAAAAATATGGTGTGAATTTAACATTGCAGAAACACAATTACTTGTCTCTGAAAGGGAGAAATTTTATTTACTATAATGTATTTTATGCCTAAGTAGTATTTAATTTGTCTGATCTTCATAAAAAAATTCGCATTTTGAAGAGGTTTATTTTTAGCATTTAATTTTTGCTTTATTTAATAGAAAGACATTTTGCGACTAAGTAAGGCAAATATTATAGTACGGAAAAAGCGGTGATACGTGCACATTTTTAGCTTAGCGTTAAAAAAACAACAACAAAAAACAACAAAAAAAAACAAACAAAAAAAACTGGTAGGTGGTTAAGCTTTGGTGGGTGAATTTCTTCCCACTTAATTTCATTCACCAAACGTCATGATCGGATAGGAATTTAAGACCTAATTAATTTGTAAATAATTAAACGCATTTATACGTGTTTATAAGCAACCGATTTTTAAAAAAATACTGGTGTGAATGTGAAATTCGTGGATTAAAATTAAGTGGGAAGAAATTCACCCACCAGATGGTTTTTAACGAGAAACAAGAAGGAAGTACAAAAATAAAAATATTAAGTGCAACAAAAATTCTGGTAATTCATTATGGAATTGGAGGGCTATGTGTAATTTTTACATAAATTGTCTTCCAGCACTTTCGTTTTAACTCCAAACTTTTTTTTTTATTATCAAATTTTCTGGTAAATAGTTTCAGATCAAATAAGCATGCTTGAGTCAGACATTTTCTTCAAAGAAGTGTAATTTTCGGAGGTATTTATTTGAATTCATTTACAAAGTAAAATATGTAGCTCGATATATATTTCTTTGATAGGGGGGATATAAAGCAGAAATTACGATAAGTGATTTTGTTAGTTTATATGACTCTAAACGCCCGATTCTGTTTTTTAACCCCTTAACGATCGCATTAAATTACAGTTTAAAAATTCAAATTTGCACCACTTTTTTGAAAAAGAAATATTCACCTTATTTAATGACAGGTAAAATGATAACATGCTAAAGAAAATTGCACAGGGTTCCCAAATGGTCGGCCAACTGAATACCAATATTATTTTGGAATTTTTTTTTATTTATTTTTCTTACAAACCGCCCCGGAAACCCCTTTCAAAGTTAATTCTAGCGCAAACCTACCATAAAATTTTCTGTTATAACTTATTGGTATTCAGTTGGCGGACCATTTGGGAGCAATGAATTGCACTATTTTATAAAATTGGTGGGAATCAAACAATACGAATAAAAGACACAGCACTAATATTTTCAGACCTAATATAAATTAGAAACTAAAGCATACTGCATTTAACACGAAAACTTAATAAAACAATATTCTAAATGTATTCTTCCCACTTACGTAACAAAATTGAAGCTAAAATAATTGAAAACAGACACAATTTACTTTTTACACTCACAAAAAACAAAATCATTCGATTAATTACAAAATTTCTAGAAAATTTTGTGTTTTATACAAAAAAGTTATATACAAAATACTTATTGAAATATTTGAATACTTATGAAATACTTATTGAAATATTGACTTATGTACTTATTACTTATATATACTTATTACTTATATATACTTATATATACTTATTACTTATATATACTTATATATACTTATTACTTATATATACTTATATATACTTATTACTTATATATACTTATTGAATACTTATTGAAATATTTGAACATCTCTAACCTGTTGTGTAGTTTAAATTAAAGAAACCCAAAGCCATAAACGATTCTAATGAGCAGTAAATAGCATCTCTAAATTAGACAATTTATCTTTCAATAGTTGTTTTAAGTAAATATTTATTGGTTCTACATTTTACTTTTAAAAATTCAGCTTCAAATGTAAAACTTGGAAATTACATTTTTATGGAGGGAGGAGGGGAGTCTGGAAGCTAAACACGGCCAGCCGAAGCAAAAGTTCTTATCTGTAGAGCGACACAATCAAAAACAGCTTAAAAATTCATCTTCAGTAGTTTTGATTGAAAATATGAAAAAATCATACGCAATATTTTGAAAATTGGTATCAAATATATGAAAATATCGAAAATATCAAACTTCATGTCATTCTGAAAATAAATATCGGATATATATCATGAGATATATCGAGATAGATATCCATTGATATATATCACCAAACCCTGCTTGTAAGCTTTATACAATGAATATTGAAGAGGATTTTACGGTTTATAACAATAGCCGAAGCCTACTAAGTGAGCGAAATGGTCATATTGGCAAGAAATAATACATTAGCAGAAGTGATTTAGTCAATCTGTAGCTTTTCAAAGACCTTCGAGTACCGAACTTCAATATGGATACAACCCCTAAAAGAGTTTCATTTTAAAATAATTAATTCCTCATAAACTAATCGTATGAATTTCATGCAAATTTATATTTAGGCTAATTGAAGGGTGTAGAATTTATCTATGGTGTCGAAATTGGGTTTTGCCATTGAAAAAAACAAAGTTTTGGTTTGTTTTGATATGTAGATAGCCCCTAAGCAAATTATATAGACATCATTTAAAAGTAGATTTTATTTCCAACCGTTTGGTACCAATAACTTTATTCTACGATAATTTGTTGCCGAGTTAGTAGGGGTGTTTACTTTTTCCCCACGACTGTACATAATAAATAACAATATGTAATATTGCTTTTAGTTTTCGAGTTACTCTAGAGAACAAACTTAACCCTTTGCACTCGGAGGTGACTCTCACCCACCACTAGTGTTGACAGGTGCCCCTCGTAAATTGTGATGCCAAATGCTTTTTACAACACTAATATCTTACAGTTTATTTCGCCATCTTTTATCACAGATTATTCGGCCATTAGATAAGGAGAAGAAAATTAGTTAAAATACTGGTGTCCAGACATTACCGTCTCAATACTCAAGGCCTCCGAACTGATTTCGTGACGTACGAAATGAAGATTAACCCCTTAAAGGGCAAGCAATTGCGTTTGTGTAATGCTTAATTCCCACCGGAAATTTAGAAAAATTTTATTTCAAAATAAGGAAAAACAATTTTACGACTTTTCTCCACTAAAGTCAGAAAACTAAAATTTCCTAAACTTTTTCTGGTGCGAATCCTGATTAATCGTAGGTGGGATAAAATATATCCCAACGCCCCTCAAGAGGTTAAGGGGCGGCGGTATATATTACATACCACCTACGATTAATCAGGATTTAATCCAGAAAAATTTTAGGAAATTTTAGTTTTCTGACTTTAGTGGAGAAAAGTCGTAAAATTCCTTTTCCTTATTTTGAAATAAAATTTTTCAAAATTTCCGGTGGGAATGAAGCATTACACAAACGCAATTGCTTGCCCTTTAAGGGGTTAATCTTCATTTGGTACGTCACGAAATCAGTCCGGAGGCCTTGAGTATTGAGAAGGTAATGGTCCAGAGCATTTGGAGCATCCATTTACGCGGGACAATAGTGGTCAGTGAGAATCACCTCTCGAGTGCCAAAGGTTAATATTTCATTTATCACGAACTAGCGAAATTTGACATAGTACATTTCTCCTCTTAACTCTTTGAAGGGCAGCGGGATATAACACATTCCACCTAATTTTAATTGCAAAATGCCTCATTGACACAAGAATTTTGGAATGAAAATTTTAATTTTTTTTAAATACGTGAAGAAAAGCGTTTACTTGTTTTGAAATCAGTTTGTTTTTAAATTCTGGTGCCATTCAATAATTTAGCATTTTACGAATAGGAATACTTTGCCCCTGAAAGGGCTAAGTATCAGTAGGGAATTGAATTTTGAAATGATTTTTCAAATGATTTTTATATACAATGTTTAACCTTTTGAGAGGTAAATCACTTGCATAGTTCAAATTTTGAAATGATAGAATGAAATCGGAAATTTCGAACAAATTTATTTGAGAATCAGAAAAAGCTATATTTAGCATACATAATAAAAGTAAAACATTGTTGCCAAAATTCTGGTGTCACTGTGGCATTTGGGAATTAATATTAAATGGTTTCATAAACATACCGCCGCTGCTGAAAGGGTTAATATGTTCATTGTTCATTATATTGGCCTTTCACATTGTCCTGTAAAACTTAAAGAAACGATGTCACGATTTTGCTTTACTATTGATGTAAGCCAGGGGTGGCCAAGTGCGGCACGCCGTATACCCCTAAAATTTTACAGAAAAAAGTAGATTTCTTGAATCGCAGAGATTCGATGATTACATAAGGCAATGTAAAATTTACTGTAAAATTTTACTCGTGTTGAGCATGCCACAGTTGGCCACCCCTGATGTAAGCACTTTAAAAAACATTTTATGATCGGAACTTTCTTTTCAAAATGCATTAAAATATAGAATATAGAACATAGATATCTGCATATAGCGTCAAAAAATAAAAAAAATAGTCGCCCGAGTGAACAGTCTGATCAGTGTTCTTTGGTATTCTTATTGCCCAAATTTATTAAAAGATAAAATTATTAACTCTGTCTACCATCAGTTTTTTTACTACTGCGGCTTAAATTGTCAATCTGTCACAGCAGTACAAAATTATCGTATGATTGACGACATATGTTGCATCTGTATGTTTCATTTATTCGTTAGTTTAATTTACTTTTTTGTTATTTGTACACATACCAACTCCCGGCTTTTTTTTAAATAAAACATACTTTGGACCATAAAATGAAATTCACCAAATTTCAAATGAGTATTCCACATAGAAGCAAAACACATTTAAAAAAAAAATTCCTGCTCATAATACTTATTTTATTTAAAAATAACCGAAGGTTGTCGAATTTGTGCATGCATGGCTGCCAACCTTTCACGTTTTTTGAGTACATTTACGATCAGAAATACTGGCTGTTTTAACAGTAAAAAAGTATGCACTTAAATAAGATGAAAAATACTAATTTGAAATAGTAATGCTCACATATTGAAGAGTTTGCAGCTATGTGTATATTTTCGGAAAATCTGCATGCTGATAGTTACCAGAAAGCATTATGGAGAAAACTAAATGATATGTTATTTAATAGCCGATGTTAGTGAAGGGTTACTAGCACCTGGTGCAATGAAATTCCGGGAAATGTGCAGTCTTAATGACCTGCGCAGGGTAGCGCAAGCAAAATAGTTGCTTCGTTGGATGCGCTCTTGAGCGGCATGTCGATTAGTATATTTGCCATTTTTGTATCGCAGACAGCGTTGCCAGAGTGGATAAGTTTTTATTAAATTAGATTGTTTGGTTGCTACCATTTTACGGAAAGTCGTTTCCACTTTATGGAAACGACTTTGTAGTTTATTTTTCTCGATTTCATATTGAGATAAAAATGGATTTTTTTCCAAATCTGGGTTCGAGGCTGAAAAAAGTCACGTGGTACCGGTAATTTACCCAAAGAACTTCTAACTGATAAGAAGGGAGGGCAATATTGCTTTCCACATGAACTGTTTCACTGACTGGCGAGAATTTACATTACGTCTACAGAGCCTTCCCTTCTTTACGCTAGAAGTTTTTACCTTGACCACGTGATCATAATGTAGATGGAATATCCTCCATTTGGCAACTTCAAAATAATCGTCTGCTACTGTTATCTTTTGATTGGAATGTAAAGTAAAAGACTTATTTTGAAAATGGCTTTTAAAATTAATATATGGCTCAAAGTTTAAGTAACTGCGTTATTCGCGGAGAAATGTTCACATCAGCGAATTATAAAGGGGTGTAAATATCGCGATTATTCGCTGCCATCGAAATACTCAAGGGCAGAGGATACGAGTGTGACGCCATCACTAATCGACCTGCTCCTCACAAGTGTTGGAATTCATACCGGGAAATTTTGAATAGTAATGTTCTTTTATTTTATTTGCGGAATATCTATCGATACTAATATTATAAAGAAGTAAAAATTGTTTGTATGTTAGAGGTAATCTCTGGAGCTACCAAACCGATTTCAAAAGTTAAGATATCAAAATGACGGTGTTAGCCCAACTTAGAACATAGGCTATATTCTTTGTAGGTGCCACTACCCAAAGGGGGTGCAGGAGCAAAAAACGTTCTAAAAATGCAATTTTTGTGTTATGGAAGGGCCTAGAATCATGAACTTTAGAATGGTAGTTACGTATAAAATATATATGATATCTAAGAAAATTTTCTAAACAAGTCGAAATTTAAAAGGGGTGAAAATGCACAAAAAGCGTTCTAAAAACGTTCGAAATAGTGGTTTCTACACAATCTCAGGAAATACCAAACCTATTTAAAAAATAATGGTGTCAAAATGATGGTGACAACCCTTGCTCCAAGATAGGCTATATTTTAGGTCGGTGCCACTACCCCAAAGGGGGTGCAGGAGCAAAAAACCTTCTAAAAATGCAATTTTTGTGTTATGGAAGGACCTAGAATCATGGAATTTGGAATGGTTGTTACTTACTAGCAGGAATGACCGAGCTAAGCTCGGTCAAAATTAGCTCTGTGTTTATCTCGATATATTATTTCCACTGAATCATTCTTGCTGTTTTTGATGGAATTAGCTTGAACCTAAAACATAGTGACACAAAATGACTCACTAATCGAATTTTTTCGAACATGCGACCTAACACAATGCTATTTCCGAGCCTGAAAACGGTGGAATACAAAATTTAGTGAAAATCGTTAGTCGTTTTCTAGATAAAATAAGTTTGACCCACGTTGATTCAAAAACACACTAACCGAAATTTATCGAACATGTGAGCTATTTCAATGGTCTTTTTGTACTGTAAAACGGTATAACAAAAAAAAAATGGTCAAAATTTTTTGAATTTTTTGAGATGCCGTTAGCTTGACCCCGACCCATTATCACCAAAATGACCCACTAATAGAACTTTCTTGAGCATGCGACCCAGCCCAATGGTTTTATCTTGTCCAGAAAAGGTGTAGTACAAAGTTTTGCCAAAATATTTTGAGCCGTTTTGTAGATACAGTTAGCTTGATCTTGATCCATTAGGACCCAAAATGACCCATTGATTGAAATTTCTTGAACATGCGGCCCTGTCCAATGGTCTTATCATGCCAGGAAACGATATTATACAAAATTTTGTCAAAATGTTTTGAAGCGCTTTTTAAATACAATTAACTTGACCCTGACCCATTGTGACCCAAAATGACCCACTAATCGAATTTTTTCGAACATGTGACTTAGCGCAATTCTCTTCTCATGCCCAGAAACGGTATAATATAAAATTTGGTCAAAATGTTTTGAGCATGTTTTTAGATTCAATTAGCTTAAACCGTGGCCCATTGTGATCCAAAATGACCCACTAATAGAACTTTCTCGATCATGTGACTTAGCCCAATGGTCATCTCATGACCAGAAGCGGCCGTATATTAAAAAAAAATTGTGAAAATGTCTTGAGCCGTTTTTTAGATATATTTAGCTTGACCCTGACCCATAAAGGCCCATAATGACACACTAATCAAATTTTCTCGAACGCGTGGCCCATCCCAATGGTCTTTTTGTGCCCGAAAACGATAGGTTACAGAATTTCGTAAAAATCGTAGAGCCGTTATCTAGATAAACTTAGCTGGACCCACGGTGAACCCAAAATGACCCACTAATAGAATTTTCTTGAACACGTTACCCATCCCAATGGTCTTTTCGTGACCGAAAATGGTTAGATACAAAATTTATTCAAAATCGATTGAGCCGTTCTCTAGATATAATTAGCTTGACTCTGACCCATTATGACCCACTAATCGAATTTTCTCGAACACGAGAGACATCCCAATGATCTTTTTGTGACCGAAAACAGTAGAGTGCAAAATTTCGTCAAAATAGTTAGAGCCGTTATCTAGATAAACTTAGCTTGACCCACGGTGACCCAAAAATGACACACTAATCGAATTTTCTCGAACATGTGACTTAGCCCAAATGTCTTCTCGTAACCCAAAACTGTAGAATATAGAGTTTTGTGAAAATCGTTAGAGCCGTTTCTTAGATAAAAATAGCGTGACCCACAGTGACCCAAAAATGATACACTAATAATATTTTCTCGAACACTTGACCCATCCCAATGATCTTTTCGTACCCGAAAATGTTTAGATAAAAAATTTAGTCAAAATCGATTGAGCCGTTCTTTAGATATTATTAGCTTGACCCTAACCCAATGTGACTCAAAATGACCCACTAATGGAATTTGCTCGAACACAAAACCCATCCCAATTGTCTTTTCGTGCCCGAAAATGGTTAGATACAAAACTTAGTCAAAATCGTTTGAGCCGGTCTCTAGACATAATTAGCTTGACCCTGACCCATTATGACCCAAAATGACCCACTAATCGAATTTTCTCAAACACGAGACCCATCCCAATGGTCTTTTCGTGACTGAAAACAGTAGGGTGCAAGATTTCGTCAAAATCATTTGAGCCGTTATCTAGATAAACTTAGCTTGACCCACTGTGACCCAAAAATGACCCACTAATCTAATTTTCTCGAACATGTGCCTTAGCCCAATGGTCTTGTCGTGATCCAAAACTGTAGAATAGAGAGTTTTGTGAAAATCGTTAAAGCCGTTTTTTAGATAAAAATAGCTGGACCCACGGTGAACCCAAAATGACCCACTCATCGCATTTTCTAGAACACATGACACATCCTAATGGTCTTTTTGTGCCCGAAATGGTTAGATACAAAATTTAGTCAAAATCGATTGAGCCGTTCTTTAGATATAATTAGCTTGACCCTAAACCAATGTGACTCAAAATGACCCACTAATGGAATTTGCTCGAACACAAAACTCATCCCAATTGTCTTTTCGTGCCCGAAAATGGTTAGATACAAAACTTAGTCAAATCGTTTGAGCCGGTCTCTAGATATAATTAGCTTGACTCTGACCCATTATGACCCACTAATCGAATTTTCTCGAACACGAGAGACATCCCAATGATCTTTTTGTGACCGAAAACATTAGAGTGCAAAATTTCGTCAAAATAGTTAGAGCCGTTATCTAGATAAACTTAGCTTGACCCACGGTGACCCAAAAATGACACACTAATCGAATTTTCTCGAACATGGGACTTAGCCCAAATGTCTTCTCGTAACCCAAAACTGTAGAATATAGAGTTTTGTGAAAATCGTTAGAGCCGTTTCTTAGATAAAAATAGCGTGACCCACAGTGACCCAAAAATGATCCACTAATAATATTTTCTCGAACACGTGACCCATCCCAATGATCTTTTCGTACCCGAAAATGTTTAGATAAAAAATTTAGTCAAAATCGATTGAGCCGTTCTTTAGATATTATTAGCTTGACCCTAACCCAATGTGACTCAAAATGACCCACTAATGGAATTTGCTCGAACACAAAACCCATCCCAATTGTCTTTTCGTGCCCGAAAATGGTTAGATACAAAACTTAGTCAAAATCGTTTGAGCCGGTCTCTAGACATAATTAGCTTGACCCTGACCCATTATGACCCAAAATGACCCACTAATCGAATTTTCTCAAACACGAGACCCATCCCAATGGTCTTTTCGTGACTGAAAACAGTAGGGTGCAAGATTTCGTCAAAATCATTTGAGCCGTTATCTAGATAAACTTAGCTTGACCCACTGTGACCCAAAAATGACCCACTAATCTAATTTTCTCGAACATGTGCCTTAGCCCAATGGTCTTGTCGTGATCCAAAACTGTAGAATAGAGAGTTTTGTGAAAATCGTTAAAGCCGTTTTTTAGATAAAAATAGCTTGACCCACAGTGACCCAAAAATGACCCACTCATCGCATTTTCTAGAACACATGACACATCCTAATGGTCTTTTTGTGCCCGAAATGGTTAGATACAAAATTTAGTCAAAATCGATTGAGCCGTTCTTTAGATATAATTAGCTTGACCCTGACCCATTATGACCCAAAATGACCCACTAATCAAATTTTCTCGAACACGAGACCCATCCCAATGGTCTTTTTGTGCCCGAAAACTGTAGGGTGCAAAATTTAATCAAAATCGTTAGAGCCGTTTTCAAGATAAATTTTACACACACACAATTTTTGCTCGCATTATAGTATAAGATATAAATGATATCTAAGAACATTTTCTAAACAATTAGAAATTTAAAAGGGGTAAAAATGCACAAAAAGCGTTCTAAAAACGTTCGAAATGGTGGTTTCTACACAATCTCAGGAAATACCAAACCGATTTAAAAAATAATGGTGTCAAAATGATGGTGACAACTCTTGCTCCAAGATAGGCTATATTTTACGTCGGTGCAACTACCCCAAATAGGGTGCAGGAACAAAAAACTTTCTAAATTACGGTTTTTGCGTTACTGAAGAGCCTAGAAATATGAAATTTCAAATGTTAGTTACTTATTAGATATAAAGGATTTCTAAGAACAGTTCTTAAAAATTTCGAAATTAAAAAGGCGTGAAATTGTGAGAAAAGCGGTCTAAAAAACGTTCTAACTGGGTGTTTCTACACAATATGAGGAATTAGAAAATCGATTAAAAAAATAATGGTGTGAAAATAATGGTGACAACCCTTGTTATAACATAGGCTATGTTTTATGTCGGTGCCATTACCCCAAAGGGGGTGCAGGAGCGAAAAACGTTCTAAATTACGGTTTTTGCGTTACTGAAGGGCGTAGAAATATGAAATTTGAAATGTTAGTTACTTATTAGATATAAAGGATTTCTAAGAACAGTTCTTAAAAAATTGAAGTTTAATAGGGGTGAAAATGCACAAAAAGCGTTCTAAAAATCGTTCTAAATGGTGGTTTCTGCACAGTCTCAGAAAATACCAAACCGATTTAAAAAATAATGGTGACAAAATGATGGTGACAACCCTTGCTCCAAGATAGGCTATATTTCATATCGGTGCCGCTACCCCAAAGGAAGTGCAGGACCAAAAAACGTTCTAAAAATGCAATTTTTGCATTAGTGAAGGGCCTAGAAATATGCAATTTGAAATATTAGTTACTTTTTAGATATAAAGGATTTCCAAGAACTGTTCTTAAAAAATTTGAAATTTAAAAGGGGTGATAATGCGTGAAGAGGGTTCTAAAAAATATTCTAAATGGTGATTTCTATTCAATTTTGGGAAGTATCAAATCGATTTCAAAAGTAATGGTTGCAAGCTGATGGTGGCAGACCTTGCTCTAACATGGCTCTTTATTATGTTTGTATTAATACCACCTTGGGATTGCAGGAGAAAAAAAAAACGTTCTAAATTGCGGTTTTGTGTTATGGAAGGGCCTAGAATCATGAAATTTGGAATGGTAGTTACTTATAAGATATCAATGATCCCCAAGAACATTTCCAAAAAAAAAAAATCGAAATTTAAAAAGGGTGAAAATGCGCGAAAAGCATTGAAAAACATTCTAAATTGCTATTTCTATGCAACCTCAGGAAGTACTGAACCGATTTCAAATATAACGGTGTAAAATAATTGTGACAGCTCTTGCTCCAAGATAGGCTATATTTTATGTCTGTTTCCACTACCCCAGAGGAGATGCAGGAACTAAAAACGTTCTAAAAATGCGATTTTTAAAAAATGGGAGGAATTCATGAAATTTTGCATGGTATATATTTATTACATATAAATGATCTATCGTATAAAAAGCGTTCTAAAAATGTTCTAAATGCTGATTTGTGAGCAATCTCAGGAATAATCAAACTGATTTCAAAAGTAATGGTAGGCAAATTGATGTTGAGAGCCTCTGCTCTAACATAGACGCTATTTCATGTCGGTGTCACTATCACCTGGAGGTTGCAGGAGCAAAAAACTTTCTAAATTTCGATTTTTGTGATCGGTAGGGGCTAGCAACTTGAAATTAGGCAAGGTACATATTTATTAGATGTAAATGATCTTTAAGAACAGTTTTGAAAAAATTGGAAACTTAAAAAAAGGGGGGTGAAAATGCGCGAAAAGCGTTCTAAAAACGTTGTAAAAGCGTTCTAAATTGCAATTTCTACTCAGTCTCGGGAAATACTAAACCTATTTCAAATGTAATGGTTGAAAATTGATGGTGACAGTCCCTGCTCCAACATAGGCTATATTTTATGTTGCTGTCACCACCATCTGGGAGTGCAAGAGCAAAAAATGTTCTAATTTGCATTTTTTTACCCAACTGAGGGGTCTAACATTTTGAAATATGGCAGGATATTTACTTACAAGATGCAACTGCTTTCTACGAACAGTCGAAAGAAAATTCCAAATTTAAAAGGATGAAGCAAACGGAAAGCGTTCTAAAAACCTTCTAAATTACAATTTTTATACAATCTTATCGAATACCAAACCGATTTAAAAAATAATGGTGTCAAATTGTTGGTGATAGAACCTGCTCAAACACAAGCTATATTTTATGTATGTGCCACTACCACCAGAGGGTTACAGGAGCAAAAAACTTTCTAAACTTCGATTTCTGTGATACTGAAGAGCACTACTTTAAATATGGCAAAGTAGTTACTTATAAAATATAAATGCCCCTGAAGGACTGTCGAAAATAAATTCGAATTAAAAAGAGATGAAGCGAAGGGTAGGTTCCAAAAGTGTTCTAAAAAAGTCCTACATTACGATTTCTATGCAATTTCAGGGAATATAAACATATTATAAAAGTAATAATTGCGAATCAATGGTAACAGTCTCCGATACTACACAGGTTATATTTTATGCGGATGATTCTACCACCTGGGGTTCACAGGAACAACATATGTTCTAAAAAAGGCCCTTAAAATCTTTCTAAATTACGTTTCTGTGGAATATTAGGAAATAATAAACCGATTTCAAAATTAATGTTAGCAAATTAATGGTGACAGTTCCAATTTCAACATAGCCTTTTATGTTGAGAGAGGTGGTAAGACTTGGCATTTGACATGTTGGTTAATTTTAAGCCGTAAGAAGATGGTTTCTAAAAAATTCGAAACTTCAAATGAATACTGAAATAACCGGATTAATTGAGCATAAAAGTTTTTTCTGAATTATCATTTATTTAGTGTTATTAATTTAAATCTAATTTTTGCATAATGCAGTGTAATAATGAAGTTTAGTCAAACTATGTTTTAAATAGTAATTTTTGAATTATTCCTAAAAGTGTAACTTCTTTTACTAAAAATTAGACACTTAAATATCACTTGGCATATTTCAAATATTATGCGAGCAAATCCGCGGGGTTTGCTAGTCATCTTATAAAACAATAATAACTATTTAAAATTACTGGTGAGAATTCGGAATCCCTAAATTAAAATTCAGCCAGATGCGGAATGTCACAGTGTTGCGAGTGTATTCAAACTTATTCCTGCGTGTTAATCCCATGTAGTGTTGCCAGATGTCCCGCGTAAATCGGGTTAGAAATGTTTTGGGCACTAGTGTTATAAAATAATTTTCTTTGCTTTATCTAATGGCAGAATTATCTGCGATTAAAGATGACGAATTAAACTGTAAAAAATTAGCTGTGCTCAGAGCATTTGGAGACATGATTTACACGCGGGACACCAGACAACACTAGTCTTGTGTGCTTTAACCCCTTGAAAGGCACCGGTATATTATATATACCACTTGGTTTTTATTCCCAAATGCCACATCGGCAGTAGTATTTTAAAACTAAATGTTCATTTATATTATATTCTCGAAGAAACTCTTATAGTTGCTTTAATATAAATTTTATTGTAAATCCTGGTGTCAATTAATCAGTTTAACGTTTTAGCAACCGAAGTACATTGCCCTTCAAGGGGTTAACCCTCTCAAGCTGTAAGCAAGATGAAAGAGCTGCGTTTAAAATGACTGATTTGCACCACTGAATTTTAATAGTATTCTTCGCCTTATTAAATCTCAGACATTTTGTTTTTAAATTATTCAAGAAATACTATTAAAATTTAGTGGTAGCAATCGGTCATTTGTGGCTGAGCACTTTCATCCGTATGTAGGTGTCTCCACACTGTAAAAAAATTCGTCAATATACACGAATGTTTCTGTAAAATTTTACGGAATAGTTTCCCTTTTCTAAGAAAGCAGTACAATTTCCGTAAATGTCATTTTGAGATTATAAATCCGTGTAAATCCAGCAAGTTGTCCCTAAATTTTACGGAATGTTACTGTATTGCTTTCAAAACAGTTCAAGGTCCGAAAATGATGTTTTGAAATAGCTGTTTTTGCTTGGAAAGCAAAGTAAATAATTGTTGTATATACTTGTCTTACAGTGATATTATTTTTATTGAAATCCCATTATTGGCTAAATATGGCACTATATTAAAAATATATTCAATGATTTTCCAATAATGGCTAAATATTGTATGATTTTTCAAGTAAAACCGATAAAAATTATGGCACCATCTATAATATATGTATTTTTAAACAACTCGCTATAATATCTTTTTCGTTTTTATTTTTATTTTAAAGCTAACGTATTTTTACGATATTTAAAAAATTTGAAATCTTATTAATATCTTTTAAAGTTTGAAATCGTTAAAAAGTAAATGTTACTGTTTATTTTTTATTATGATTTTGAAATAATATTTGACTTATTTATAGCAAGTTGTTAATAATATTTTTAAGTTTCTGTTAGGATGTTTTAAAAGGGAAAATATATTTTTAATTTTAATATTTTTAATCTCTTCACTTTAACAGATTCGCACATACAACTCAAAACATATCTGAAATATAATAATGAACGTATTATAAAATTGACGTTTATCTAAGTTTAATAATAAATAAAGGAAATTTATTTTAATACCACGTAGTAATTATCCTTATTTGAGTTTACAGTAGATGTTCAAACAAATAATTTGGAAAATTTGAAAAAGTAAATTTTTGAAAAAAATATGCTGGTATTCCTGCAAAACTAAATCAAGAAATAAATAAATGAAAATGATATTTTAATAAAATTTTTAAAATCTTGCAAAAAAGAAGCAGTTATTACTCTTTAATACATTCTTTATTACCTGTAATATTTTAAAGAGTAAAACTGATCTTTTATAAAGCATGAAACTAAAAGCTAAATATTCAAAGTTATAGGGCAAAAAATGTGTAAAATATTCAGAATTGTATACTCAATAATATTATCTCTACGAAAATACCTTCCTTGTTTAACATCTTTGCCTTTGCTTTATAAAAGACATCTGAAATAAGTAACGATATTTAAACACGTAGTTCGTGAAGCCGTGGCGTAATCGTTAAGGGCACTAATTTGGAAATAGGAAGTTCCCTGGTTCGAATCCCGTCAGGGTAAGTGTTGTTTGAATTAAATTGCGATTTTCAGACCTTGATGTAAATGTGTTCTTAAAAAACGAAGTGTCAAATTCACAAATATGTAAGTTTCGCCTTGAAAAATTTTTATATTTTGTCTTTGAGACAGAAATTTTTAAATACGGAAATATTTTAAAAACTGAATTTTTTCTGGAATTTACTGTAAACAATTTACGTTAAAATACGGAAATATTACTGGAGTCTCGATTGCCAGTACAATTTCCGTATTTTAACAGAATCTTTTTTCGAAGTACACATGTTCGTGTTTATATTTCAAATGCATATATCATATAATGCCTTTGTGCCTAAATGAGATATGATTCACCGTAGTTTTGCGGCATTTAGGATATATTTGGCAATTCATTAAATTTCGTTAATAAAAATTTTATTAAGCAGAAATATTTAATATTGCGTCTTTAGTTCAAAACTAACTTGTTTTATTCAAATTTGTTTATTTAAAATTGAATCGTTATTTCCAATATAAGCTAACAATATATGGTTGTCGGATTTAGGTCACTTTTATCGAACCTAAATGAGACGTTGAAAGTCCTAAATGTGACAATGCGTTTTATACAAGTCAGTTTATCATAAAATATTCATTTAATAAATATATATATATTAATGCTTAATAAAGAGTTAAAATACTTAAAATTGAAAGTTGAATAGTTTATTTTTGTACAATTGAATAAACTAACAGCTTTATTTAAAAATAACTTAAATTTAAAAAAACAATTAGACACATAATCATGAATATATTATACCTAATGCATACTTCGACATCGATACTTTACACACTTTTAACTTTGATCATGGATAAAACAAGAAACTAAATAATGAATTACTGATGCAACAAATTTTACCAAATATTTTCCTTTTCAGTTTGCGTTTAACTCACTTTTGCTTTTCATCTTCTGTGAAAGACTCGATTTTTCTTTTTGATTTTTGAATGATATGTATCTATTTAAGTTTAAGGTTTAGGTTATCACACGTTTACTTCCAAATTGTTTTAGTAAATGACATTAAGTTTTGACGAATGTGGTTTTTGAAATGCTGTTTTTACTTTTTAAGCTTTAATTTTTCTCTCTTTTTCAATTTTTGTCGTTGTTTAAAATATTTCATTTTCATTGTCCTTTTTTTTTTCATATATGCTACAGTTTTTAAGCAGGCAGCAAAGTTTGGATCTGGAGCTTTTCGCTTTTTGGGAGGATTTTGAATTGTTGGTGACATTGTTTTTAACCTTTTGTGGTTCAGTGTTCCATTGAATTGCGGTGTCATTCATTCATGTAATCATTTTCGTTATGGAAGTGCCCTGCGCCAAAGGTTAACAAACAGCTTTCAGAAAGACAAGATGGAACAGCTTCAGTGTTGCAAATAATCCAGGAATGCTCCTTCACAACGACGGTACGCGCGAATGCCCGAGATTTATAATGAACGTATACCCTTTTTGTTCAAGGGGCACGTTAGAACATGGTAAGCACGAACCAAAAAAGGCAGGCTAAATGTTTTCTTCAACGTTTCTTTTAGTGGAAACTGGTGGCGATGAAGTTTTAGATAAACAGATCAAAAATATCACATCGTAAACATATTTGAAAGCAATTAAACATTTTAATATTTAGAACAAATGTAAAACAAATGGTAACGTTCCACGTATATTCAAAACCCGTTTGTTTTTATCAAGATTTTTTTTATAATAAATAAAACATTTTCTTAAATATTCTGCTTTTCTTAACACTAAGTCTATAATTTCTGTCATTAAATAAGTCGATCGACAGAAACTCTGATGCTAGATGGCCTACTGGCATAGGTGTTCGCCACCCCTAGTTAAAAAAATACAAATTCGTTTACTTAAATTTAAAAGGTTTAACAGTTTTCGAAATTGTTGCCCTGCTTTTACTAATAAAAAACAAATTCATTTCCAACCAGTTTGCACTAAAAGGATTGTTCCTATCGGTGGTACCGTATCAAACTATCCAATGTGAAAAAAGTGGGCAACTATTTCATTACCTGGAATATCCATGTGTCCGAGAATCCGGCAAAAGAGGACATTGTAACCGTGCCTGGTCCTTAAGGGGACCGGATAAGCTGTATCTCAGCCATGTTAAAGTACACCAGGTTTATGAACCTTTTTCTCAGAGATGGTGAAAGATAGAGGTCTAGATTCTTTAGAGTAGTTTGAATAACATGCTTTTCGTATATAAACACACCATTTTCTTTCTAAGTGAAACTGAAAACTAATTATTAATTATTTATTGAAAGACATTTTTAAATTAGCATTTTTGGTAAGATTTTACTGCCAAAAATAAATCATTCTCAACAAATCATTAAATACCTGTGTTAAAGTATGCACTATAACATAATATAAGTATTTAGAAAAATCTGAGATCTTAAGTTTAATAGATATTAAAAGAATGGAACACAAACCTGAAAAATTAAAGTTTTGAGAAAAAGTCAATTAAAGCTGTGAAGAAATGTTGCCAGTGGACTACTTTTTTAAAATTTCGATTTCTTGATTTGCACCACTTTTTTTGGAATAAAAAAATTCACCTTAACACATAACATATTAATTAAGGTGAAAACAATGGGAATTTTACCACTTCAGAAAAGTGGTGCCAATCAAGAAATCTGAATTTAAAAAAAGTAGCCCACTGCTGTGAAGTGCTCTTAGAAAGAAGGAAAAAATCCAACACTTCTTTTTATATATAAACATGTATAATATATCGTTGAAAAGATAAAAGTTTAAACTATTTAATGATATAAAAAAGTAAAAATCCATTTTTTGGTTGAATTTAGCTTACCCGGTCCTCTTAAAGAGATTCAAAATGGATGAAATAAATGGATGGTGTACAGCTGATTTGATAGCATCTATGGAACCTTCAGAATCTGTATAGATGATGATGCGAAATGAATAACATAGCCTTTTCTAATGCAATTAATTCTGCAGTAAACACCAAGATAGAGGAGTGTAAGCTATAACTAATAGCACTATTTTCCCAAATGATGCCAAAGCCAACGTGATCTCCACTTTTGGACCTATCTGTATGTACATCTATATAGTTGAAGAAATGTGACCTGTGAGCAGCAAAAATTTGTTGAAATGCAACTGGAGGCAAACCGTTTCTGTCGAAAGTGTTAAAAGGATGAGTGGAAATAATATTTTAAGATTCACTAGGGGGAAATGAGAGCTGAGGACATGGGCTAACTTCAATACTGCTAAAAGGACTGTTTTCAATGAGAAGCCTGATTCAGTTTCCAAAATGTGGGTTGCAGGATGGGCGATGCTGATAAAGAAGAGCATTCTCTGAATTTTGAAGATGGGCATGAAGAGGGTGATCATGTTGAGTAAGAATCCGGAAGCATGAATATAGGGAAAGCTTTTCACTAATGCACGCAAGAGAAGGTTCATTACAATCTACATACAGATTTGGAATGGGAGATGTACGAAATGCACCATAGCAAAAACAAAGTGCGCTATGGTGCGCTGTGTCAAGCTTTTTAAGAACCGAATTACATGAAGACTCATAGACCTGGCATGCATAGTCAATTTTGGAGCGGATTGTAGCACAAATTTTAAAGAGAGAGCTATGATTATTTTTCGATGGCGTAATTCACTGGTAATCACTGTACGGTCAGCACATCGCAGAATTAACATTTTGTTTAATAATAATTTTCATCGTATATTATCACAGAATTTCTGATTTTATATAAAATGAATATTAATTTTACAAAGAGTAGAGTGAGTGTACTTTCAGATATAGTATGTAGCTGCTCAGATATAGCTGCACTAGTCTAAAGGGACTGTTCAACCACATATAAGAAAATCGCAGAAAGAAACCAGAAATTTCGTGGGAATTTTTTTTATTAACCCTCCGACTGTCTTGGAAAAGGGCAAAATTTTAATGTTGTTTTCTCTGCATTTTGTTTTAAATGCTAAAAAAATGATTCTTTGAACATTTTATAAATTGGAAAAGGGCAAAATTTTAATGTTGTTTTTTCTGCATTTTGTTTTAAATGCTAAAAAAATAAATGATTCTTTGAACATTTTATAAAAAACTTAATAACGAATATGAATGCAATCCTTGGAAATATTAATCATTGTTCAGTGTATTAAAAATACATTAAATCAATAGAATTATATTACTTTAAATATTGCTTGTATTGCAGTGAAACCTGGAGCTTAGTGAACGTACTAACACGGGCTTGTCAGTGAGGGGGTTAAATAAAAGTCCGTCGTCACCAAAAAACCACTTAAGCATCTTTTAAGCAATTTTAAGCATAGATATCCAAGTTCACAGTTTAAAGATGTTATTTATCCCCTTAATTCTCGCTCCCGTCATATTCACGGGCTGTGTCTTTTTTTCAGATTATTCAGATTAGTTTGATTCCCACCAGTTTTTATAGAATAGTGTAATTTGCTTTATTATGGTATCATTTTACCTGTCATTAAACAAGGTGAGCATTTCTTTTTCAAAAAAGTGGCGCCAATAAGCAATTTGAATTTTTTAACCGTAACTTTATCCGACCGTTAAGGGGTTATGGAATTCCGTGCAAACAGTGTAATGCACTCTACATAGGTAAAACCAGCCGTACACTTGAAACAAGACTTAAGGAACATAAACATGCTTTTAATAATAAAAATTTAAATTCTAAAATTGTTGACCACGCCATGAAAACTGATCATTTTCCGAGTTTTGAGAATGCTTATATAATTAGATCAGGCTGCAGCATTTATGCAAGTCGTATTTTTTTGGAAGCTTGGTACACGAGAACTGCTGATTTAACAATTAACGAGGATGTTCAGTTTTGTTATAACTGTAATTTTTTGGCAACTTGATGTAATGTTTTCCTACTTGTTGAACTTTAAAACATAGTATGACTTTTACGTTAAGAATTAGTTCATGGGGGATTCAGAATGAATCCGAAGTGTCCTTTCAAATTGTTTTTAGTGTTTTTATCCTTTAATATAATGTAATATAATGTCTGTTATTTTAAAAAGTTTTTATAATTATAAATAAAAGTAGTTTATCTTTTAGTTAGATTTACTCTATAATTTTTCTAGTTTATAACTGAATGCTTCTGGATCTGGATCTTCATCCTTGTAATATCTGAACATTTTCTGTACTTTTATCACCAGTAATTCTCATTAGAAATCTTTACCTAATTTAATAAAAGAAAATCTTTAATTAAATATGGCGAAAAATAACTGTACGAATTTACTGATAGAAAAACAGACAAGAATTTTGAGAACTCTACTTGCCATATATACGTGACGTTCGTCGTGAGGTAGTTAAAAAATGAATAACAAACGTTTAATTCTAAAACTTGTCTACAGTGTCCTATCATTTGTTGTCACACAGGGCTGCCACAGGCGACTATTTTTTAGTTTTATTTCGCACCACTTTTTCAAAACAAAAATATTTTACATACCTTTGCAAGAGAAATATACTACAAAATGTATATTTTTTACATAGTGGTGAAAACAGAATATAAAAATAATCGCCTATTGTAGCCCTGTGTTAAATAAAATTAAAATTAACCAAAAACAACAAGGAAAAAATCATGTTTTAAGCATTGAATGTGATACAATTGCCAACACATTCAAAATAAATGTAACAAAACTTCACTGTTAATATTGTGAAAGATGGTGTGAATTAAACAGATAAAAAAAACGCATAACATAACTGAAAATAGAATTTTAACAATTCCCATTTACAGTCGGAAATTATCCGAAATCTTTTGTGGAACCCAGTCTATAGATTTTTATCTGACAGATATTGATAGATCTTGACAATCTATAAATTTGTATATATACATGGTTCGTACGGGTACCGTTATTTTCAAGGCTCAATATCAGAATTTTTTTTATAGAAAAATAAATCTAGTTTAAATGGACGAAAATCCGCCTTATTTCAGGAGAGATTTTTCATAAGAAAATACTGGTACCGAAGAATTTCATAGTCTGGAACACCCGTACGAACCCTGATATACAACATAATGCGCAGTAATTTACTTCAGTTAGGAAAAACATAATCTAGTTGAAAATTCCCCTTCAGCATTTGCCGGTAATAAGAAGAAATGTACTCGCATTCTTTTGTGCAGCCCTGTATATGATTTATGGAAATTTTACACATCAAGTTACATGCAAAATATTATTTAAATTAGTTACATGCCAAATATTACTTAAATTAGTTACATGCCAAATATTATTTAAGTTAGTTACCTTCCAAATATTAGTTAAAGTATTTAGAAAGGCATACCAAAATTATAACTCACTTCCAGCAATTATTGCTTAAATAAAGTACTGTAAACGAATTATTTTGCTTGTCTCTGTAAACAAACCAAAAATGCTATGAAAACCATATTCTGTGGTAAACATCTTATAGGGAACTTCTATTATGAAAATCAATTTCAATATATTTGGAATCGTGTAAAATACCGTGCAGACGATTTTACTCCGTTGACCATAATGTAACGAAATATTTTGAGTGCTCCTGTAAACGAAATATTAATTCTACACACTTCATTTTCAGTACCGATCATTCCATGCTAAACCTCAATAAAATATATCAATTACAGGTCAATCAGGGCATATTTTTGTGAATTAGAGCTCGGGCAGACAGACGGAGGACCAGACGGCCAGATGGCAAGACAAAACTAATTTATAAATACTTTTGAAATTTGTTGGAAAAGTTAATCAAATGAATTATCAGAACTAAATATGTTAATTAATACCACAAAGAAGTTATCAACTTTACTATTTAATTTTCAGTGATTATTTTCCATCTGTTAATCCTTAAATGCATGATTATTTTTTTTGTTTCGAAAAAATTATATATGATTTTCTGAAAGGTGTACACGGGAAAATAATGAAAAAAATAGTGATACATTTTTCGTATAATACGTCAACCTCTTCTTATGTTGCACATCTGCAATACAAGTAAAAACTAAAATATTGCAAATTAGTAACTATTTTAATAAGTAGGAATGTAAATACCTTATTTTTTATAATTTTTTACTTTGTAAAACTTAACCCTTAAATGCATAAATTGTTCTTATATATATATTTTTTTTTTTTACTCTTATATTAAAGATTAAACACATGAAATTTTAAGATAGATTTTTAATTTTATATTTTTGTAATTTTTACAGGATTAATATTTCTATATAAATATACTGGTTGCTAAGAATTAAATCAAAAGTGATGTAGGTATGCATCACTATGCATTTAACAGTTAATCTTCTTGATAACATGATCCTAGAATGGAATTCATTTTACCATTAAAACAAATATTTCACGCTTGATTACTTCTCCCACAGGAGTATAAATCTTTGCTAACTCTCACTCTCTCTTCCTTAATTTTCCAATGAAGAATGATTAAAACTTCTAGCAGGGTCATATTCTCAACTACTTTAGAAAATTAAGCTTTCTTCGATCCATTATCTTTTAGAAAAATGATGATATTTAAAAGATTTAAATTGCGCGATTAATAGTAATTTTTTTTGGATTATAGATAATTAAGTTTATATGAATATTTTAAAAAATGCATTATTATTGACAATTTATTTATGATCCTATTCTGATTGATAAAGGTCATTTTAAAATAAGAAATTCCCAAACGGTCTAGCCGGATAAGCATAGCAAAATGGCCCCCAAGGCCGATGTTTGAAATAACATGTGTGGTAATAAAGCTCACCACGAGAATGAAATATAGAGTGTTTTTAGCCCCTGACCTTGAACTGTCCTTGAGATAATCGAGGAAGTATGCGCCGGCGCTACAATTTTTCAAATGCGTTTTTCTCAAAAAGTACAAAAGTTAAAGAGATGAAACCAACGCCAATTATTGAAGAATATATTACTTCAAATTATATTTTTTTTTCACATTTTTGCACAAATTTTAAGATAGAAAAATAAACAACAATATAATTTTTAAAAATTATTGATGTAATAATTTTATATTTACACCAACCAAAAAATTACAGAATAATGCTCAAAGTATGCACTTTTAATAAAAATTCATTAAAATCGAAGATGCGCTTTTTGAGTTATAATAAAAATAATGCTAGCAACTTGCTAAAATATTCGTATCATTCCCTGTTTGTATATGAAGAAATACGCTGCTATCAATCCATTGGTCGATTTGTGATGTTTCCACTTGGTCAGGATGCACAGTGCGCCAAAATAAGAGAATGTTTCCATACATACCACTTCTCTATAGTTTTTTTTTCGTGTTTGTTATTTTGACGTACTACGCATTCTTCTCGAGTAATAATATCAAGAACTGACAAACAAAGCGGTAACATTTGGCTACCATTATTTTCAGATGGAAGAAGGCTATGGGGCTGTACAGTGTATATATATAATATATAACGTATCACTTTAGGGGAGGGGGGGGAGGGTTCTGACACTTGATATCGGAAGATATCTGTAGGGGGAAGGGATTTGTCATTTGATATCGTTATCATTTTTAATCAAATCAATATTTACTTTATGCTCAAATTCTTTTACATCTGTTATCTTAAATGTTTTTAGTCTGTCTTCGTAGTTTTATGAAAATACAAGTTTAATATAAAACCATTGATGATTATAAAATCATTTAATTCCAAAATAGTGAACAACCCAACGTTCATCAGTAATATTCCCCTGCCATATGTTCATATAATTCGTTGTTAAAGAAACCAGATTCGAAATTATATTTGTTATTTTTGCTAGTAAACGATGGGGAAGAATGCGCCAAAATAAGAGAATGTTTCCATACATACCACTTCTCCATAGTTTTTTTTTCGTGTTTGTTATTTTGACGTACTACGCATTCTTCTCGCGTAATAATATCAAGAACTGACAAACAAAGCGGTAACATTTGGCTACCATTATTTTCAGATGGAAGCAGGCTATGGGGCTGTACAGTGTATATATATGAGTGATAAAAGTGATAATATATAACGTATCACTTTAGGGGGGGGGAGGGTTCTGACACTTGATATCGGAAGATATCTGTAGGGGGAAGGGATTTGTCATTTGATATCGTTATCATTTTTAATCAAATCAGTATTTACTTTATGCTCAAATTCTTTTACATCTGTTATCTTAAATGTTTTTAGTCTTTCTTCGTAGTTTTATGAAAATACAAGTTTAATATAAAACCATTGATGATTATAAAATCATTTAATTCCAAAATAGTGAACAACCCAACGTTCATCAGTAATATTCCCCTGCCATATGTTCATATAATTCGTTGTTAAAGAAACCAGATTCGAAATTATATTTGTTTTTTTTGCTAGTAAAAGATGGGGAAGAATGCGCCAAAATAAGAGAATGTTTCCATACATACCACTTCTCTATAGTTTTTTTTTTCGTGTTTGTTATTTTGACGTACTACGCATTCTTCTCGCGTAATAATATCAAGAACTGACAAACAAAGCGGTAACATTTGGCTACCATTATTTTCAGATGGAAGAAGGCTATGGGGCTGTACAGTGTATATATATGAGTGATAAAAGTGATAATATATAACGTATCACTTTAGGGGGGGGGGAGGGTTCTGACACTTGATATCGGAAGATATCTGTAGGGGGAAGGGATTTGTCATTTGATATCGTTATCATTTTTAATCAAATCAATACTTACTTTATGCTCAAATTCTTTTACATCTGTTATCTTAAATGTTTTTAGTCTGTCTTCGTAGTTTTATGAAAATACAAGTTTAATATAAAACCATTGATGATTATAAAATCATTTAATTCCAAAATAGTGAACAACCCTACGGTCATCAGTAATATTCCCCTGCCATATGTTCATATAATTCGTTGTTAAAGAAACCAGATTCGAAATTATATTTGTTATTTTTGCTAGTAAAAGATGGGGAAGAATGCTGTCCACCTGTTTTGTTTACAAGAAATTCTGCTTAGCCACGTGCAATTAGGAAGTGCAAGAAGACAATATTACTGTTCAATGCATTATGTAACAAAGAGCTATTATTAAAAACTTTTAAATAATATTTCTTTAATATGTTATTTGATGTAAAGTTATTTCTTATATAACAGTGATATTTTATGAATTTCTTCTCTTTATTTAAATCAGTAAAATACGCCAATAAAAAATGTACAAACATATCTGTATACCGTTGCAAACGTATATAAAAAAAAATGTAAAAATAAAAGAATATTTAGACACTGATAACGATATTATTAGCGAAAGGGGGGGTGTCGAGGAATGATAAAGTATGATATTGGAAAGTTGGGAGGGAGTCCGATATACTTGCCTTATATAAGGGAACCTTATATACTTGCAGCTCCTATTCAGCTTCACCTACACAATCGACTAGACAACCGACTTGCTATTATTACGCGAGAAGGATGCGTGGTAAGCCAAAATAAAAGAAAGTTTACAAACGCAAAACAAACCTATAGAGAAGTAGTATGTGCGGAAACATTAACTTATTTTGGAGAAATGCGCATCCTGCCCGAGTGGAAATGCCACGAATCAACCAATGTATTGATAGCAGCGTATTCCTTCAAATATAAACAGGGAAAGTTACGAATATTTTTGCAATCTGCTTGCATTATTTTTGTTATAACTCGAAATGTGCATCTTCGATTTTAACGATTTTTTTTCACTTAAAAGTACGTTACATTGAGCATTATTCTGTAATTTTTTGGTTGGTGTAAATTTAAAATACTACATTAATAATTTTTTTGTAAATATTTTTGTTTATTTTTCTATGTTAAAATTTGTGTTAAAAGTGTGAAAAAATATATAATATGAAGTGATATATTCTTGAATAATTGGCGTTGGTTTCAATTTTTTAACTTTTGTACTTTTTGAGAAAAACGTATTTGAAAAATAGTAGCGCCGGCGCATTATTGAACTGTCTTGAACTGTCCCCGATTTTCTCAAGGACAGTTCAAGGCCAGGGGCTAAAAACCCTCTATATTTTATTCTCGTGGTGAGTCTTATTACCACACATGTTATTTCAAACATCGGCCGTGGGGGCCATTTTGCTATGCTTATCCAGCTAGACCCTTTATGTTTAAAAAATAAGCTTATACATTATGTTTGAGCTATTCAACATTTTTGCCTGAAGTTCGCTTGGCGCTGCAAATAAAAAAAAAGTAATCTTCGCCTCATTTAATCACAAATTTTCTGGCGTTAAATAGAGAAAATATTTTTTATGTTGAAACAATGAAAGCGCGAGGGAAAATGTTGAAGTCCCTACTTGACATTCAAAATATTTTTTAAACCGCCATCTTATTTTACATAGACACACAGAGGATGCGTAGTAGTTATTCAAGTTTGATTGTCACAATTCTTAAACAGTTATGTTCATCTGATGAATGGAGTTATGAATAAAAAGTAGGAGACGTATAGTGTAATGTCTACTAGTTCCGAGTGAAGTAACTGAGGAGGTTGTCACAAGATGGCTGATGCTATATTTAAATCGGATCTACAGTTTCTGAATGCTGCCGATGCAAACTTCTCACCAGTAAAATTGAATAGAAAATCTTGTGTTATTCAAGCGTCTTATCCGTGAAAATGTTCGCAAATGCGGTAAAAACTTCTATTCGTTTTTACTGGTGTCAGTTTGTCTGGTAAATCACTCACAAAGAGAGGGTCCGAGGTTTTTCTCACCGAATGCGATGGATATTTGTGTATCGATAGAGGGCTTAGATGCCGTATATTACCTTGGCCGCCATCTTGGGTGTTTTGAGATTTCTTGGCGATTTTATGTTGGCAATCTTTATCGATATGGAATCTGTGTGATGTGTGTGTTCTGGCGTGACATGTTCTGCCAATCCCGTTTTTTATCGAGATTGTGTTGCGAGTACGTGAGAACGCGGTTTTTGCTTGTGATATCGTGTTGTGCTTCTGTCAATTATTTTTATGTTAAATTTATTGGATGCATTTGATTGAATATGGGTTCTGTAGTCCGTTTAACCCCTTCAGGGGCAAAGCACTCCTGCTGCTAAAATGTTAAAATGGTTGAATGACACCAGTATTTATGAACAATTTTAGATGAAACTAAGAAACAGTTTTTCTTTTCTTGCATTATATGAAACAAAATTTAGTTTCTAAATTCTGGTGTGAATGTGGCATTTGGGAATTAAAAGTAAGTGGTATATAACATATACCGGTGCCCTTCAAGGGGTTTAACCCTTTGAGAGGCAAGCAAAAATGTATCTAAATATTGAATTCTCACCGGAATAATCGAAAATTTTTATTTTTAAATAAGGAAAAGCAATTTTTTAACGATTTTCCTCCAAAGTTAAATATATAAAATTTAGTTAAAATTTTCTGGTGAGAATCTTGTTTAAATTAGGTGGGATATAATTTATTGCACCACCCCTCAAGGGGTTAAACGCTCTTGCTGAAATAATTAAGAAATATGAGGAAATTTTGTCGAAAAAAGGAGGTTTGTTTACAGTGTGTCAGTGCGCATTCATAAGCGTATTTTGGAAAATGACGGTGATGCTAGCAGGTTTTTCATGCTTGAGCTTCCATGAAAGCAGATGTCTGTTAAGTTATGTTGATAATTTTATGTTTATTTTGTTGCCTTACGAGTTTTCTACATTTTGATATTAGTACACAGCGAGAACTGCTGAATCCAGTGATGTTTTTTCGGTTAATGAGCGCGAAGCGCTCATGCAACGGTTACTGATTGCCACTTTAACGAGGTTTGTTTATTATTTACATTTTATTTTCTTTAAGCCTAACATGCGTATAAATCGCTGCTGGGCGACATTTACTACTTGGCGGAAAAGAGGTTTTCACGCCAAGAAAAGTTCCAAGATGGCGGCCCTGGGAATTTATGACATCTGTTCCCGATAAGGAAAGCGCACGTGACGTCACACGTAAACAAACGCTACCAATCGCGAGCTTCTCAGGACAAAATATTGAGAGATTGCATCGCTCATAATACTATGTTTATTTTTATTTAATAGAAGAGATTTGTATTAGAATTTATTTCTTTTACATCCTCGTGCTCAGGAAGCATTTATTTTTCATTTCATTTACTATAATTAGTGTGGTAAGTCCGGAATAATAATTATTATTCGGATTTAAATAATGTATGGATTGCTTCGGAGACACATGAGCCTGAAGTTGTTTACCATTGCATTGTATTGTAAGGTTGAGAATTATTTTTTACAGGTTTTTCTTAATATTTTAATAAAATAATGTAGATTTTCTTTTAACTAAAAACGCTTAATGGTTGTTTAGTATGTTTTAAAATATTTCGTGCCCGATGAAGGTGTAATTTTGAAGCTGGTGAAGAAGGTGGAGAAAAGAAAAAAAGTCAAGTGAGCTTCTTTGCTGCACAGTCTTTATAATTAATTGCCTATGCAGTAAGGAATTTCTCTTAGCCAAACTCCTCATGATTAAGTTTTTCTGCTTTAATTAGCATCAGAATGTTTTGGCCGAAGTTGTGACACCATACCACTGTATTGGGCATTTGCTTTGAAAAAATTATGAACGGAATTCTCCAGGTAAATTATTTTTGTATCACGGTGGATAATTTTTTTGTTATTTATCATTAGTTTTGATATATGTAAATTTTTAATGTATCTAGCAATATTTATTTATATAAACATAACTATCTATAAGTTGTATTCAATGATTAATAATATAATATTTAGAATAAAACTCTAACAAGTCATGTACAGTAGGGTGTATCGATTTTTAACTTTTTTTTTGTTTCCAAATTCCAAGTTGATAAAAAGTTGCTACTAGACACCACAACTTACCACGAAAAATTTTGGATTTTTAAAAAAATGTTTAGGTCTCCCGCACAAGGCCTAAAGTTTAGAAATTTTACTTAAAAAGTAAATTTTTACAAAAAATGTTAAAAAAACCTAAAACACTTTTTTTCTAAATTGCAAGTTAAAATTCCACTAACAATAAGCACAAAAAACGATAGAAAATGTATTTCAAAAACTTAGCACAACATTTAGGTCTCCCGCACAAGGCCTAAAGTTTGTTAATTTTGACGAAATTTTCTTAAATTTTAGTGTAAGTGAACCATTTTTTTTTCATTAAAAACACCAGACTTAAGTGTATTTTTGTTACAGGAGGCATAAAATGACACAATATAAATAAATAAATATATATATATATATATATACATACTACATAAATAATATATAAATGTTGTATACCTTAAAAAAGATAGTTTAACGATGTAAATTGTTTGATAAAGGTGTTCAAATAAACTCTATCGTTATTTGTGATTACTATTGTTTATTACAAATGCATAAAATATTATAACGTTGAATAAAATGTAGTATATAAGTACAAAATGTTGCTGATGTATTTTCATAGAACATGAGCGCAGTTTTCTTGTTCTATTTCAAATTAACTGACTTGTTTTAAATATTCGTCCTTTCATCTTGTCTTTAAAACCTGAAACGAAAGTTATATACAGTATTTACGTAGGCCTACAGATTTTTACAAAATTATAGAAATGATCCCCAATGAATTTCAAATATTATATGAAGACAGTAAGATAAAGATGTTATTTAAAAACATTAAAAATCAAAGTAGTACAAAAAACACTTACATTTTAATCCTTCACTGAGGTTTTGTACTGGCTCTTGGTCTCGAACGTAGGTAGCTCTTTACGGTCTTCCAGTCTGGCACGAATGAAACCATCTCTTTCGATCATCCCACACACTCGCTTTGAAGCTTCTGTGACTTCTTTCACAATTCGTTCCACAGCTTGAGTGTGAGAAGCAATTGTAAATTCAACCCTTCCACTTTTTCCCGTTTCCGCAATTAACTGTAACTCTTCTAGGCTCATATCGGTAACAAGAGGGGGTTCTACTGAAGAGATTTGCCAGTCACTCATATCTATATAGTCTTTAGCATTAAAATTGATCTGAGGGGGTTTAAATATCCTTACCCATTTCTTTTCTGTTTCACGAGCTTTCTGGATTCTCTTATAAGCCAAGACTCTAATATGTTTTCGTTCATCAAACAACATAGCTATTAAAACATACTCTGGGTGAGCTATAAATGCGTTTCTCTGTAACGTTGCATGGACGACATGTTTTAGCTCGTCTTCCAAGTAATTTCTGAAATGAATCATTTTAAAAAAATTAATGGAACCCTGTGGGATTTTGGGATTGCACTTAATTGAGAACCATGGTGGTATGTAGACTTTCATTATGAACTCTGCAAGCATTCTCAGCTCAGGGGTCGGATCATACATGGCTACATACAAACGAAGGATTCGATTTGCCAGGGTAAGCTACCTGGCGTGCGAGATGTTTCCGGGGTTTCATCTGGCCAACTCTTCTGTACATGTACCTATTGATACGGGTTTGGATATTTCGTACAGAAACTTTTCGGCTGTGCTCAATTCTTTAAGATGAACTTCTGGTATATCGCTTTCAATTGCAACAAAATTGATAACATCCAGATTTTGGCAGCTTAGAAGTTGTTTACCAATAGGCCTGCTAAATGTGTTTGGTCCAGAAGTTGGCCCATCAAGAGCAACTATAATTTTTCTAAATGGTAATTCATTCAAATGTAGTAGACACACAACTGCCTACAGTGGCTGTTGTATTTTATTTTCAAATAAGGTGATAACTCCATTTGAAGTGCCTGTGTTTGCTGCCGTACCATCACAACCAATAGCTTTTAGTTTTTTAAGAACGACAGTTTTTTCTTCACAATACTTTACAAGTGATGTAACTATTTCCTTTCCTGTTCCATTTATGGGAGTTACATGACTGAAATACTTGGATCCAGGTTCTTCAACAATAGATATGTGTTCTTCGATTAAAGATTTTCGGACACTTTTACCAGCTACAATTTCTTTTGTCATGGTTTCATCTTTACGACCATCAAAGTAAATGGCCAACAGATCGGAGGTTCGAGTTGAGCTTACTTCTTTACGAGACTTAAGTCTTTCACGTGCTACTTTTGATTTGTCGATTACTGCTTCTTGGTTCTCCGCAGTAACGACATTTAAGTCTCGCAAAAGGGCAGTAGCTAACTGAGCTCCAGATCTACTAGAAATGCTCCTGCGGTCACAAGCTCGTGAAAACAAAGACAAGCGTTGTGGCAGTTCTTGTTTTACTTCTACACTTGAAACACTTTTTTGACTCGTATCAAGTACATTTATTTCAAAATCACTATCTTGACATGATGTGTGAGACATTGAATCATCTGTACTATCACCAGAATCAATGTTATCAACAGATTTTAAGTTTTCATCCTCAGTCTTTTTTACAACTACCTGCATTAAAGCTTGTGACCTAGATTTTCTTTCTAATCGCTTTTTAAGCTTTTTAGTCTCGTTTTTGTCACACTCTGCAATCGACATCAATCTAGGACCACGTTGGTCGAGCAAAAACTCGTGTTCTAGTGCCGGGACTTTTTTGTCAATAGAGCAAATACAGTTGCTGAGGTCACATTTGCAAGTACAAATATCAAACAATGCAGTTTCAGTTTTTGACTGAAAGCTAGTTACTGCATCTTTGTAGGAGTTAGGATACTTCCTTTTAGGCCCTGAACACTTTTTAATTTTCTCAAGCTGCTCATGCAGTTTTAAAACCATAAATATTGTGTTTTTGGTGCCACAAACAGGAATTGAAGCTCTTTTCCATATTTCCTCAAGTTTTAAAGCAACTCTTAACGCAATTACCTTCTTTGCAGGCTGATGTATTCCCTCTTGTTTCATTTCAATGCGTACCCACTCAAAATACTTCAAAACATCCACCTTGGTTGGCAGAACATTAAACTCACTCACATCAATAGGTTGCCCGATAACCGGCCTCTCGGTAGTTTGTCTATGTTAGATGCGGTTTTTTACTCATAATTAACAACAACAACACTCACTCAATTGATTCTTACAACAAGACTATCGCACTAAAACACAACCGTAATGCTCGCTCGCGGGCAGACGACTACTGACAAGTCTGCGCGGTGATTCATAGGTGTCGCGTCACCGTGGCGCAACAGTCTGGCCTTCCCCCACCCCATTGCTTCAAGTTGACGCTTGACGTATTGAAATGTGATTTATTATTCCACTTATTTCAACAATTACAATCAAGCCTAACGAGGCTTTAGTTACGTTTAATTTTTAAACCAGCAACTACACAAATATCAAAGCACTGTAAAATGTTCAAAAATTGGCTGAAATTTACGACTTTTAGGCCTTGTGCGGGAGACCTAAATGTTGTGCTAAGTTTTTGAAATACACTTTCTATCGCTTTTTGTGCTTATTGTTAGTGGAATTTTAACTTGCAATTTAGAAAAAAAGTGTTTTAGGTTTTTTTTAAATTTTTGTAAAAATTTACTTTTTAAGTAAAATTTCTAAACTTTAGGCCTTGTGCGGGAGACCTAAACATTTTTTTAAAAATCCAAAATTTTTTGTGGTAAGTTGTGGTGTCTAGTAGCAACTTTTTATCAACTTGGAATTTGGAAACAAAAAAAAAGTTAAAAATCGATACACCCTAATGTACAGTAGGGATGCAATGGATATCCGGCTGGCTTTTCAACATCAGAAATACCATCGGACATCCGGCAGAGTATAGCAAAGGGAATATATACAGATAGCAGAGATTGTTTGTCCCCAAACAATGAAGAAAGTATTTTGTTTATAATGCAAAATATAATCTCTAGTAAGTTCCCTATACATGAGTAAAAACTCTCAAAAGTTTAAAGAATTGCCAACTTTCATAAGATTGATACTTGAACGCATTATAATAAATTTAAGAATTTACGTTTGCATCTTTTAGAAAACTGTACCTTTACTTACTTTCAGATTGTAAAAAAAAAAAAATAAGTTGTTTATTAAAATATGACTTTATTTTCTTTCTTTCTTTTATGTTAAACAATTAACCCTTTCAAGAGCGGTGGCTAGACGTTCTAGCCACCTAATTTTAATTCCAAAACTGACAAATGGCACCAAGAATATTTTAATAAAATTTTGCTTTTGTAATGAAAGCGCAAATTAGTAGGTTTTTATTTTCTAAGAAATTCGTTTGAATATTCTAGCGGTAGTCAATTATTTCATCAGTTTACGAACAGAATTCCCCTGCCCCTGAAAGGGTTAAACAGTCCTATTTTTAATTTTTAACTTGTATTTTTAAAAATACTTTATACTTATTATTTTTAATAAAGTAATTTTAATGCATAACCTGAAATTCTTTTTCATATCTGTATAAAACTACAATTAAAAGTATAACTTTTATAAGGAAGTATAACTCTATTAAAAATATTTAAAATTAAAAGTAATTTTTTTTTTACTTATAAATGTTAAAGTAATTTGACTTAAAATAAAGATAAATGTGACTTAAAGTAAAACACTATTAATTATTAGTAAATTCAAAATGAAGGCAATTAGATTTCGTAAAGTTTCCTTAAAAACTTTTAAGAAAGCATAACCATGCATTTCAGAAAACTTCCAAAGTTAAAAAGTTGCTCTGTGCAACTTGTGAAAGCGGCTTTAGCACCCGAAATCGAATAAAATCTAAATTGAGAAATTCATTTAGCAACCTAAATGGTAATTGCCCATAACATTAGATGAAAGTTGCAAAATTGACATGGTACATAAAAACTTGATACTGTTTCTTTATTTTAATAAAAATAAACATTTTGGATAATTATCTTGAGATGTTAATTTATATTATTTCGATGGTACTTTGTCATGTCTGTATTGATGTAATTTTTTAACACGTTCACGCCGGCGCGGTGGGTCACACTCGACTGTCTCAGAGTTGCCACGCCTCCGGCTTTTTGCACACCACTGTTATTTTAGAGAAAATGTTGTTCCTTTAAATCGTGCAATTGTTCTAATTAAATAAAACAACATTTTCTGTATTAAAATACTCGTATCCAAAAAGCCGGAGACTTGGCAGCTCTGAGACAATCGAGTGTGAACCACAGCGCCTGCGTGAACGTGTTAAATAACATGGTTTAAAGATATTTGAATTTCAAGCCCTGATATTCCAAGATATACAGTTTTTGTAAATAATATTTCACTATATCAGGGTTCCCAAATTGTCCGCCAACTGAATACCAATATTATTTTAGAAAAATTTTCTTTATAGATTTTTTTTTACAAACGCATTTAAGAAACACATTTGAAAGTTAATTCTAGCGCAAACCTACCATAAAATTTTCTGTTAAAATTTATTGTTATTCAGTTGGCGGACAATTTGGGAGCCCTGTATATTTAAAATGTTTTAATAATGTGTGAAACATGTTTGTAATTTATTGTTCTGAGATGGCATTATATAAAGAAATAAATGAACATACACCATAACTAAAAGCATATCTAGTGCCGGATATCTGTATCTAGCAGGCAAAGGAGCTTTGGATATCCAATATCTGGCAAAATCAGTATCCGGTTCATCCCTAATGTGAAGTGAAAAATAATTTATGTGCATGTATTCGACAGCCTCAGTGCAGTTTTCTCCGATTTACTGTTATTTTCTATATTCCATTGCAAGTTAGTTTGTCAGGAATTTCTCTTTTTTTTCATAAAAAAGACTATTTTAGGATTGCTGATTAGGAAATTAGGAGTATAGACACTATTACTCAGTAAGTGTATTAATACTATAAATTCTAACATTAGGAGATCACATGGGTAACTGTCACATAAAAGATAAAAAGAAGTCTACTACTGTGGCGAATGGGGAGGTGGCATAATTTTTAAATTTCCAAGAAGAGAGTTCAGGAAGTTGAATACGCGTAAATTGTATCAATTGTATATTTTATGATTATAAATTAATTTGGTTTTTTTATTCTGTTTTTTCTTTTTATTATTATTCATTCCAAGCATAATTTTTGGAAGAATCCCCCAATTTTTTGTTTAATCCCTTGAGGGGCAAGCAATTACGATTGTGAAATGCTGAATACCCACCAGAATCTTTGAAAAATTCTATTTCAAAATAAGTAAAAGCAATTTTACGGTTTTTTTCCACCAAAGTTAGAAAAGTAAAATTTAATAAAATTTTTCTGGTGTAAAATTTCATTAATCGTAGGTGGTATATAATATATACCGGTGCCCCTCAAGGTGTTAAGTATACTATAATACTTTGTTTAAAAAAAAAATTAATGCGCAAAATCATCTTTGTAAGTCCCGCCTCTTTTTTAAAAGCAAAAGAATTTAAATTTCGAAACAAGGTTTACAATTGAGATTTTTTAAGAAGTCATTTAAAAATCCTTTTTACCATTAATTTAGAAGTAAATAAGGAAGATTCTCACCCATGTACTTACTTTATTCGGCAGTTTGTTGTTCAGATAAACAATAGTACTAATTTGTTTTTTAAATAATTAATACCGTAAAATCGCGATTGTAAAGCACCCCTTTATCAAAAGCAAGAGAAGTTAAATTTGGGAGGGGGAGGGTTATAATCGAGAACAGGGGTGAGAATCTTCCTGAGTTTGGTAGATTTCCAATTTGTAAAAAGAAATATTAACCCCCTCCCTTCTAAAATCTTCCCCAACAAAATACTCCTAAGTTAAATCCCTCCATTTGTTTATTGGATATTGCAGTTTGTTGAATGATTTGGTAATAATTTTCCTTTCAGGAAATTGATCAACGTAATAATGGAGAAGTACCAAAAAAAGATTTTTAAATCCCCCCGGCCCCCTTATACAAAAATAAGTTTTAAGTAGTAGGCTATGTAGATGATTGATTACCTTGTTACTTGTTTTTTTTTACCCCTTGAGGGGCAAGCAATTACGATTGTGAAATGCTGAATACCCACCAGAATCTTTGAAAAATTCTATTTCAAAATAAGTAAAAGCAATTTTACGGTTTTTTTCCACCAAAGTTAGAAAAGTAAAATTTAATAAAATTTTTCTGGTGTAAAATTTCATTAATCGTAGGTAGTATATAATATATACCGGTGCCCCTCAAGGGGTTAAACACTTTTATTTAACTGAACTTGGTTTTTTATAAATAGTGCATGTTTTCGAACGTTTTCTGTTAGGTTCAATACTTTCATAGGATTTCATTATGGCATTTCGATTTTTTATAATAGCCGACACTGTGCTTGTGGGAATACCAAATTTAGCAGAAATGTCTTTTTTGCGCATAGAAGTAAAAGTTCAAAACGAATTTATAAAACACTACTTAAATTTTCGCTGAAACTAAGCAGATTTAGGAGTGAGGAATAACCATCAGACAAAAAGGATAGCTAGAAACTGGTTTCACCACAGAGACCCAGATTTGGTAACCTACTCTTGAAGCATACATATCTGCCCTTCGTCACGTGACAGAGGGTAGAGATGCGCGCCAAACCGTTTTTTATCCCGGCAAAAGCTCCTCATAATCTCTCGCCGGATCTTGAGTTGGCCGAAAGGTGCCAATAAACAGATTACCGACAAAAGAGAAATCCTTTTGGCGAGGAAAGAGCAAAAACATGTTGGATTCAAGTTCTGGCTGAAAGAACAATGAGGTTCGCGTTTCACCAGGACAGGTTGCAACTGAAATTCGAAAAGGAGTTGGGGAACAACAACCTGTTTGCCATCCCCAGCTGGCATGTGGGGTTCGTAGTGACCTTTAATAAGCTTTCGTTATCCCCTGACCTTCATTTTTCATGAGACAACAGACAAACGGCTTAAAGTGGAATAAAATCTCTCAATAGGTCTTCAAAAAAGTTTCGATATATAGCGGTTTTTTCGATATACAGAAACGGTTTTTCTACGTAATGAACATTGGAATTTGCTAAAAGTTCGATATATAGAAAATTTCAATATGTGGAAGTTCGATATACGGAAGTTCGACTGTACTTACTTTTATGCTTAAGGGGATTCTTCATTCACTTGAAAACACCCACTCGGTAATGTTAAACCTATGGGTAGGTTCTTTTCGAATTTCTCATTTAAACTGGAATATTTTTAAACATTTTTTTTGCATAGGATAGTTGAGGTCAATCTCTAATAAGGCTATTTTTTATTTTTTTCGACTTCGGTTGTAGATTTTTTTAAAAAGGTTACTTTCACTTTCGAAACCGGTTCCAAAAGTGAAAGTACCATTATTAAAAACATCTATAACCTAAATAAAAAATAGCCCTATTAGAGATCGACCGCAACTATCCTATGATACAAAAATAGTTTTAAAATATTCAAATTTCAACGAAAAATTCGAAAATAACCTGCTCATAAGTTTAACATTACCAAGCGGGTGTTTTCAAGAGAGTGAAGGGTCCCAACATGATGAATTCAAACAAAAATATGTTTTCTATTTAGTTGCAATGAAAAATAAATGGAATGTAATAAAATTATACAGAAATGCATAAAGATAGAAAAAAAACCAATAGCTGCTATTTTCCTGGCGTCACAATAAATACAAATTTCTATTCATTTATAAAAACAAAGTACAGCCATGGAAAAAAAGTATACACGCCCTACTAATAAAATTTTCTTAGGGGGCCATGTACAAATCAAAACCAAGCCAAAATTTGTTTTTCTCAATGGCAACAGCCAATTTTGACAAAATATTTTAAATCTTCGGTTCAAAACAGGGCTGCGGAGTCGGTGGGAAAAATGGACAACTCCCACTCCGGGAATTTTAACAGATCCGGCTCCGACTCTTTCTCTCAAAAATAGCCTGACTCCGATAACGCAGATCTGCTTGTAAAATGGACAACTCCGACTCCGGAAATTTTAACATATTCAACTCTGACTCCAACTCTTTTGCTCAAAAATGGGCTCAATTCAGACTCCACAGGCCTGGTTCAAACTATGTCTAGAAATAAAACTTCAAGTCATTTGGATGATAAGTTTTTGGATTACAAACAATTAAAATTTAGAGTTTCTAATGTTAAATGACATTTTCATATTTTTATTAATATTTGCTAAAATTATAATCTTAATGCAATATTTTTTTGTGTAGCTATATTAATAAAAAACTCAAATATAAATACAGTGAATTTGTAATTTAAAAATTGTATAATATGAATTAAAAAATTAATATTCGAAAAAAAAAACATGGATTACAGCAACATACAATTTTTTGGTAGATTTATATTTATTATGTCCATCTTTACGAGAATTTTCCGTTCTAAATTTTACTTCCAAATAGTTTTCAAATGTTGATTAAAAAAAGTCAAAACGATGGTTTAGCATGTTCACGCCGGCGCGGTGGGTCACACTCGACTGCCTCAGAGTTGTCAAGTCTCAGTCTTTTTACTCACCACTGTTATTTTAGAGAAAATATCGCTCCTTGATATCGTCCAATTGTTCTAATTAAATAAAACAACATTTTCTGTATTAAAATACTGGTAGCCACAAAGCCGGAGACTTGGCAGCTCTGAGACAGTCGAGTGTGACCCATCGTGCCAGCGTGAAGGTGTTAAGGGGCAGTCTATGATGTGCAGAAAAGCATAATTTGAAGAAAAAAAATATTTTTTACTCATGTTATTGAAATATTTGGGCTGGCAATAATCAAAACATATAAAGCAAGTGAAATGGTCATTGGCAAGAAATGGACCATTAATAGAAGTGACATTATCATTCTGTAGCATTTCAACAACCGAGGACCGAACTTCAATTTGGATACAGCTCCTAAAACAGGCTCATTTTAAAATAATTTCTTTGAAACGAGTTGTATGAATTTTATGAACATTTGCTTTTAGACAAATTGAAGGGTGTAGAATTTATTTTTGTTGTCAAATTTGGGTATTGCTATTGAAAGAAAATCAAAGTTTGGGTTCCTTTTGACATGTAGATAGCCCTCTAACAAGGAAGCTCTCCTTACTGGGCATACTCAGAATAATAATAAAAAAAAATACAAATTACAGTGGTGGGGAATTGGCGCAGAGAAGGAGCCTATTGACACCACTAATATTCGATAGTATTCTTCCTGTAGCATTGATTGAAGACCGGGTTCTAAATGCTAAAAATCTCCAACTATAAATTTACTGGACTTACTCTTTATTTAAAAGCATCGTTAGGTGGTTCAGTTAAAGAACAATGGGAGAGAGAGTCCCCCATAATACAAGGGACGCCGAAGCGCCTTTTCTTTTTAGACAACTTCACATCTCGAAAGCTGAAACAGAAGTGGGAGTTTTTGCAAGAAGTCAAGAAATCTTGGCGTTGCACAGAATCGCCAAATTACAAACTTTTGTTGACTGCGCGAAAGTGTACAAAGGCTTTTGGCGATAAACATTACCGCAAAAATGTGGTGACACTACTGGAAGGGTGAGGCCGAGATTGCAAGTAAGCGCTTCTAAATAGGATGAGAAAAGTAACAGACAAACCGAAATTGTTTGTCTTACAGATAGGCCTTTGCCCAACTAACTGTTACATGAAATTGCAGACTGCAGATTGCTCGATGAGAAAAATGCTGAAAATCCAGGACATCTGGCTTTTAGCTCGACCACAAAACACGAGAAATACATGCTTCCCATAAGATTCGTTCATTTTTACTTTTTATTGTTAATACATATTCAACGTTCACATATTAGTAGAGATAAAAATTTCTTATCAATGTGGCGCGCAAAAATCCGATGCAATTAAATGCAGACCTTGATACTAGCAGATGTGCCATTTAATTCTTATTTATTTCTTTGCACTGGAAGCGGTAACTGACAGATAAGGAAAAGGAAAAAAGGAATGAATCTTTGCGGCTGGAAATAAAGATGTTTTTAGAAAGAAGAAAGAAAACCTTTTAATAAAAGCTGGATGGTTTTGAGAAATGAATTTAATTACATATTTCAGCATAAGAAAGAGGGGGGGGGATAATGTGATTTAAAAGTAAAAATTATGTTTTAAATTAATTTTGAATAAAAATGATAGCTATGGGACAGAAACGCTGTCACGTAACTCACTCCGACCGCAGAAGAAATCTGAAACGTGTACGTTGCAGCTTTATATCTACATAATATCCTTTGTCCACCTTCGCACATACATAGTATACAATCTACATAGAAATATAAAAAAAATTTGTATCCAATAACAGAAAAATGATTGAACCTGTTTCTCTAAAATGCTATTAGAGCATCATTTCCAGTAATTTAAGTAATAAAATAGAAAGGTAGTATATAAACATATTTGCTTGCTTTCAAATAATTCAAAATAATAATATTTATTCATGACTGAGCGCTCATATTTAAAACAAATCTTATTTATCAATTCAATATGCCACAAGAGAAAAAAAAATGTGTCACATTTGACGAAGAGTTAGGATCCTATGCTTTTTATGTGGCTTAATGTTTATGGCGCTGGTACCAGCTTTTTTTTGTGTCATGATTCCAAAGAGAAGTATTTACATTAGATATATTTTATAACTTCTCACAACGTGATCTTACAATGAGATCATAATTTCATACGAAATGCAAGCAAATTAAAACAAAACACACCAATAAGAACTTAAAAAAAATGAAACAAAGAAAAGTATTGTATGTATATATATAAAATAAAAGTTAAAATGTACTGTATTACACTAAAGATGAATCGTATATGAAAAGAAAAATTTGTTCACAAGGCACAGAACTACCAAAAAGGGATGCATGTAGCACGCTGGCAAACAGGTGTAGCCCTAAATCTTGTGGAGACCAGAAGTATTATGGCGTCAGCTTAGGGCTTCTGCCTTGGATAATAAGGGTATATATTTTTTAGATACCTGCATTATAACTAAGTTCCCGCTGTAACAAGAAGACAAAGTATAATATAATTTAGCATTTGATAAATTTACACACTGCCGTCCTGTATTTCTGTGTATTAATTAAAATTTCCGATCTTGTGTTCAAGATTCTGCATGATATGAAGTGCCTGTGTACTGACTGAAGTAATTTTTTTTTTTTTTTTTTTTTTTTTACTTGACAAGAATCAGAAAAATAACTAAGAATTGTATAAAAATGTTATATAATGTAACAAGATACCTTACTCGATCTGCCACTTTCAAGTAAGAAGTATCTAAGCAAAGTGTTAAAATGTAACATGTTAAAAATAAACAAATTCGAAATGTATGTGTAGTTTACTATGTCATGTGACGGATAACTCCTTGTAACTTTAAAATCTTTGTATATAGACAAAGTGATGTTGTCAATGCTATGTTATGACATTATGCGAACACATTAAAAAAATGAAAAAATTGATAGAATATTTTAATATTGAAATATGGTGTAACGTTTAAAAGATAGAAAAGTAACAGGGAAATAAAAACAAACAAAAAGGAACTGAATGTGTGTGAATGGAGGGGAAAAGAAACCCCAAACTCATGAACTACCTGAAATAAAACACATGAAACAGTGTGTACGCAAGCATACACAACGTGTAAGTTAAACACATGAACAAATTGTATAATTCCACATGAACTATATGTATTAATGTCTCAATGAACTCAAATTGTTATGCATTTGCCAACAAAATAAACATACAGTATATGTGTAATAACCCAAGACACTTACAACGAGTGAGATTCAATTACATAATTAATGAGTTATCATCAAAATGTAGTGAATAAGGGTTAAAAACAAATGCACTGCTTGTAATGTGTGTGTAAACCCTGGTTAAACTCTAAACCAGCCAGTGTGTATTACTCAATGAACTACTTGTGAGAAAAAAAAAAGAAATACTGCCGAATAAATCGTTAGCAAAGTACAATGTGTAAAAGCAAATGAACAAAATATGTAAATCAACACATGAACTAGTGTAATGTATGTATATGGATGCACAAAATGTATTCTAAATAAGCAAATGTTGTGCAACATAAACAAATATGCAACACATGAACTACTTGTAAAAAAAATGAATTAATGGTTGACTAAGGGTTAAAATTAAAATAAAGTTGTATCTGCGAAAGTTATTACTGTATTAAGGTAACAAAAGTGTGTATAAAATGCACAAGTGCCCAGCAGATTGCATAATTCTACGCTAAAAATGTAGAAGTTAGCCAAACATGACCAAGCCAAACATGTTCCAAGTAAAAAGAATGAAAGAGAAAGAAAAAAAAAATGAATAGGAAAAAAAAACTATATTCTTCATGTCATATGAGTGTATGTATCCGTCACAAGACAACGTGAGACTTTCACTCACTAAATAAAAAAATTTCAAATGTGAGAAAATGCCAAAGATTTAGTTTAATGACTCTATTTGAATAGCGTTAAAAAAATAACTCAAGTGTACATAACAGCTAACATTATGCCTTTGAATACATTTTTCGAAAAAAAAAACATGCAAGGATATCAAATATCATGTCAGATAAAATAAAATTACCTTATGTTATAAATAAAAATAGCAACAAGTCACCAGCTTTGTGTAAACAATGAAATTAAACAGTAGATTAACTGTATGTGTAAAAATGTACAGCCAATTAATTATCTCCTGCATAAAAATTAAGATGTATGTGCAAACCATGTACAATAGATAAAATTATGTCATAATTTCTGCAAAACTGTTAAACACATCAACTAAAAACATCCTACCAAGTATATTAAAAAAATTTATAAACTGAATTTTACTGTGTGTAGTGTAAAAAGAGACCTTACTTTATATGCCACTTACAAGCAAGGAGTCTATAACAAAAGTGTTAAAAAAGAACTGTTACAGGTTAATTGCTGAAAAATGAATGTGTCAAGTAAAAATGTCATGTGAAGGATAATTTCATGAAAATCTAAAAAAAAAATCTGTGTAATTAACAAAGTGATGGTATCATTAGTAACTTATGACATTACCCAAACTGAAAAAAATATTAGTATCTAGAGGGTAAGAGAGAAAAAAAATCTGTAGTGTAAAACGAAAACATGACATAAAAGGTATAAGTAAAAAAAATAACGGTACGTGTGTACAAACACAAAACTCCAAAATCATTCTTGTGAGTGTGATTTCAATTACATTATTAATGAATTAATATCATTAGATTATATAATGATACAGAGTTTTGCTTGACACCATGAACTAAGTGTATAAACATATGAACAAAGTGTGAAAGTTTTAGATTATCTCAATGAACAAAGTGTGAAAAACTCATGAACAATGTATGATAATATCTCAATGAACAAAGTGTATTCTCACATGAACTAAAATTGTGTAAATATACCCATGAACTAACATAAACTCACATGAACTAAATGTAATCTCACATGAACAAAATTGTGTAATTATTCTCATGAACTAATGTGTGTTTTCACATGAACTAAATTGTGTAACTAATCTCATGAACTAATGTGTGATTTCACATGAACTAATTGTGTAAATAATCTCATGAACTAATGTATGATTTCACATGAACTAATTGTGTAACTAATCTCATGAACTAATGTGTGATTTCACATGAACTAATTGTGTAAATAATCTCATGAACTAATGTATGATTTCACATGAACTAATTGTGTATCTATCTAAAACTTAAGTGCAGCAAATGAACTAATGTTGTCAAAAGTAAAAAAAAAGTACCATCAATTTTTAAAATAAATGGTAAGTAAGAGACAAAAATAGAAACTGTTATTAAATTATATTGTGAAAATGTAAATTCCAAAACCAAAACTGAATGTAAAGAGTGCAATGTGATGTTTCCATCACTTGTATCTATCAAATTACCAAAGTAGAAAATAATATCTAAAATCGTTTAAGTGTAACTGGTGCAAAAAAAGGAAGACACATCTGTACAGTGTTTGTGTGTACACCTGTACTACCAAAACCTTTACAAGCGAAAATAAAAAAACTGATGACCTGCATCAATGTATTTTACTCTCCCATACAATCTTTTAATCATCCGACCATTCCTGCAGTAATAATCGAATGAGAAAAAGTATACCTAACAGTACACTCATAATTTCTAAAAAAATTTATATTTAAATTTGCAGTTAAGTGTTAACTGCGAAATAAATTATCACTAATGCCATATGGTGAAGTATTAAGATGTACATAACTGTCTAACATAGTGAAATGTTTTTTTTTTAAATGAACTTTTTTTTTAAAGAATCCTTCATAATACAAAATGCAGCAAGAGAAAAAAAAATAAATTATCTTGTAAAGAGCTTTTTTTTTATATCTATATAAAAAAAGGAAGTGTGTTCAATGAAATGAATTGCAGTTGTGTAAGGTTTCTCGTTGCTCTTTTATATAACTCTTAACGGTAGGACATCTATGTGAGAAAGCTGTATGGAAAACGTTAAATTTTGTGTTGTTTACCTCATTACATCTAATGCAATTAATGCATTTTGGGCTGTTTGAACAATGAGGATCTTTATGTGATAAGGCACATACTGGACACCTAATTTTATCTGTGCATGATTTTGCCTGATGAAGAAGATTTTGACATGTAAAACATCTTTTTACCGAAACATATCTTTTTACAGGGTAACCAGTAGACTGAATTTTGATTTCGCCATGAATAATTATCCTTTTAGCTATCTTTGGGGGCATTAGAAATATCCAATTAAATAACTCAACATATTTCATCTTATATTTTTGTTGAAATTGAATAGAAGGTGTGGATATACCAGTTAAGTCAGAAATTGCCAAAAGAATATCAGGAATATTAAAATTTTCTGGCAACTGACAAATTACAACTGAAATTGGCTTCAAATCATGCTTAAAAGGGGACGAAAAGTTACTATTTATAGGAGAAGTGGTAACATCTTGTTGTGGGCTTTTCAAATCAGAAATAATATTTGAGTTATGCTGCAAGGAATTTTCAGTCAGACTGTTGATTTCACAATTATCTATTTGTGTTGTTTCAATCCGCTTAGGTGATAATATTTCGCTGTATGCCTCGGATGTGCTTTGATTTTGATAAGACGTCTCATTAATTTCAACTTTATGTTTCTCTTTCACTGTGAGTGCGTGCAATCTTTCCAAAATTTTTGTATTAACAATTTGTAAACATTTGTTCTTATTCTGCAACCTAACATAATCATCTTTTATAACCTGAAAAAAATTACCCAAAATTTGAAATTCCCATAAAAATTTCTTATGCATAGAAGATATATTTTCAACTAAAGTGTCATTGTTTTTACTACCAGTTTGTTCCTGTAGTCTAGGGAATTCTGTGTTTACCTTTTCCGCAAATCTGTTAAGTGCTTCCTCAAACATGTACGGCAGAGAACATTTTAATTCAGCCATAGATACTTCTAATTCTGGATGGCTATCGGCCTGTGACATTTTTCAAAAATGTTGGAAAAAGTAGCCAAAGAGGAATTTAAAAAAATATAAAAGATGGCACAATAATTTAAAATTTACTTACTGTATTAGAGCAAAACAGCAAGAGAAAGAAAAATCAAAACAAATATTTTCTCTCCCTTTCTCCTTTCTTTTTTTGAATGAGCAGATTAAAAGAGAAGAAAAAAAAATTGGAAGTTCTCAAAAAAGATTCCTGTCTATTTTAAAAGTATGCAGTATCTTAAATATTCATACAGTAAGAAAAATTTATACACCCTCAGATATTATATAGAAAACAGCACAAAATCACTGCAACATCTTCCAATAATATGCATGCAAAAATAATATTCACTTGTAAATGCTGAGTACAAGCAAAAAAATCAATAAATAACTATCAAATAATAGCCAAGAAAATTTTATAAAGCCCCTTTGGAAACGAGGACACTAAATGTCAATATGCCTAGCCTATCACAAACACATTTTAACTAAATGACATTTTATTTTCTGAATGGAAAATAATGAATCACCTAAATATCAGTATAAAATAAATATGCACTGCAATACTGAAAAAAAAACTTACCTTTCAAAATAAAGCAAGAAAAGAGAAGACAAAAAAATTATAAGTGCCGAATAAAATCATTTAAAATATACATCTTCAATTTCGTAAACTTCTCTGTTCATGCTAACAAATATACTGAATAGTAAGAAGTCATCATTTTATATATATATATATATATATATTTTTTTTTTTACCCAAAAAGCATGAAAAGGGAAATTGATAAAACATAACGCATACCTACAGATAAAAAAATAAAGCAAAACAATAATAACTAATTTACTGTATTTACTACAATTAAAGTTTAAAAGAAAAACTTGAATTTTCCGTGTTCATGCTTTTGCAGTGAAAACTAGACACTTTTTTTATTTAATTTATATTCTTAACCGTAGAATTTTTTACTGTTATAGTAGCAGACGTACGGTGGTACATTTCTGTATTTTTTCGCATTTTTTTTTATAACTTCACGTTTTCCTTTTTTATCAAGTGTACCACTTTTACTATTGCGAACATATTGGCACTGATTTTTTTACAAGCTAAGATGGCAGAAACCAGCAACAAACCAAAAATCAATCTGATGCAAATTTGATGATGCAAACTGATGCAAATCTTTTTTTTTTATGTCATTTATGCACAAGAAGCGAATAGTTATTCGGTTGATAGCTGAAGCACAGATTAAAAGGAAAATGTTCACATAATTTGAAATATTTTGGAAGCACTAATTCTGTTAAGATGCACTTTCTTTTCCTTTACAAAAAATTTCACCTGATTAGAGCGTTTATCTGACATCTGTCAACACATATTTTTTTTTATTAATTTTCACTTGAAGACAACACATACTTGAAGTTACACACGTAAATCATCGACGCAACACTTGGAAAAAAGAAAACTTTTTTGAAGACACTTTCCTAAAAAAAATTGTAGCATGAGATTTTACGTACACCTTTGACGAAATGCACGCGAACCTTTTTACTTTTTCACATTCCACACGATAATCTCCAGGCACCGTTGAATGCACACGCACATAAATGATAACACACTAGGTCACAATATTCTGTCGAAAGGGGAAAGCAATACGTCGACACACACACACAAGGCGAACTGCTGAATTCACGTTTTTTTTTCTACGATTCGTGACGATACAAGATCACAGCCCCGACTGATTCCGATCATCTGGGAGAGGTGATGGTGAGCAGGAACGAAGAAACAACCGCACCAACATCAGAGGGGGGGAGGAGGCATACAGGCGAAACAAGAGTGGCTCGAAGATGTCCAGCTGGCGAGCGAAGAAACAATAGAATGGGTTCCATCACTGTCCGTCGGGGAAAATCGCATCACAATCGAGCACAATGTTATAAGTGCAGGATATCACGGCACACCAAGAAGACACACTGTCCGGCATGGTTGAAAAATATCCAGCCCAAGAATTTGAAGAAAATTACTGCAAGCGTACTTGAATGGGGTACTTGAAGGATTTTAGGGGGGGGGGGGTGAATTTTTCTCTCTAACGTGCATTTTTTTTTAAAAACTAAGTTGGAGAAATATATAGGCGATGCGCCAAAATTATGTAGCATTGATTGAAGACCGGGTTCTAAATGCTAAAAAAACTCCAACTATATATTTACTGGACTTACTCTTTATTTAAAAGCATCGTTAGGTGGTTCAGTTAAAGAACAATGGGAGAGAGAGTCCCCCATAATACAAGGGACGCCGAAGCGCCTTTTCTTTTTAGACAACTTCACATCTCGAAAGCTGAAACAGAAGTGGGAGTTTTTGCAAGAAGTCAAGAAATCTTGGCGTTGCACAGAATCGCCAAATTACAAACTTTTGTTGACTGCGCGAAAGTGTACAAAGGCTTTTGGCGATAAACATTACCGCAAAAATGTGGTGACACTACTGGAAGGGTGGGGCCGAGATTGCAAGTAAGCGCTTCTAAATAGGATGAGAAAAGTAACAAACAAACCGAAATTGTTTATCTTACAGATAGGCCTTTGCCCAACTAACTGTTACATGAAATTGCAGACTGCAGATTGCTCGATGAGAAAAATGCTGAAAATCCAGGACATCTGGCTTTTAGCTCGATCACAAAACACGAAAAATACATGCTTCCCATAAGATTCGTTCATTTTTACTTTTTATTGTTAATACATATTCAACGTTCACATATTAGTAGAGATAAAAATTTCTTATCAATGTGGCACGCAAAAATCCGATGCAATTAAATGCAGACCTTGATACTAGCAGATGTGCCATTTAATTCTTATTTATTTCTTTGCACTGGAAGCGGTAACTGACAGATAAGGAAAAGGAAAAAAGGAATGAATCTTTGCGGCTGGAAATAAAGATGTTTTTAGAAAGAAGAAAGAAAACCTTTTAATAAAAGCTGGATGGTTTTGAGAAATGAATTTAATTACATATTTCAGCATAAGAAAGAGGGGGGGGGGATAATGTGATTTAAAAGTAAAAATTATGTTTTAAATTAATTTTGAATAAAAATTATAGCTATGGGACAGAAACGCTGTCACACTTCCCTTTAATAAAAACTCAGAAATTCTGTCATTAGATAAGCCAAAAAATACTACTAAAAGTTAGTGGTGTCAATAGGCTCCTCCTTGCTCCAATTTTCCACCACTGAAATTAAACAACTTACGTATGTAATAAAGGATCAGTCACATTTAGTGGCGGAATTATAGTAGAAAGTCTGTAAAAAAATAAATCGAGTATTTGGCGCGGAAAGACGAAAGCGTCACGCGATTTGGCAAGCAGTACTTTTCCTCGCCAAAAGCAAACGATTTTATAGCACCTGAAAAATATTTGTTAATTTATTTTTAGAATGCGTAAAAAAAGTATTTAATGAATTTAAACATAAACAATGATAGAGTTTAATAAATACATTTTTTGTATTACACATTTATGATGCTTGTTAGTTAATTTTATTTCTTTAAAAACAATTTCATTTATAAAAAATACTTTCATATATTCAAGCGTATTCCAAAATAAAGGCAAGATTTATTTACCAGTTATTCATTTCAATATCAAAGAATTCATCGTTTCCATAGCTACAAAATTGAATCGACAGTGCTCAATTGGACTTAATTTTGAGATATTGAAACTATTTTAATTAATTTTCATTTTCATTTAATTCATAAAATTTAATATTTAACTTTCATTATAAATATATATATGACAAAACTATAGTCACATCAAACTAAAACTGACAAAACTAAAGTTATTTACATTAAATTCATTTAACCCGTTAACGGTCGCTTAATATTTGGAAAAACTATCCAAAAAGTCCCTATTTTTTATAACAGAAATTGAATAATTATAAGGTTTCTATATAAAATATTCAATTAGTTTTATTTCTAAGGCGAAAACAAAGGTGTTTTAGAACAAATTCACATTTGTGGAAAAGCCATAATGCGAGAATTCTGAGTTTTAATGTTTGTTTTACATCATACAAATTAATGCGAATAAGACCTTTATTTTTCAAATCTTAGATCTTTATTTATCATCATCAAACAATTTTTTACAAAAAATAGTTGAAATAATAAAGTATACATTAAACTTTTATTATTAATAAGTTTTTTAGTGTGATACATTTCGAAACATGCAATACAAAGCCCAGCATCGCAATCAGAGCCAAAAACCCAACCCAAACGCCATTATTCAAAGACTTCACACCGAAATGCCAGTAAAATTTTTCTGGTTTCAGAAGTTTTTTCCTGCAATAAATCTCCAGCCCGGAAATATGACGGGCACGAGAAATAACGAGCGACACCTCAGCCCGTGATATGGACGCGAGCGAGAATTAAAGAGTTAAACAAGTTCAATTTGAAACATTTTTATCTTAAAGAGTATTCGACATAAAAAAGTATTTTTCGAAATTTCATTTCATCGCCAACTGATGATAAATCGCCAAATAAACGAAACTATTATTATTTTTTTATGAACTTTCTATCAAGGTTCCGCCAAATTTTTTTTTATAAATATATATATCCACATGAGAAGTAATTTGTTCATTCTGTAATTTTTTCAGATTTTTCTGAATATGCCCATATAGAGACCTTCCTTGTAAGCAAATTTTATATACATCATTTAAAAGTATAGACTTTATTTTCAGTCGTTTGGTACCAACAACTTTCTTATACAATAATTTGTTGTAGAGTTAGCAGGGGGTGTTTACTTTGATTTTTTTACACGACTGTTATATGTGTAGAAATTTTTTACTGAAATTTAACTTGCAAATTAAAAAATATATATCCAAAAGCCACGTGTCTGAATATTTTTCAGTATTCCTCTTTTATCTGTAATAATTGTTTGGATGAGTTCAAATTGGAATCATTGCACTACGTTTTATTATATTTAGATAGACAATTAGCTTCTTTATATTAAATAAATTATATAAATATTGAACAAAATTGCTTGTGTATGTGACAGTGAAATATGTTGCCAGAAAACTCGCAAACACGACCTTCTCTAAAGGACGGGTGGGGAGGGTCTACCCCTCCAAATGGCAAATGCTGTTACACTTGGCAAATTTACAAACTTGGTTGGCAAATTTGTTTAAAACTTTAATAAAGACTATAATACACTTTCTATTTCTGATAGACTTAGCAAAATTTGTAAGTATAATTGGGAATATTATTAGGCTTTTTACGAATAAGAACTATATATTACAATTCCTAATTGTGGTAACTTGGCAAAATTATAAAAACTAGTTGGCAAATGTCGAGAACTATTTATTTTTGCTTCTCAATGAATTGGCAAATACCAGAGTTGTGCAAATTTGTAATTACAATTATCTGCAATGTAATTACAATTTAATTGCATGTAATTAATTATAGTTAAAATTACATGCCGTAAAAAATTCTTGTTGCACTGTATCTGGAACCGCTCCCATCCAATAATTTGACAAAATTTCTGCATTTAAATGAGTTTAATTATAATCAATTACATGCAATTAACTTGTAATTATATTGCAGATAATTGAGATTAAAAATTGGCCCAACTCAGGCAAATACTGTAATTTGACTTGGAAACTTATCGTCCTCTCCCCTCGCAAACAAAATGTCTTAGCGATGGCCCTACTCACTATAGCTATTTTCTCTAATACTAGAAACACTTTATCACTAATACTAGAAAAGTATCCAACATTTGCTTCTGGCAATGGCTTATTTAGCTAAAAAAGAAAACAGATATACTTTCCAGTTTTTATGTTTAAAGCTGAGTTTATAAACATAGAACTAATAATTATGTGGAACATTATTAATTCAGAACAGCCATTGAAAGATAAACTATCTAATTTATATAATCAGATTTACAGCTTCATTAGAAAAGAATGTTTTCTTGTTTATGGTTTAGTTCACTTTTATTTCACTATCTGCCCTATTTAATGCTTTTTAGTAATATTAAATACATAATTATCTAAATTCCTCCTCCCCCAGCATATCCACCAAAATTTCGGGTTACAAGTAGACAAACAACATTTTTAAAATACATTCACTACCGAGGAGGCATGTACGTGGCATCGCTTGATCACACATTTGGCATTCCCAGCCATGACACATAAGCACCCTTGGTTCTGAAAGTCGTAACCATGAGAATCTGATTAAACTTAGTTAAAGCACATTAATTTTAACCCAAGTAGTGAATGTGTTGCCTGGTGAAATTTTAAATGGACGTCCATCAAAATTAGCCCTTAAAAAATAAATTAATTAAAACAAATAAATAAAAATAAGCATTTATTTTAAAGTTATTCTTGGAATGCATTAAAATAATCTAATAAAACCAAATTAATCCACAATCATAAGACACAACTGACACATTTTACATAAATTCAACGTTCTTCTTTGAAATTTATTACTGTGGTGTGGGAGAGTGAGATAATTTTGAAAGACATTTTGGTACTTTTCTATTAGCCGGGCACCAGTGTTATAGATGCATATATATCTATGAATTTACATATGTGTGTAGTGTATATATAAACACTGGTGCCCGGCTAACAGAAAAGTACTGACATTTTTTTAAAAAGATACATACGAGTACTTGAACACCTTATGAGAAATTCTGCAATTTTATTGTTAAAGGAAACAAGGAAACAGAGGAAAGATTTCCTAACGAACTAACTTGCAATGAAACATAGAAATTAATAAATCAAAAAACTGCACTAAGGTTGCCTTTATACATACACAATAACATTTTTGAACTTTACATGATTTGTTAAAGTTTTATTCTAAATATTTCATTGTTAATCATTGCATACAACTTTTAGATCTAGTTGTTTTTATAAATAAATAATGCTAGATACATTGAAAACTTTACACATATAAAAAATAATGATAAATATAGAAAACATGATCCACCGTGATACAAAAATAATTTATCTGGAGAATTCCGTTCCATAATCTTTACAAAGCACATGCCAATGCAATGGTATGGTGTCACAACTTCAGTCAAAACATTCTGATGCCAACTTAAGCATGAGGTGTTTGTCTAAAGGAATTTCTTTACTGCATAGGCAATTAATTATAAAGACTGTGCAGCAAGGAAGTTGTCTTGACTTTTTTATTTCACAACCTTCAAAATTAAACCTTCATCGGACTGGAAAAGTCTATTCAATCAATAGTTCTTTATTTTCAAAGACAGTTCCAAAATCTATTCTGAAATCTGTTAACAAAAAGGAAATGAAAAAGAAATATAAATAAACAGACAAATCTGAAATCTTCACTTACTTTTTTATATGAAATATAATAAAAACCAACAGTAAAAGGGAAAATCAAAAGTGACAAGTTATATTTGCATTTGCGCAATTTTCGATTCTTTTCTTTTTGTGTGTGATATGTAATGTGCGTGAAATGCTTCTATTTCATTAGACATGATTTCACATTATGAAAGATTGAAAAGATTAGATATGTATCAGACCCTTTATTTGTGTTTGAGTAGAGGCGTAGAAACAATGGAGTTATTAATACAGAGGAGGAGACATATAGTGTACTGTCTACCAGCAGTGTTGCCTGATGGGCTACTTTTTAAAAATTCAGATTCTTGATTGGCACCACTCTTTTGAAATGGTAAAATGCGCCTTGTTTAATGGCATATTAATTAAGGCGAAAACAAAGATAATTTTACTGTTTCAAAAAAAATGGTGGCAATCAAGGAATCTGAATTAAAAAAAGTAGCCCACTGGCAACTCTGTCTACCAGTTGCGTGTGAAGTAACTGAGGAAGTTGTCACAAGATGGCGATGCTTTTTTAAAAATCGGATCTGCAGTTTCTGATTACTGCCGGGAAAAACTTCCCACCAGTAAAATTGAATAGAAAATTTAGTCTTATTTAAGTGTCTTATTCATGGAAATATTTTTATCAAATGTCGTAAAAATTTATATTTGTTTTTACTGGTGTCAGTTTGTCTTGTAAAACTGTCAGTTTGTTTTCCTGGTTGTCACAATATGGCGGAAACGCAGGGCCTGACTACCGCCAAAGTAAACTGCTACCAGTAAAAATGAAAATCTGTTTCTACCATTATTTATGACTGAAATTTTGCAATAATAAAGCGCTTAAATAAAGAGAAAATTTCTATATAAATTTACTGGTGGTAGATTCCACCGGCAGTAATCAACCCCTGAGGAAGCGGTTACAGTTGGAGCTTCACTATTTTAAGGATATGTCAGTTCCTCCTTATTAATAGTTCCATGGTAGAAACAGAAAATAATGCCAGGGGTCGTACTTGTCATGAAATTTCACGACCAGGAAAGTCATCGGTACCAGTATTTTCTTACGCAAAAATCTGTTTTTAAGTGAGGCGAAATTTCGCGCGTTTTTTCCAGATGATTTTTTCTATAAACAAATAGTGATATGTCCCTAAAAAAATCATTTAAGAGTACGACCCCTGATAATACCTATAGCACTAATATTAACCCATTAGTGCCTGATTTTTTTTTCAACTCAATATCGGGCTTAATTGTAGTAAATGGTGTAAAATGAACGTAAAAAATAATAAAAAAAATTCTCTTTGCATTTTTTTTAATTTAACGTATAAAAATATAAACGTCCCAATTTTGGGACGCTAGGCACGAAAGGGTAGGGGGTTTTCTCCGTTACTGTCTAAGCATTATATCTATGTTTTATGCCATTTAATATGTTTCAAAAAGGTTATATATCATTCGGGTTATTATTTGACTATAAAAATTTCTTTATTATTCCTATAAGGGGGGCGAGGGCTGGGATCGGCTCAAGGACAAAACCCCCTTCCTCCTCACCATTAGCTATTGGCATAGTAAAAATTTATATAGTAACATTTTATAATATCAATAACTATAAATGGAGTATATATACCGTATATACTTGCATATACGCCGACCCATTAACTTTTTAACGCAAATTCTACAAAAAATCAAAAACTCGCGTATGTCGACCCCCTAACTTTTTACTTCAATTTCGCACAAAATCACACCAAAGAATTCACTTACTAATGCAAAAAATTCGTAAGTAAACAAAAACAAATCACTGAAATTTTTTTAATAAGAAATTATTATTATTTGTACATTTTATATATTATTTTATTATTTATACACATAAAAAAGCAGACTTTTGCAGTATTCAAAGTTTTTTTCTTTCTTTTTATTTTATTTATTTTATTTTTTTTTTTCTTCTTTTCGGCTTTTGTAATTGACTCGCGTATAACAACCCCCCCCCCATTTTACTTGCAGAAAATTGTCAAAATTCTTCGTTTTTCACACGAGTATATATGGCACAGTAGAACTTCGATTATCCGACCCTCGTGTAATCGGAACTCTCTGTAAACCGATGCCGATATCCTGAATTTTTTTCCAACGTATTTTTTTTTTTTTTTTTTTTTACTTTCACATCCCTTGTGTATGCAAGTGTTCCTTTCCAAACTACGAGTAGATATAAGCATTTTGGTTCCCGTTTCTTCGAATTGCATTGAAATTAGCATGAGCTCCCGCAAGATTCGATCCCGGTATAATTGTACTCTTGCCCCCCCCCCCCCCCCTGTGTACACGTCCCTGTTCTAAACAGATAAAATTATTTTCATAAATAATTTAAATTTAGATATTTATTAAGCAGCTTAAATAGTCCTAATAACAGTTCGATGACGATGTTACATTATTAAAACTAGATGATTATTGATAAATTCTCGATAATCCGGAAATTTCGATTATCTGCTGTCGGTTCGGTCCCAATTATGCTGGATAATCGAGGTTCTATTGTATTTTAGTAACCTCAGGATGTCAAATACTAAAATAGTACAAAACATAACGGTATGATATAAATTTTTACCAAGCCAATAGCTAAGGGTGGGGAAGGCTGGATGTCTTGTTCTTGAACAAAGCCCAACCACTAACAGCCCCCCCCCCCTATAGTAATAACAATGAAGAGCCAAATAATAATCCGAATAATAATTTTATAGACAAATAATAATCTAAATGGTACGTAACCAATTTGTAACAAAATAAATGGCATAAAACATGCATTTAATGCATAGACAGTAACGGAGAAAACCCTCACCCATTCGTGCCCAGCGTCCCAAAATTGGGACGATATATAAAGGTTCAAATTCGAACAAAAAAATAGAAATCTGAAAAAATGAAAACATACGTATTCTAAAATAATGTTTCGTCTTATAAATAATACCACTTATAAAATGATTGTTAAAAAAATAAAAGAAATATCTTACTTTTTCTTACGCGCCATTTTATTTCAAGAAAATCCAACTTTTCGCTTCAACAAACATTTATTTCACCTTTCTATTCTTAAAAATGCGCTGTCATTTATGAATAAATATTGAAAACAAATACTAAGGACATATTTTACAAAGTTTTGAAAGGATATCATGATTCCATTTGTAATAGGAATTTTTTTAAGAAAGTGTCCCAAAATTAGGACGCCAGGCACAAATGGGTTAATTATGGCTAATGATTCTTCATACCTTCTGGATTACATATTTTTTCGCACACGTAGCATACAATTACATGCAGGAATACTATCTTTATAAAATTTCATTAAATAAATAGTACTAGGAAAGTAAGCAACTAAATAAAGACATTTCCGGTAATCAATTAGTAAATTCAACCCCCCCCCCCCAAAAAAAAAAAAAAAAAAAAAAAACCGTAAAAACGACTGAAGAATTTAATCTTCTGCATTTAGACTGCAGGAATATCAAGCAAAATAAAGTATGCACATGCGGCCATAAATGTAAATATCTTCCTTCTCTATTCACATTTCGAAATAGTTCACCGGTCTGGAAATTGATATGCATGGGTATTCATCCCATTTAATTGATCCACATACCTTATTTTGACTGGAAAGCTTAAATTTTATGCATAGATGAGTAAATTAAAATAAGATATGCCAAAAAATACACAGTTCGCCCTATCAAACTCGGTAATGTTTTGCCCTGAGTTACTGCGCATCACAGCTGCGCAAGCTGTTGTTTACAGTTCTGCTTTTTTTTTTATAGAGTATAGTTAGTATATAAATATATGAGCGCCATAAAGCGCAACTTCCAGGGGGTCTTGAGAAAATAAGTCGAAAAGTTTAAGCTACAGTTCATAATCGGAGAAATTTCCTTCTTTGGCAAGCGGTTCAGTAGCACGACCGGTAGCAGGCTGGATTTGAGTTCTTTCGGCCCGGGTTCAAATCCGGCTCGTACTTCTTTTTCCGGAACGAAAACATTTTATAATCATTTTCGAACCGCAATTGAAAAAAATATGTATAATAATTAAAATTCACGAAAAATATGAATTAAATGTATGTTTTGTAGCATATAAGTTCTTCTTTAACTACGAAATTTTGCATGTTTAAATATATAATAAAAAGTAAGGGAAAAAAATCCCGCATGTTTATATGTCTATAGACCAGAAATTGATTGTTGTTATTTAAAATTATTTACAGTTATTTCAATGAATAATCAACTATTTTTCACAGAGGAATAAATTAAACCACGTGATATAAATGGGTGAATAATTATATTATTTTAATTTTGTTTCTATATGAAAGTATTTCCAATATTTGATGATTTTTTTAATACCCTTTTTAAAATTCTTAAAATGACTTTTTTTTATTTCGGATTTTTGGTTTTGTAATTATAACCTGCGTAATAACTGTTTTCGGCAATTCAAGCACAATGACATTTATTCTAACTCTAATCATAAGAATCCAAGATTTTAAAAATTCAAAAGTTAAAAAGCAAGTTGGTAAAAAACGATACATTTGTTTCACTGTGAAAAACAGTAGCTTATTTATGTAAATAGCAGTAAATAAATTTTAAAATTAGTTTAATTTTATTATCTATAAAAGTTTTAGTTGACTTTTTTTTTAGTTTGTTATTATTATTATTTATTTATTTTATCTTTACTTTTCATTAAATATTTAAACATGCAAAGTTTCGCACTTAAAATTGTATTTATAGTGTAATTAAACTGCATCATATAAAAATATTAAACAAGAAAAAAAAAATGATTTCCGAAAGAAATTACTACGTAGACACTTATTCTAATTAAAAATCAAGAATCCCAGACTTTAAAAATCACATTAAAAATATAAAAGCATATTTTTAATAAACCATGAAATATTTAAAGTATTTGAATGAGGAAACAAAATGAAAATAATATATTTGTTTACTTATTTTAATTTATTTCTTTAAAATTTTTGATATTCAATGAAATAACTGTAAATAATTTTAAATAACGCAAAACAATTCTGGTTTATAGACATATAAATATGCGTTTTTTTTATAAACTTTTTATTACATTATATAATCAAAAATATTACGTCTGAATTCCATCTTTAAAATATCTACATTAAAATCACAGACAATACATTAAACAATTAAAATTATTACATAATGTTTTATTTTAACTGTAACCTGAAATTGATGACTTTCTGTTGTGTTTTTCTTGTAACTGTTGATAGTATTGACTTAACGTTTATAATTTGCTGAGGAGGGATTGTGATGATCCGAAACGTCCCAATTTTAATATGTTTTTAGTGTTTTTATGTAATAATTTTAATTGTTTAATGTATTGTCTGTGTTTTTATTATATATTTAAACATGCAACACTTCGTAGTTAAAAAGGCACTTATATGCTGCAAAACATACATTTAATTCATATTTTTCGTAAATTTCAATTATTATACATATTTTTTCAATTGCGGTTCGAAAATGATTGGTAAAAATTTTCGTTCCGAAAAACAAGTCCAAGCTGGATTTGAACCCGGGCCAAAAAAACTCAAATCCAGCGTGCTGTCGATTGTGCTACTCAACCTCTTGCCAAATAAAGAAATTTATCCGGTTATGAAATGTAGGTTAACCCATTGAGGGGCGGTGATGCCGTGACCGCATCACATAATTTTAATCCCTAATTGACACTTTGGCACCAGATATTTTGAATGAAACTTCACTTTTATTAAATAAGCGAAAATATACCGTTACTTGTTTAGAAATAAATTTTCTTCTAAGTACTGGTGTTGCCAATTATTTCAGCAGTTAACAGAGATACACATATGTTCACCGCATTCGGTGAGACCAACCTCGGACCCTATCCTTGTCAGTTTGTTTCACCAGTTGTCACAATACGGCGGAACAGGGTTGCCAGTATGCTACTTTTTTAAAATTCAGATTTCTTGGTTGGCACCACTTTTATGAAATGGTAAAATTCCTCTTGTTTTCGCCTTAATTAATATGTCATTAAATAATGCAAATTTAACTATTTGAAAAAAGTGGTGCTAAACAAGAAATCTGAATTTTAAAAATGTAGTCCACTAGCAACACTGTGGCGCAAACGCAGGGACTGACTACCACAAAAGTAAACTTCCACCAGTAAAAATGAAAATATGTTTCTGCCATTATTTATGACTGAAATTTAGTCAAGGCCTTTAAATACGCAGAAAATTTCTGTATAAATTTACTGGTGGAATATTCCAGCGGATGTAATTAGCCGCTGCAAAAGCGGTTACAATTGAAGCTTTTCTTTTTTAACCCTTTGAGGGGCAATGTACTTCGGTTGCTAAAATGGTAAAATGATTAATTGACGCCAGGTTTTACAAGAAAATTTCCGTCTTGAAATGAAATTTCCGAACATTATTTGTAAAAAAGGGTGTGAAAACTGTTTTTTTTTCCTTTTCCGCGACATAGTTAAACTCTAATCCTAATAAAGCAAAAAGATTTTTTCTTGTAATTCTTCAAACTATTTCCTTTTCGTACATACAGCCTTTTGAAATAACATTGTATTACCAAATTCACAAAGCTTTTACTTGTTCATAATGATTGGTATTCTATAAAACTCACTGTCCATTAATCATCTCTCATGCAGTAAATTCATTGGTTTCGAAAAATTATTTATTTACGACATTTAAGATAATACAAGGCAAATGTATTTAATTAAAATGTATATAAATGTCTTTCAGTTCTAGACTTATTTATATACTTAATTCGTTGGAAAAATTCTTTTAAATTTCAAATATTGAATTCAAAAAATAAGAATTTAACATAAAAATTCAATAGTCACATAAAGCAGTGGTAAGCGTTATTTTTTAAACTATTCTCACAAGCCTATTTACAAAAAATAATATCCACCAATTTTGCAGCTGATTAAGTCTTTCAGGGGCAGGGTAGTTGTATTCCTAAAATTTTTAAATAATTGATTGGGACTAGTATTTACACGAAAATATATTTCTAAACAAGTAAATGTATATTTTCGCGTACTTAATAAAAGTGAAATTTTCATTGAAAAATTCTGGTATCAGTGTGGCAATTAGGGATTAAAATTAGGTAATGCCATAGCGGCATCACCGCCCTTCAGAGGGTTAATCTGAAGAGTTTACTCTTTTAAAACGTGGAAAGTACATGGGCCACTTAGTAAGTATAGGCCTCCCACACGATCCATTTTTCAAATAACGCTTTTTTCTAAAAAATATCTTCTTTGCACATTTTTTTTTTACAAATTTTGCAGGCACCTACCGGGAAGGTAATTTTTATTGGAAATATTGTAAAAACCTAGCACAAAACATTTTCTTCACAAGTTCTTGTATTCAAAAAACGAACCAGTGGAGGCACTGTGAGTACCGGTAACATAAAGGATAATTCAAAGTTTTCAGTTATTTTCCAGCAACTACAGTGAAATAAAAATATAAAAAATAATAATACAGTTTCTAATCAATATACAGGGTGTAAAGGAAAGTCCCTTTAACCGGAACATACTTGCGAACGGAGAGAGCTACAGGTATGCAAGTAAGTTAACGGTACAGTAAAGCAAATACGCCCGATTTATTGCAAACGATAGCAGTGCCCCTAGTGGTGGAATTTGGAAAATAGCTATTGCAAATCAAAAACGAAAAGAGATAGAGCAAAATTGCCAATTAGAAAGTTTTAGAGCATCAGTTATTTAGTACGAAACGACATTCGGTTTACATGGATAAGATAAATCTTCGCCTGTATACCCAAAAATTTCCGAAATTTATGCACACTATTTTGTATAAACACTTGAATGGAATAGCCAAAAGTATGAAGAAATACGCACAATTTTTTGTATAAATACGTACTTATCTCAATAAAGTTTGATAACATAACACAAAAAGCAAAAAAGACAAACAGTCTAACAGTGAATAAAAGTTAATATTCAGTATATTCGAAAAGTTCGTCATTACTCACGACACACGTTTGTATTCGTGAGAGTAAATCTGCAATAGAACGTCTATTGCGAGTCTCTTCAATACGACGACATAGAATTAACCCTTACAAGGGAAGCGGCTAGACGGTCTAGCCACCTAATTTTAATTCCAAACCTGACAAGTGACACCACGAATATTTTAATAAAATTTTGCTTTTTCAATGAAAGTGCAAATTAGCGGGGTTTTATTTTCGAAGAAATTCGTTTGAATATTCTTGTGTCAGCCAATTATTTCATCGTTTTACAAACAGGAATCTTCTTCCCCTGACATTACAGTACAGTACAACGTCGCAATTTGGAATTGCGGGCTGCTACATTTCCAAAATGTGAATATGCAAAGTAGAATCGTCGCTCATCTATTTCGCACATTTTTGGGAATACAGGTGATAATTTATCTTATCCGTGTGAACCAAATGTCGGTCCGTACTAATTAATTGATACTCTTAAGCTTTCTAATTGGAAATTTCGATCTATCTCCTATTGTTTTCGATTTGCAATGGCTATCTTCCAAATTTCGCCACTAGGCACGCTTCTGTTGTTTGCATTAGGTCGGGTGTTGTCGCTTTACTATACCGTTAACTCACTTGCATAGCTGTAGCTCTCTCCGTTCGCAAATATTTTCAGGTTAAAGGGACTTTTATTTACACCCTGTATGTACTGTACAGTGCTACTGCACTGTATTTTACTATGTACTACACTATACTGCATTATATTAGCACTCTACTCATATAATAATATTACTCGCATGTAAAGAAATGCTATTCACTACTTTTTGTTAAATGTATTCACTTTACGCTTTTTATAAATATAATGTTCCATATAAGCATGTATATCCTGTCCAATTATATAAAGTAATTATATGAAATATATGCAGAGAATGGAGCTATGAATAAAGAGGAGGTGACACATAGTGTAGTATCTACCGGTTGCCAGTGAAGTAAATGAGGTGGTTGTGTCAAGATGACAGCTGTTGTTTCTTTCCACTGGATCAGGTTCTTATTAATGTCTGGACAAATTCCTTCCAGTTAAAGCAAACAGAAATTTATACCATATTTATGACAGAAATTCTGCATGAGCACGAAGTTTAAATAAGGAAGAACAGTTATTACAAATTTACTGGTGGTAGTTTCCCCCGGCGATAATGTAATTCGCTGGCATTGACAGGAGGGTTGTTCAGGTAGCTACGATAGGGCGGAATTGCTAGGTCTGGCTACCACAAGAGCAAACTGCCACCAGTAAAATTAAATTGACATTCTTGACTTAATTATGACAAAAAGAATGACATAAATTGATGAGGAGAAAATTTCTATTCAAATTTACTGGTGTAAGTTCTCTTTTGCGGGAATCATAACCTGAAGAACCTGTTACAGTGGCAGCTTCATCATTTGGAGGATGTGACATTTCTCTTTAGTCATATAGTCCAAGAGCTGTTAAACATTTTAGGGAAGGTATTTGAGGTACCCTGAAAATTTGTGCAACACTTCTTTTGTAATGGCTGAATACAAAATCGAATGTCTGGCTGAAGGATCATGGACGAAAAACTGTGCCAGACACGTGTCAAGTGCCATTTTTTGACTACCCCAAAAAAAGGTATTTGAGGCACGCTGAGATTGAGGCAGAATAATATTTATGCTTAGAAAAAAATATTTTGAAAATGACAGACACTTTAGTCGGCACAAAGACTGTGCCAGACATGTGTCAAGTGCCAAATGGCACTTGACACGTATCTGACACAGTTTTTGGGCCACGATCCTTCAGCCAGACATTCGATTTTGTATTCAGGCATTACAAAAGAAGTGTTGCACAAATTTTCAGGGTGCCTCAAATAACTACTCAAAAATGTTCAACAGCTCTCCTACTAATATTTCCATTATACAGTTATAATAAGTGTGTTAATTTAAACCAGGATTTCGCACCAGAACTTTTTTAAAGAAATAAAATTATACATTCCACATAGAAACCTGAACATAATAAATGTTCACCAAATTGTTTTTGCGGTTCGAAACGTTGTTGAACTGTGACAAATTAATCAACATATTACAGGAGATTAGTGGGAGCTTGTCGTCTAGGCATATAAAATACAAAATTTACACCCATTTGTTGATGTTATTGATATTAAAATAACCGTACAGTTTGAAAACTAGGCGATCACCTCAAGAAATAGGGCGCATGGCTTAGGCTAATTTTTTCAGCATTTGTAAGGGTCCGGGCTTTTCACTGGTATTCAACTTGAAGAGATAGTAGAAACACTTTAAAAAATCGGCCTACGACAATCAACACTTTTGAGTGAGAGCAGGGTTGTCAGTTTGCTCTCCACATTTATCCCGAAATTTCCACTTCAGACAGAACCTTTTGAAGAAGATTTTTTACTTTAAGTAATGAAGTAAAGTCTGAAATAAAATAAATATGAAAATACTTTATTTAGCCAGTGTTTTTCGACAGGAATCACTGCCGCCCTAAATACCTACATCTGTATATATGTTCAACAGAAAAGTTATTAAAAGAAGAATTACAATTTATAGAGAACATAGGACTTAACGCTGGCCATCCAAGAAAAACAATAGAAAAACTAATCAGAAAAGCAAAAGAAAATATTAACTAAATCCAACCAAGACAAAATAAACAAGATTATACCCCCCCCCCCCCACTACCATACATGAACGGGATAGCACTAAAAATAAAACGTGAAATAAGTAAACTTGGAAAGATAGTCCCAATCACACCCAACCCCTCCCTATTTAAAACGATACGAAATGAAGCTGAAAAATACGAAGAATTACAGACGGCAGGAGTATATAAAATTAAAGCCTCAGATACAGAAAATAAGGAAATTACATACATCGGAATGACCAAGCGAAAAATATAAGGAGCATATCCGCGACTTAAAATATAATAATCAAGCAACAGCCCTCTCAAGAACAAATTAAAAAAACCCCATAATAACTCAATCAATTAAAATAGAAAAAATAGCTACGTACGATAACCCCCACAACACACTAATGAGAGAGGCCATAGAGATAAACCTCGACAGACAAAATGTATGCAACGATATTACATATGCAAATGCTGACTCTCGTTGGCTAAAAATGCTAGAAAGAAGGGGAAAGTGAAAGGGAGAAGAGGGAAAAAGAGGAAAGAGGGAGAAGTTAAAAGGTCATAAGCGAAACTGCGAAACACCATTTGAAACTGAAGAAGTCCCAGAAGGGATGAAAACGTTTTTTCAGAAAAGTGCCAAAGAGTATTGGACAATGCAATATATATATTGGTAAAAATCATATTTTTAAAGATCTACAGGAATATATGTTTTTAAAATAAAGAAATGTGTTATATTGTAATACCAAAAATTTTTAAAAGTTGCATCCGCCTTGTTTTTCTGAGACCCAGCAAATGTGTAAAGTAATATTTGCCTTATCTAATCGCAGACAGTAAAATTCTGCTATTAAATCAGGTGAAGACTACCTTAAGAAATTACGGGTAGCTCTCCGATTTAGCGATTTGAAACACCTGCAGTAGTGTATATAATCATTTCCGAGTTGCCAGTGGGCTACTTTTTTTTAATTAAGATTTCTTGATTGCCACCAGTTTTCTGAAACGGAAAAATTACCTTTGTTTTCGCCTTAATAAATATGTCATTAAATAAGCCGCATTTTACCATTTCAAAAAAGTGGTGCAAATCAAGAATCTGAATTTAAAAAAGTAGCCCATCTGGCAACACTGTTGCCAAGCCTACAACTTTTTGCATGACTATTATCCTGACTATGACTATGACTATTATTATATTAGAGAAAAAGTTGTTATTCGAAACCGCCCAAAATTTCCAATTAAATAAAGGAAAATATTCTGTAATAAAATACTGGTATCCAAAAAGTTGGATACTTTGTAGCTTTTCAACTTTTACGTTTTCTGCTCCCCACTAAAATTTAATAGTAAATTATGATTTATCTAATCACCAAAATTTGCGACTTAACACTTTCCGGCGATAAGTAAATCTGTTTGTAAAATGATGAAATTCTGGAATGACGCCGGAATTTACAAACGAATTTATTAGAAAACAATAACTTGCTTATGTTACCATACTTTATAAATAGAAAATTTTAATTAAATATTCCTGATGCCAGTACTCTTAAAATTAGGTGTCCTTTACTGCGGACACCGCCCGCTAATGGATTATTGAATAAAGAGGAGGAGACGTATAGTGCAATGTCTCCCAGTTGCGAGTGAAGTAACTGATGAGGTTGTCACAAGATGGCGGCTGCTTTTTAAAATTAGGATCTACAGTTTCTCATTACCGCCGGAGAAAACTTTCCGCCGGTAAAATTGAATTGAAAATTTCCTCTTATTCAAGCATCTTATACATGGAAATATTTCCTCACAAATATGATAAAAATTTCTATTTGATTTTACTGGCGTCAGTTGGCCTGGTAAAACATTCACTTTGTTTCAATATTTGACACATTATAGCGAAAACGCAGGGACTGAGTCCCGCTATAGTAAACTGCTACCAGTAAAAAAGAAAATCTGTTTCTGCCATTTTTTATGACTATAAATTGTGCATTATTAATGTGCTTAAACAATGAAAAATTTTCTATATAAATTTACTGGTGGAAGATTCCACCGGCAGTAATCAGCTTCTGCGAAAGCGGCTACAGTTGAAGCTTCACTATTTTAAGGATTTGTCAGTTCCTCTCTATTAATAGTTCAATGTGCCCGTTAAACGATTAAGGAAGGAAGGAATTTCTATTCAATTTTACCAGTCAGAAAAAAGCTTAAATGTTGGCAATGTGGTAAATTAAAAGTTGGTATGATCCTTAAATTTGATACTATTGCCTATTTGTATTTTTCACCTCACTTAATAGCCGAGCTCTCAATATTTTTTTTGCGATTAATCAAAGCGAGGAGTGCTAGATGGTAATTTTTATACACAATTAGAAGAATACTATGAATCCAGTCTATTTTACAGGGTGCATACTGTCCTGACACAAGTTTTTAATGGACGCTCTCCCTTCATTTAACAGCAGAAAATTCTTGCAAATTTTACGATTAAATGTGGCGGCTAATACTTTAGCTATTGAAATATTACTTCATTCAAATATTACTTCAATATTACTTATTGATATCTAAATTTTCTAATATGAAATAGCGGTCTACTTCGCATGAATTTATACAACAGAGTGCACATCTGATTAAGAAGCGATCGTTGACCAAAATACTAAAAGTCAGTCTTATTCGGAAACCAGAGAAATTTTTTTCTAGCATTTTAATAAATAAAATAGACGGAAATTTCATTTCCGTTCGTAACACTGCATTACAGTGCAGATGGGCGACTTTTTTAAAATTCCTATTCTTGAATGGTACCACTTTTTTGAAATAATAAAATGCGGCTTATTTAATGGCATATTTATTAAGGCGAAAACAAAGGTAATTTTACCGTTTCAAAAAACTGGTGGCAATCAAGAAATCTTAATTTTAAAAAAAGTAGCCCACTGGCAACCCTGTTACTGTAGCATTCCGCATCTGGCTGATTTTTTTTAGGGATTCTGAATTTTCACCAGTAAATTTAGATGGTTATTATTGTTTCATAAGATGATATATATTTCACAAATAATTGATATTAAAAATTTTATGAATCATAGAAAATTGATATTAAAAATTTTCCAGTATGAATTCCAACACTAGTGAGAAGTCTTTCAATTATGACGTCACACTCGTGTCCTTTGGCCTTGAATTTTTCGATAGCAGCGGCATGAATCGATGTTTGCGGCTTCGAAACCTATGTGATTATGACACAGTTTACATGATTTTCCTTGTACGAGAACGATAATTCGAGTTCTTTTTCTCACTGAGCTCCATATACACTATATTGCCATTAATGACCAGCAATTTTCAATTTTAGATATTTTGTCGAATATTTAGAAATATACTTGTCAGATTCTTCTGGAATTTCAGGATTAAAAAGAACAGGTATGACCTCATATTTAGCAATGTCGATTTGATAAGGGGTATAGTTAGGGGGCCAACAAAAAATCAAAGAAAAAAAAATAATTCTTGGGATAACCCTGTAAAATAAAATACACGAAATGATCTATCGCTACTGAATATAAATAAACAGACATTGTGCAATATGTGTATTCTATTGTGCAAGAATAGCTCGTATATTATTAGAGATATAGCGATTTATTTAAAAAAATTTAAAAAATCTTGCATGTTTTTTGCTTATAACATACAGGGTTTTCAACCAAATTTAACACCGATTTCAGGAAAAGTGACAAAATACAGTAGAAACAATATAGTGCAATTGAAATATAAATATATTAAATACTTTAGTAAATAAGAGCAGTTGTATGAAATAATTTTTATCTGCACATTCGCGAACGATAACAAGGATCATTTTACATAATTTAATAGGCAACTCTGTGGAGCAACTTATTAAAAAAAATCTAGTCAAATATCGTAAAAATTCAGAAAGATATCGGCGTTAGAGTGAGCAAATTTTTAGTAGTTCTCTAAAAGCAGCTGAATGATAAGGGATTTTACACAAATTGTCATTTTTAATTTATTTTTTTTTAATTTTCATTTTTTATTGATGCTTTAGTTCTTCTCTGATAACCACCAGAACGAGCCTATACCATGATCAAAAGAAGTATCAAAATCGAAGCATTTTTTCCAAATATACTCGTTGATAGTCACTAAATACTAACTTTTTTCTGAAAGTCAGTTAATAAAAAATTCAAATCCGGAAACGGAAGATGACGTTGTATAAATTTCAATTCATTGACCTTGCTTTGTAGAAAACTTCATATGATCAATATTTGTGCTAAAATATTTCGCTATCGGAACACAAACAACACCAACTCAATAATACACATGTTGACATGCGACAAATGGAAGGTTGTCAGCGAACAAGGTATCACGACTAAATTACTCTGATTTTCAGGAAATGTTCATGGTGCTACAACATGGAAAACGAAGTAATGCATGCATGTTTTTTTTTTTTTTTTTTTTTTTTTTTTTTGCTATATATTAATTTTCTGAAAATGTTCAAAACATCTCCTGTGTACTTATAAAACGGGTAGGCTTTTACTGCGAGATTTAACTAGTTTCATTCTGTTAAAAAAAATTATTTTAAATGCATATAATTTTTTATTTTGCATTCGTCACTTTATGCTCGATGTAAATCCTAGGAGCATGCAACCATTGACATGCGTACCATGAAGATCCTATAGCCCTTTGCAAGGCCACTTCTGCTTGCAATTCCCAAACTGCCAAATGCCACCAAGAATTTTTAAATAAATTTTTACTGCTATAATGCACGTTAAGCTTTTGAATATTTTCAATTAAATATGTTCGCAAAGTGTGGTGTCAATCAATTATTTCAACAATTTTGGAGCATAAATGCTTTGCCCCTGAAAGGGTTAACACTTTCGAGGGCGGTGTCCTTAAAAAATAGGACACCTAATTTTAATTTCAAAACTGACAAACGGCACCAAGAAAAAATTATTAAAATTTTCCTTTTATATTGTACGTGGAAAAAAAAAAAAAGCAAGTTCTTATTTTCTACCGACTTAGGTTATAAATTCTGGTGTCAGTCCATTACTTCATCAGTTTATAAACAGAAGTACTCCGCGCCGGAAAGGGTTAAATAAGTCTAGAATTTTTTTAATATTCTAGTGGGAAACAAATTTCCGAAAAATATTTTGAGCAGCACTAGAATACACCATAATGATTGCGGGATATCCTTAGTTCGGAGTTTTTGTGATTTTGCGGGGATTTTTTTTACATTTTCTTTTGACACTTTTTTGGCACAGCCGGCTCCTACAGATGTAGTTTTTCCAGGATACCCACGTAAATCGGTTTTACAAATGCTCTGGGAACCAGTATTTTAAAGTAATTTTCTTTTCTTTATCTAATGGCAGAATTATCTGCGATTAAAGGTGTCTAAATAAACTGTAAGAAATTAGTGGTGTCAAGAGCAATTGTAGCCCCGATTTACGCGGAGCATCTGGCAACACTATGTAGCAGGGATGGAAACATCCCGGCCATCAGAATACCGTGGTCAGAGCGTAACTAGTGCAGAGGTACTCTTACGCAAATTTTATAGCATATTAGATTTTGTCATAATAATTTATAGCCCCCTTAAATAAATGTCTTCCATTTGAGAAGAATATTTTTGCTAAACTGGAGAACTATTTGAAAAGAAACAGACGCTAGACGACAGTACATGCGGACTCAAATTTTTGTAGATTTACTACAGCTGCCAACATTTAGGCTTACTATTACTATTGAAAAAAAACCTAGTTTCATCACTGAAACCTGCGATTAAAAAAGAAAAATGTTTTTTAGGAAAAAGTGATGAAAATTTGCCTTTGTGATAATTTGCATCACAATATGTTGCTAGCTATGGGGTCTTTTTGCTTATTGAAAGTTTGCGAGACATTCAGGAAGCATCTACCGTAATTTCCCGTGTATACGCCGCGGCTTAGTTAAGTCTTTTTCAAACCGGTAATTTTATTGAATAAAAGAAATCAAATAAGTGTTAACAAGGAAGGTCTCCATACTGGGCATACTCAGAATATTTTGAAAAAAATACCAATTAAACTATTTGTGTATGTAATAAGGGACCACTCAAATTTAGCGGCGGAATTACAGTAGAAAGTCTGTAAAAAAATAAAATACTTTCGAGTATTTGGCGCGAAAAGACGAAAGCGTCACGCGATTTGGCGAGCGGTACTTTTCCTCACCAAAAGCAAACGTATTTGTGTATGTAATAAGGGATCACTCAAATTTAGGCCCCACCAGTGGCTGAGAGGTTCTGCTCTCGAAGCTGGTAGACGGGAGGTGCTGGTTTCGAATCCAATCGCGCCCGTCGGCCTAACCGTTTCGGAGTTTTTGTGGTTTTCTTCGAAACCGTGGATTCCCATGCGTAAATACGGGTTAGGTTACCTTAGAAAGACCCCCACGAAGGGCACCCCCCCCAAGGCCTATATCCCACGTGTTGATAATTGGCCGTCATAAACACAAACCAAACCAAAACTACTCAAATTTAGCGGCGGAATTACAGTAGAAAGTCTGTAAAAAAATAAAATACTTTCGAGTATTTGGCGCGAAAAGACGAAAGCGTCACGCGATTTGGCGAGCGGTACTTTTCCTCACCAAAAGCAAACGATTTTAACGCACCTGAAAATTGCTTGTTAATTGATTTTTAGAATGCGTATAAAAATTATTTAATGAATTTAAACTTAACAATGCGAGAATTTAATAAATACATTTTTTACTACATATTTATGCTGCTTGATTTATTTGATTAATTTTATTGCTTTAAAAACAATCTCATACATAACAAGTATTTTCATATATTTAAGCTTATTACAAAAAAAAAAAAAAAAAAAAAAAAAAAAAGGGGGAGGGGCAAGATAAAGAGTGCTATATTTATTCGTTTCAATATCAAAGAAATAGCTTTTTCCATGACAACAAAATTGAATCGACAGTGCTCAATTGGACTTAATTTTGAGATATTGAAACAATTTTTATTTATTTTAATTTTGTTTTTATTCATAAAATTTTATATTTAACTTCCATTATATATATATGCAAAACAATAGTTAAATTAAACTAAAACTGACAAAACTTAAGTTATTTACATTAAACTTATTTAAACAAGTTCAATATGAAACATTTGTATCTTAAAGAGTATTCGACATAAAAAAGTATTTTTCGAAAATTTATTTCATCGCCAACAGATGATGAATCGCCAAATAAACAAAATTTTCATTATTTTTTTACGAACGTTCTATCGAGGTTCCGCCAAAAAAAAAAAATTGTAAACATATATATCCACATGAGAAGAACACTCTGTAATTTTTTCTGATTTTCCTGAATATGCCCGTATGGAGACCTTCCTTGTAAGAAGAAGCAAATCATATTTTATCTAAAATAAACTCTGGTACGAAATCGAATTATCTGAGGTGCTGCGTATACGTGCGAAATTACTGTAGTTAACCCTTACCGACGCGGAGTAATTCTGTTTATAAACTGATGAAATAATGGACTGACACCGCAATTTATAAACGAATTTATTAGAAAATATGAACTTGCTTATTTTCATGTACGTTATAAAAGAAAAATTTTAGTTAAATATTCTTGGTGCCGCTTGTCAGTTTCGGAATTAAAATTAGGTGTCTTTTTTGAAGGACACCGCGCCAGAAAGGGTTAACCCCTTGAGGGGCGGTGGGATAAAATATATCCCACCTAATTTAAACAAGATTCTCACCAGAAAATTTTAACTAAATTTTATATTTTTAACTTTGGAGGAAAATCGGAGAAAAATTGCATTTCCTTATTTAAAAATAAAATTTTTTGATTATTCTGGCGAGAATTCAATATTTAGAGTAATTTTTGCTTGCCCCTCAAGAGGTTAACGGATGCTATACTTAATTCTGTATTTAAAGGAAGCGACATTAACTATAAAGATATACTAGTAGAAATCGCACCTGCGGTGAAAAGGCTCTGAAAGATTCAGAACTAGATTCAACAAAAATTTTAAACCGAGCCTTTCAGGGAACTTGCGAAAAAAAAAATATATACTGCCCCATCTTCCGCGATTTTGTACTACAAAAATTTAATAGCAAATTTTACCTTTCTTAATCGGCGTAATCTGCCGATTAACTTTTTACAATGCGCAGTAAAAGTTTAGATAATGAACGATTATGCTTCTGTACTAAGAAGTATGTAACAAATTGTTGTAACTCAACTGTCTATATTACTGGGGACTTATCCTTCATTCACAAATAATAAATTTTAATTTATACACTTTACATAATATATAATGAGAAAAAAACAAATTTAACTTTGTGGAAAAAGTATAGACAATCTGTCTGTTAACAGAAAAATATCCATAAATTAAAATCGTACCGCACCTACATTGTCAGCTTTAAATGCAAAAATGTGACTTTCCATCGAAGATACTAAACCCCGTATCACTTGGGGGTCTATTCCGTACCAAACACGTTCAATAGTAGATCGAAGTTAATTTACAGAGGAGTATTGTCAAAAAATTGCATAAATCGTATGAGATATAATGCCACAACTGTTTCCGATTGGATTCAGATCAGGTCTACACGCCGGCCATTCGAGGACAGTAATATTATGATAGTTAAACCAATTTTTTGATTTGTATGCAACATGAATAGACGCATTATCTTGCACAAATACATACTTTGGAAGAGCTAAAAGTTCATCAAATGGCTGTAAATTGTTTTCCAATATATGTATGCAGTCTTACGCCGCTTGGCGACTATTGAGAAACTCCAGAGATACTTGAGAATTAAAACAAAGTGAGGCCTAAATCATTAAGACTTTCGAGGGCAAAGGACACTTAATTTTAATTCCAAAAGTGACTAATTGCAACAAGAATATTTAATTAAAAGTTTCATTTTATAATGTACGTGAAAATAAAAAAAAAAAATTAATATTTCCTAATAAATTCGTTTATAAATTCTGGAGTCCGCCCATTATTTCACCAGTTTATAAACAAAATTACTTCGCGACGTAAAGGGGTCAATTTGTTGTGAGATTTCAAGGCTGGTTGTTTTATCATTTTCATATAAACTAATTTACATCTTTCTTTAATTCATCTACGAATGTATCCGTTGACACAGAAAGCTCTGACTCACATTTATTGCGATTAGCAATCATCATTTGTCTAGATGCCAGTTTATGGATACTTCTATAATCTCGTTTTCTGGCCACACAAGGCCCTCCACATCTATGCTTTGTTTTGAAAGAGTCACCCTTAGACAGAACTTGATAAACAGGCTTCTTGTGGGATTCAAAGTAGCTGAAATTTCTGCAAGTCTTCACTTTCGATTTCAGCTTCCATGCTTTAATTACTTCATTTGACTGAAAATTTCTGGCTCGCGGCATCTTCACTAACCGAAACTATAGTGAGGTGCACTTAAGTACTTCATGCATGTGACTTCATAATTTTGAAATTTACGTTTTTCCGTGATCATTTGCCAAAAATCACGAAAGTGTCTAAAATTTTGCAATATGCAAATTTCACTTTTTTTTTAGTTAAATTAAATGACATCCGACATTAAAACCGCTATTTCTATCCTAAAACGTTTAATATATATTTAAAAATAAGTACAGCCATTTATATAACCCAAGTGTTCGTATGTTTTATTTAAGGATTAAATATCATTAGTGTCTAAACTTTTGCTGAGGACTATTTCGGGAAAAGGGAATGTACTTCCTATTTAATATTTATTTAAAACTCATAGATTCGCACCGGGATTTTTAGTAAAATATTTTTTTTATAGTGCATGTGATGATGTATAAGCGGATTTTTAATTTTTAAATTAATTTTCTTGCACTGTCGGGTGGTGTTGAGTCTTTTCAGCATTTAAGCCACAGGAGTAACTTGCCTAATAAAGGTTTAAATAATGCAAAAATTTCTATAAATTTTTCTGGTACAAAAAAAGCAAAAGAGTTGACAGCTATGTGTATAACCAACCAACTTTCAAAGAGATTGGATTTGTTTCATGGTATTTTATTTACCGTATATACTCGATTATAAGTCGACCCCAAATTCGTGAAAAAAAAATATGTTGCATACCAGTATTTTCTTGTAGCCATCTTCAACTTATTTAATATCAACAAATTTTGCATTTAGATAAGACGAAGATAATTTTTTAAAAATACTGGTATTCAGTCTGTTATTCCTCTCGAATTTGGGGTCGACTTATACGCGAGTATATACGGTAGCACAAAAACGTTGAAGCGACATATTGTACCATATTGGCGTTTAATGTCTTTTTACGAACACACCGAGCTAGGAATGTAGAAGAATATTTTGTTCTTCTAATAAACCTTGTGGATTAATAGCATGTTAGTACAATTGAGATTCTAAAAATTTTTTATATCACAGTGATATTTTCAAATGTTCTTAAATTATTATACATAATTTTGGAGCAAATTAGCACTTCAAATTGCAAAAATAAGATCGCTGATTTTTTAGTTTCGAATGTTCATAAATAATTTGTATTAAATTGAAACTTAATTATGTAAACCCGTATGGAAAATAATTTGCTTATTTATTATAACTTATTGTAGCATAAATTAAGCTAAAATATTCTAAAGCTTAGAATTGTTGTCTTTTTATTATTCTTAAAATAAACAAAACTATTTAGCATTTCAGAAACAATGACAATTTATCAGAATATGTATGCAATTAAATAACCTTTATAGATGTTGTAAGTAAATTAGGAAACAATCATAAAATAAATGCAATTTTCTTTCAAGTTTAGCAACGTATACATTCACAAAAATGCACGAATTTTTACTTTTTATAGTTTTTAACTTTTGGCATCATTTTGTTATCCAGTGTTTGATTTAATAGTCGGTATTTTTCTTTTAACCCCATGAGGGGCAAGCAATTACGTTTGTGAAATGCTGAATTCCCACCGGAATCCTTGAAAAATTCTATTTCAAAACAAGTAAAAGCAATTTTACGACTTTTTCCCACCAAAGTTAGAAAAGTAAAATTTAATAAAATTTTTCTGGTGTAAAACTTCATTAATCGTAGGTGGTATATAATATATACCGGTGCCCCTCAAGGGGTTAACATTCCTTGTACGAATTAGACAACCCAACGTGTTTTTGTCACAAATCTTGATTTATTGGCTTGTTTTGCAGTTAGTTGTTTTTGTTTTAAAGTTGGCATGAATGCATCACATCCTTTTTTTAAACTCATGTACAACGTCACGAAAACCACGATCAACAGCAAAAATGTCACCCGGATTCATTAACCGAGAAAGACCGTCAGGATAACTAATTACTTCTTTCATTATTGCACCGTCGTTTTGATTTGCAAGGCATGGACCTAACATATCGACGACGTAGCCATCTGTGGTGCACATAGTGAAGGGTTTGCATAAAGGGACTTTCTTCTGCACCGAATAGGATTTTTTCTCATATTCGTTATTCGAATTCTTTTGATGTCTTGCTTATGTATTGTCGCAAATCAGAATTAATTTATCATTTTCATTGTATAATTTTTTCGCAAGATCCGTTGAATGGTTTTCAATTAAATCCTGTCTAGAGTTATTAATAAATACCAAACCAAATTTAAGTATATCCTTCTCAAATGCGGTAATAATATTTGCTGCATAATCAGAAACCATTTGTTCCCTTTCTAAATCACAAATAGCAGAAATCAATTTATTAGATACACCAGTTTGAAGTTTAACTAAAAAAATAAAAATAGCTTCTAAAGCTCTACAATTTTTACTCTCCCGGACAGAAGTCAACATGTTTTGCAGACCTTTGATTTGATCAATATTTAATCCCGCAAAAATCTCAATATGATGTTTAGGAATTCCTTCAGTGTTTTTTATTAGAGGTAACGTACATTTATCAGTTGTTCCCTGTAATAGCTTAGTTAATTTGCTTTTGCTTAGTTTCGATGTATTAGAAACAATTCTAATAGATTCTAGTTCACTGTCATAAAAACGATTTTTAATAAGTGTTTTACAACATCGATTTCCATAAGGGATATATATATATTGCGTCTTATAGTATCTCTTCATTAGAAACAACAACTAATTGTTTCTTTATTTCACAAATGCAGTAGTAAGCATGTGTTGACACGGTTCTTTGTATAGGCATTTCTAAGAATTCTTCCGGAACGGAGATAGAAAAACTCGTATCACGTACTGCATAATCAGGATCTTCTTCGGTTGATGTTGACACACATCCTTCATCTGAAAATGAAGTACAATAAAGAAAAATCATCACTCATTGTTTTTTAAATACCTTCACAACACAAAAATAATTTTTTTATAAGATCTTATGTTTACATTGCAAAAACTTCGAATTATTTTGTGCAGCTCTGTAAATTCATTTTGAATGGTACACTGTTAAAACTGAAGGTGACTTTTCGGTGCCTTTTGAAAGACTAGGATGAAAACACGGTATCAATTGGCACCAAGAGGCTTCGAAATGTGGTTGGGGTGCCGATTCGTATCTCATTTGGTGACTGGAGTAATTAAGGTGCTGTGTGGTAGAAATATGGCACCCCAATGGTGGTCTGGCACTTAGCGCATGCGCTGTGACATGTGTGGGGTGCCACATTTCTTCGTCGGCATGTGAAATCTACGGCTGTAGGAGACAGGTAGCATACAGATATTGGCCAATGTCCCGATCAATATTGGCCAATATCTCTAAAGTCACTGGATATCAGACGTCAAATTTACAATATCTGCCGATATTCATAGATGCATAGCTGCCAACTTGTACGGATTTTTCATACCACTAAAATTTAACAGAAATTTCTGTCTTATTTAATTATCAAAATTCACTGCAATTCGGCGATTGAAGTAGGCAAAATTTTCTATTAAATTTTAGTGGTAGCAAAAATCCGTACAAGTTGGCAGCTATGTAGATGTAACTTAAAATTAGTTTTTAAAAGAAAGCATCCAAACGAATTTTTTGGATTACTTATAACATTATAATACGTAAATACTATTCTTAACTGTAAAATCTAACAATTTTATCATTTTTAGAAAACTTGATTTTTTAATGCCTTATTTTTAATATTTTATTTACATTGGCCAATGTTGTAAAAATGATATTAGTATTCCAACATTCAGAGATATCTATCGAGGTTCATAAAAACAATATCATTTTTCATACATTTCAAGATATCTGTTGACATTCAGAATGTCTGACGAAGTTTGTAATCTTGACCAAAGTGAATGGAAAGTTCTGAAGGACCGCCCATTTCTATCGTTTTCATCGAAGCGTATTTGATGGAGGCGCCTGCTATGAAATTTGCCTTATAAAACAATTTCTTTAGGAATGTATGTTATTTATATAAATGTTTGAAAAAATTCACATAGAAATCTATTGAGATTGATATAGAAAATTTTCTGTAGTACAATTTATTTAGAAATTTATAGGGATTGAAAATAGATAATTTTCTCAAGAAAAGTATTTCCTATTAAAATATATTGATAGTGCTACAGTATACAAACTTAATAAAGAAATCTGCAATTATTGCTCTAGAATTATTTGTATTTAAAAAAATAATGTATTGCCTATAACGATGTTAAAATATAACAATTGTTAGTTTATAAAAAACGACAGATGCTTTTTTTTTATTACATAATGTTTTGACATAAAAAAGGAGATCTATTTATGTATTTTTTAAGGGATACTATGTTTATATTTTTATAATGATCTCGAATTTCAGACTTTTAAATTAATTTTATTTTTTATTATTCAAAGAATACAAGTTTAGTTTCAAAAGTAGGTCATTAGTTTTCAACATAATTACTTTTTAAATCTCTAACAAACTTAAAAATAAAAAGTGATATTTAAATAAATCTTTGTTAAAAGAATGTAAAAAAAAGGGAAGCCTATTGTGATTGAAAGAGTATGAGATAATAAAATTATAATTTTGTCAGACATTTTTTCGTCACTAACAGAAAAGTCTGCTCCCACCACTTTCTATTGAAAGGTTCTTATTGCTACATTTTTTCTGAATAATTATCGTTTTACTTTAACAAAGCCAGGCTTTTCTGCCTTATATTGAATAAAACTAGAAATCTCCTCAGCGTAAACTTCTCCTAGCTCAGTGAGAAGTTTACGTTCCCCACATCTGTAAACCGCAGTTGTTGGTGTTCAAAAAAGCGATTGATATCTAAAAAGCTGTAACTTACTATAGCCAGAAATTTCTGCCCGTTAGTTTTTAGACGTTAGATATCGGAATCAATGTTTAATAATTAAATGATAGAATTTTCCGGTACGAATTGATTTTCCCAAACGGACACGATTTTCCGAACGACCCAATAGAAATATTGGGCAACATTGTAGTGGTACCATTATACTCACTTGTGGTACATCCTTTCACCCTCTGCGGCACCCTGGTTTTGGGGTGCCAATTTTTCACCCTAGTTAAGGGTGCAAATCTGGCTCCCCTAGGGGGGTCGCTCACGAGACAAGCGTTTCACCCCTAGGAGGTGCCATATGCAACCTCTAGTTTTAACAGTGTACCCGTACCATTTAGAGATTACACAAGCTTAAAAATAAACTTATTTGATTCTAATATTGCTATAATGACATATATTGCATAATTACAGATCACTGGCAAAACAGATGAGGGAGGAGGTTAGGGATACTACCATTTTCAAATAAAATACTTTGCTTTCTTTAATCGCAAAATATGTGATTAAAGAGTGCAGAAATTAGTATCCCTAAATTGTGGTGTCCATAATACTACTCTCCCTTTGGGTGCGCTAATGCTTTTGAGCATTATTTATGAAAATTATCGAATCATATAAGGGAAAACAAACAAGTATAGCTTCATAATATATTTCAAATAATGGAGAAAGTGCTTTTAATGAAGAAATTAAACGCAAGTTGATACTTATAAATGTAATTAGAAAACTGAAAATAAATTAAGCTCTTAATAAAGGTTACTATTTTGTTAATCCGAAAACATATAAACATATTCTAAAAAAAAAAAAATAAATCATGAAATATTCACTGATAATCATTTTACGCTTATGTGATTTTCAAAATACAAGAAGAATATAAACTGGTGCAAACAATAAATAAGAATGAAAGAAATATTTGGCGAAGTTAAAACATGAAATGGAAACTTACCTAGTTGGATACTATTTCTTTTGTAGTACTGTGTTTTTCTACATTTTGAACATATGGTATTTCCAACTAATAACTTCGGGCCAGTAGATATTGAAAACAATGCGGTTCATCCTGCGTTTTTCATTTTATTCTGTAGTTAAGAGATTTTTCAAAAAACTTCCGCAACAATCACATTTCGGAACATAATACTTAAATGACATCTTAAGAAATAGAAAGCATTCGCTGCAACAAATATGTTTCTTATCACGGTGGATAACTATTAGACAAAAACAAACCATTGACTACAAAGCATGAAAATACTAACTATAATTACTCTTTATTAAAACTGGTGAGAAACATTTTAATTTAAATTGATTATGATGGCTGTCGTTACATTTCTATATCAAAGAATGTAGTTTGTTTCGATGCCAAAAATATTCTTCTCTATTGTAGTCTGCGACACCAACAACAAATATTGATATCAACAGCATTGAGATGGTTGCTCATGTGTCCAATAAAATTTAAAATAGACCTATTCTGTAAGCGTTTATTCCAAATATTCTTCGGGGGTCGAAGTTGAGTAGCTCCGCCCCAAATAACGCCTTAAAATGAATTTCAATAATTTTAATATGCATTTTTGTAAATATTTATATGTAGTACCCAACGCAAACTTTCGCCATTTATGTAGAATATATGGGCATATATGGAGGATTTTTTACAAGAAAATGGCAATTTTCAGATAACCATAAGACTATTTTTATTTTTGTAAGTTTTTTCTTATCGATATTTCACACAGTTTTTATAATCAGAAAATTATATAAAAATTTCCAGTTCTGTATCTTTGGTATCTATCTAACCTCATTTAACGGCATGAAATTCGCTGCAGTAGTTTTTGAGAAAATGAGTTTTTTTTTTTTAATCCGAAAAAACATTTTTATGTCATTAAATATGAATATGTATAGTGTGATAATAGGGGAAATATATTGTCAGCTATGTAGCCATATCTGGGAAAAAATCAGGAAATTTGATTGAAAGGCATGTTTCCAATGCTTATCCGGCTATTCCCTTTATTTGTAAATATGAAAGATACTATAATTCACATACGCAATAAACGGAAAATATTATACCGGAATTCTGTGCCCGTATGGCATATGGGAATTAAATTTAAGTTGATTCACAAACGTTCCACTGCCCTTGAAAGGGTTAAATAGTTAAAGATTATAAAACTACTTACTCTAATTACTCTGCTTTAAAAGGGGTGGACAAACTGTTTCAATAAAACTCATTACGATAACTTTCATTTCATTTGATATCGAAGAACGTTGATGCATTCTATGGTAAAAATATTCTTCTCTATTGACGTCTCTGACAAAAACGTCAATGTTCAATATCGAATCGGTGTCGACAGAGTGTAGAATTATACTTTAAAACATATAAATATATATAAACGCATTTGTTTTTTTAACCCATTAATTCTTGCTCCCGTCAATATCAAGGGCTGAGGCATTACCGTCTCAATACTCAAGGCCTCCGGACTGATTTCGTGACGTACCAAATGAAGATTAACCCCTTGAAGGGCAAGAACTTGCATTTATGTAATGCTTAATTCTCACCGGAAATGTAGAAAAATTTTATTTCAAAATAAGGAAAAGCAATTTTACGACATTTCTCAACTAAAGTCAGAAAAATAAAATTTCCTAAAATTTTTCTGGTGCAAATCCTGACTAATCATAGATGGGATAAAATATATCCCACCGCCCCTAAAGGGGTTAAAGGGCGACGCTATATATTATACACCACCTACGATTAATCAGGTTTTGCACCAGAAAAATTTTAGGAAATTTTAGTTTTCTGAATTTAGCGGCGAAAAGTCGTAAAATTGCTTTTCCTTATTTTGAAATAAAATTTTTCTAAATTTCCGGTTGAATTAAGAATTACACAAACGCAATTGCTTGCCCTTCAAGGGATTAATATTCATTTGGTGCTTCACGAAATCAGTCCGGAGGCCTTGAGTATTGAGACGGTAATGGCTGATGTGTCGTTCGTTATTTCTCGTGGCCGTCATATTTCCGGGCTGGAGATTTAATTGCTGGATAAATATTCTGAAACCAGAAAAATTTATCTGGCATTTCCGTATGATGTCTTTGAATATTACTTTGGGCTTGGTGTTTGGGGTTGATTGTGATGTTGGAATTTGTTTTGCGTGTTTCGAAGTACATCACATTCAGAGAAGTTATTAATAATCAAACTGCAATGTATGCAGTGTGCAATATTTTATCTATCGCCGACCTTTATTTTCTCAACCGTTGGTCGTAGACATATAGTTCCAATTACAAAAACGTTTCAAATGAGGTAAATATTCATGTTGTAACATTATTTAAAGTAAAAAATCAATTTTATAAAAATTACGAAAACTAAATTTTTATACAGTCCCCCAGTCCCTATAGTTATACACTGACGGAAAAAAAATCCCAACACCAAGAAAGACTTGTGTTAGATAAACGAAATTTGGTAAGCGTGTTTATAGATCTGAAAGATGACATCGATTGAAATTTCGCGCTTCGCGCGTAAGTGTGGCTCTAGTAGCGCCACTCAGAACTTGCATATCAGGTTTACTTTAAATGCGTGCTGTACAGTTCGAGGACGTTATTTAGCTTCGAAATGTGACGTATTGAGTTGATGTTAGCCAAGAATGCCTTTAACAAGACGAAGAAGCCACTGTCAACAGCTCACCGAGTTGGAACGAGGTCGCACATTCGGGATACGAGAAGGTGGATTTTCTTTCCGCGATATTGCAGAAAGACTTGGCTGGAATGTATCCACTGTGCATTATTGTTGGAAGTAGTGGTCAAGGTATGCTACAGCTTCAAGAAGACCGGGTTCCAGGCGGCCACTGACGCTCCTGAGAGGGAAGATCGTCGTATTCGACGTACGACTGTGGCGCATCGTACTGCGTCTGCGGCAGAATTTTGAGCTGCAGTTGGTACCACAGTGACACAACGAACTGTTAGAAATCGGTTACTTCAAGGGCAGCTCCGAACTAGGCGCCCTGTAGCGTGCATTCTACTGACTCCAAGCCATTGCCGTTTGCGACTCCATTCGTGTCAAGCCGGAGCTCATTGGAGGACGGAGTGGAGATCTGTTGTGTTTTCTGATGAAAAAGAAACACAACAGATCTCCACTCCGCCCACCAATGAGCTCTGGCTTGACAGGAATGGCTTCGCCAACGGCAATGGCTTGGAGTCAATAGAATGCACGCTACAGGGTGCCTAGCTCGGAGCTGTTCTTGAAGTAACCGATTTCTAACAGTTCGTTGTGTCACTGTGGTACCAACTGCAGCTCGAATTTCTGCCGCAGACGCAGTACGATGCGCCACAGGCGTACGCCGAATACGACGATCATCCCTCTCAGGAGTGCCGCGTAGTCGCTTGGAACCCGGTCTTCTTGAAGTAGTACCATCCCTTGACCACTGCTTCCAACAATCATGCACAGTGGATACATTCCAGCCAAGTCTTTCTGCAATATCGCGGAAAGAAAATCCACCTTCTCGTAGCCCGATTATGCGACCTCGTTCTAACCCGGTGAGCTGTGGACAGTGGCTTCTTCTTCTTGTTAAAGGCATTCTTGGCTAATATCAACTCAATACGTCACATTTCGAAGCTAAATAATGTCCACGAACTTTACAGCACGCATCTAAAGTAAACCTGATCTGCAAGTTCTGAGTGGCGCTACTAGCGCCACGCTTATGCAATAAGCGCGAAATTTAAATCGATGTCATCTTTCAGATCTATAAACACGCCTACCAAATTTCGTTTATCTAACACAAGTCTTTCTTGGTGTTGGGATTTTTTTTCCATCAGTGTAATTAGTAAAAGTTTACACATATCATAACAGATATAACACAAAATGTTTGACATCGCCACTACAAAAATTGACACAGTTATTAAATTTCAAAGTTTGGGATTTTTGCACATGATTTTGTCTTTCACTGAGGGGTCAGTTAAAAGATGAATTAAAGTAATTCGAGATCAAAATCAGGGTGCAATGTCCTTTTTACGGCGAAACCACCTTTAGCCGGTATCGCCAAAATCGGGGAATCAACAAATAGGGTTATTTCATCTAAAAATTTGAGCTAACTTTTATGGGTCGAACAACATTCAAACGTACCGACGATACCGGCTAAAGGTGTTTTCGTCATATAAAGATCATTGCACCCTGATTTTGATCTCGAGTTACTTTAATTCATCTTTTAACTGATCCGTCAATGAAAGACAAAATCGTGTTCAAAAATTTCAAACTTTGAAATTTAATAATTGTGTCAATTTTTGTAGCACAGATGTCAAACCTTTTGTGTTATATCTGTTATGATATGTGTGAACTTTTACTAAATATAACTATAGGGACTGGGGGACCGAATAAAAAGTTAGTTTTCGTAATTTTTACAAAATTCATTTTTTACTTTAAATAATGCCACCACATGAATATTTACCTCATTTGAAACGTTTTTGTAACTGGAACTATATATCTGCGACCAACGGTTGAGAAATTAAATTCCGGCGATAGATAACATATTGCACCCTGTATATATTATTTCAAATATTGTTTGTAAAAATTTGTGTGCTGATGATAAATAAAGATCTAAGATTTTAAAATAAAGATCTAAGATGTTAAAAATAAAGGTCTTATTCGCATTAATTTGTACAGTGTAAAAAAAAAAAAGAACATTAAGACGCAGAATTTTCGCACGATGGCTTTTCTACAAATAGAAATTTGTTCTATAACATCTTTTTTTCGTCTTAAAAAGAACTAATTGCATATTTTATTTAGAAACCTTACAATGATTCAATTTCTGTAATATAAAAAATAGGTACTTTTTTATGATTTCTCCCAATATTAAGCGATCCTTAAGGGGTTAAATCTAAAGTACAATATTTAACACATTACCTGCTAACTTTATTTAACAAATCTATCATCTGTCCAATTTTAGTGGCTCGACCCGGAATACCGCCTTCAAATGGTTGATGGTTGGTTGGTTTTTGACGGCCAATTATCTGCTCGAAGGATATAGGCCCAGGGGGGGAGTGCCCTTCGTGGAGGTCTTTCTAAGGAAACCTAACCCGTATTTACGCATGGAAAATCCATGGCTCGAAGAAAACCACGAAAACTCCGAACGATTAGGCCGACGGGCGCGATTGGGTCAAATGATTCTTATGCTTTTCTACACATATATTTTTTAAATAATTATACATGGTATCCACCACATAATTTATACATATTTGACGGGCACTCTAGAGAAATTTAGACTCAAACATTGTGATTTTCATAGAAATAGAATATATGATTTTTGATTTGAAAAATTTTCTTTTCAATGTTTCACACAGTTTTCGTTACCAGTAAAGGATATGAAAATTCCCAGTTAGGCGTCTTTAGTATCTCTAAAAGCTATCTTAATTCCCGCGTGTGCGCCGCAGCTTAGTTAAGTCTTTTTCATAGCGGAAATTTTATTTAACACCAGAACTACAAGAAATTTGAGTCAAGCTATATAAAAATATTTTCACCAGATTTTTGATTTTAAAAAGTTTAACTTTATTATTTAACGTTTTTCTTCTTTGTATATTTTAACACTAGAACGCCCGGAAGGAGTCGATCCGGGTCCGACCATATGATTAAATGTCGACTGGAACCAGAAGTTCTTTCATAAAATAAGTTAAATTCAAACCATGCAGATTTATGTTAAATAAACGAGTCAAATAATTTTAAATAAAAATTCTGGTCCCAAATATTTTTATGAAACTAGAGTAAAATTTCCGGGCGTTCCAGTGTTAAACTAATTTCATAATCAAATTTCAGGTTTGAACCGAAACATATTCATACAGTAGCCGTCAAAGTGATATCTCTTATAATGTTAAAAATAAACTATAATAAATTCTAAGCAAAAGTAAGTCATATCTTATGTAAAATTAATTCTGGTAGGAAATCGAGTTCTAAGCTGTGGCGCATACGAGCGAAATTACAGTATATAAATGTAATGAATTTCGGAGTAGTTGTTTTTTAGAAAAATAGTTTTTATAAAAATTAAAAAACATTTGAATCTCATAAGATAACAATTTATATATAATAATAATATTAGGAGAAATTTATTGCCAGATAGGCAGCCACGTCTTGGGAAAAGATCAGGAAAATAGAATGATTGTCCTTGCTTATACGCTGTTTTATTATTTAATCACACTGGGATATCAAGTAGACTATGCAGTAAAACAAAATATTGTTTCTTTATTTTGTCCCTCGGCAAAAATAATCTAAAAAACCTTATAACAATAAATTGTTAAATAAACTAATATGAAAAACAAAATAAAGAAAATAAGACTGCTTTGTAACGCCATAAAATCTAACATACAACCCTACATTAATTTTATGATATTGCTAAGAAGTTTTTGCATTTATTTGAAATGTATAAGCTTAAAAGTTTGCTCGGGTTACCAGACGAATACTAAAATTTTATTTTGGATATCGCTATTTTCGTGCGGTATCTTTTTCTTGATTTAATCGAAAAAAGTTTGTAAATAAATAAGGCCACTAACTCTATATGAAAATAGTGGTACACAAAATAAAATTTTAGTATCCGTCTGGCAACACTGGCTCGGGTTAACCCTCTGTCTACCAGAAGGGTCCAATGGACCCGACATGTATATTCAAAATATCTATTCAAACCAGAAAGTTTCTTCAAAACAAACTAAATGTATAAATCAGACAATAATAAGTTAAATAAACAAATTAAATAGTTTTAAGTAAAAATTCTGGTGTAGAATGTTTTTATAAAACTTGAGTAAAATTTCCGGTAGTTCTAGGGTTAACATTTGACCAGAAATTTTACTCAGGTTTTATTACAATATCTTACTTTAGATTTTTTATTTAAAAGTATTTAACATATATATGTGTGGTCCATATTTAGCTTATTTTGTAAAGACATTTCTTCTTAGAATCGAAATATATTCGTTTAGCAAAGGTCAAAGTGTCAGATCATGGCCTCTTTAGTTTTAACCCTTTGGACTCCAGCGTCACTTACACAAATTTTATTCGGTCAGCGCCACTTTTTAAAAAGAAATTTCCTTGAAGTACACAATTTCAAAAATGCTCTCATTAAATAAGGCAGTTTTATTTTCCTTCATTACTGGCACCAAAAAGAAATTTTGCAAAGAAAGACGATGTCGCCGAAGCAGTACCAACGGAGTACAAATGGTTAATATAATCTTCTTTGAATTATTGTCATTTTACTTTGAGAATATTTACAGTCTTAGAATTTTATAAGTTTTGTCACTCACGAATTTATAACCATGTATGTCGTGCGAACAGAACATTTTAAGCATAATGAATTTGAATAATGTAGATCAAATCTGCAGTAATAATTTACTGTTATCAGCGTAACGAATGTCATACCTAGTAATGTCAGTTTATAAAGCAGTAATTTAACAAATTGTATAAATGTCTGCGATATATTGAGTAGGATTTTGAACTTTGAAAATAACGATTTGGGGACCTACCAATCTAACGACCCCATTATTTAGGTTTATAAAATATTTTTAAACATGTCTGTTAAGTGTATCATATATTATTATATAAAATTATCAGATAATATCGTCGGAATCATGTCAAACTATCCAGTATGGAAACATTGTTGCCAGTGGGCTACTTTTTTAAAATTCAAATTTCATGATTGGCACCACTTTTCTGAAATGATAAAATTTCCCCTTTTTTCGCCTTAAGTAATATGGCATTAAATAAGCCGAATTTTATTATTTCAAAAATGTGGTGTCAATCAATAAATCTGAATTTTAAAAAATTAGCCCACTGCTAACACTGTTTTCCTATTGGATAGTTTTGACATGGTACGGACGATATATCCAGTTAACATACATTAATAGATAATAAATATTAACTGAATTATAATGCATAAAAATGTAAAAATAGAAAATTGTTTAAATTAGTGCCAATTAAATAGGTACACATTTTATGTATTATCATTCAGTAAATTACACAAAAAAATATATCTCTTTTGAAAATTATTTCATGAGATATTTAAAAAATAACAAATACGATGAATAAAAAATAAGTAAAAAACCAATAAGTATTGATAAATTTCTCTGACCATTTAAAAAAAAAATGCATCTTGTAACGCATTTTGAATTATTTAATTTTACAAGTCTTTTAACGGCTAGAAATTTTACTCAAGTTTTATTAAATATTTTACACGATATTTTGTATTTCAAATTACTTAACATTTTTATTTAACTCATTTCCGTTACTTCTCTTTTCGTTTACATTTAACTAATTTTATACAGAAATATCTGGTTCCTATTGAAATATTTGGCCCCGATCTGTTTGATGCTATGTTTGACGCTACTTTGTCCGTTATAGTGTTAACACATTACTGACGGTTTTATTAAATAATATCATTAACTAAAAGCGTGGCTTTTACCTTACAGAAAATGCATTTATATCATGTTGCCCATATTTTTAAAGTTTTAAGGCATTTTATATTAAATAATTACCCGGAAAGGTATTTACTGATGCATAAACTTTATACACTTATCTAGGAAACCAGTTTCGAAAGATATTCAATAGAGGGGGATATTTTACTGTTTTAACCCTTTATGCTCCTACAAGACTTTTAAGCCCGATTAATAAAATGCAATATAAAATTTACTTAATTAGTATACTAATAAAAGTAGATAGCACTTTTCATAAAAAATGCTTTGCTGGATCACATCCAGTAAGCACAGCGAAACAGTAGAGGCAGAATATTTTTTAATGTGGTTAATTTCTCAACAATTTACATAGATTTAGATTTTCTCCTATTAATTTTTTTTTACGAAACTATAAAACACGTCTCAGTTAGAGATATGATCACAATACATTTATCTACATTGTTCTTGTAAGAATTGTGAAGTTTCCATAACGGTATTTTTTTTTATTAATTTATGTAATTATTCTCGTAAGTATTTTACAAAAAAAAACCCTCTAACTACCTATTTATTAAATCAGTTTTCTTTAAAAATCTATCTAAAAATCTAATTGTTATTATATAAGTTGCTTTGGTTATCTTCAGACATTATCGAAGATAAATACTGAAGAGGAGTGAATTTCTGATTTATTAGGTTGAGCAAAAAGTTCTGGGAAATTTGTAATCTAATATTTACCAGAATTTGTATCTATATAGGACTACTAGTGGTACAGTCCAGACGTGGCTTCATCCGATTAAGGCGACTTTCGATCAATGCAATGCTTTTTCAAGGGACGTCGATTTGAATCCTTTAATGAAGTTGAAGAAGCATGTCAAAAGTTTTACAACTCAAAGAAGCCGCCGCGGTACTTCCAGCAAATCCGGAATCTGACAGAACGATGGCAGAAAGTCGTGGTATCTAAGATGGTCTCTACTTTGAAGAATAGTCCTTGTTGCTTTTGTTGTTAATTTGCGCATAACAACGCCCCTTTCACAGATTTCCCAGAACTTTTTGCTCAACCTAGTGTAATTGGGGACCTAAAGGAACACTTGAACAGCCGGCAATTTTACTCAAGTTTTATAAATAGCATCTCGCAATAGAACTTTTATTTAAAACTACCCAACTTATTTAATTAGCCTTGTTTTTATGCTCCAAACATTTAACATATATCATAAAAAAAATTCTGGTTCGAATCGACTATTATCAGTTTGGCAGGGGTCAAAATGACCCCTAATGGCGTTCTAGTGTTAAAACCTGGATACCACAAAAATGGACCATCGATAATGTGTTAAGTGTAGTATGCTCTATTACATAATGTAGCATAGAAGAGTAATTCTAGTAGGAGGAGACTCATCTTTAACCCTTAAATGAGTGATTTTTTAATTTTGCTTCGAGAAAAATATGTATGATTCTCCGAAAGGTTTATTACACAGGAAAAATTATGCAAAAAATAGGAGATACATTTTTCATATAACACGTCAATCTTTTCTTCTGTTGCACATCTGCAGTACAAGTAAAAACTACTGTCGTGCGGCTGTTTTACGCTAAAGTATTCCAAATTAGTAAATATTTTAATAAGTATATCTTCAAATACCCTATTTTATATAATTATTTATTTTATAAAACTTAACATTTAACTCTTTAACACGTTCACGCCGGCGCGGTGGGCCAGGCTCGATTGTCTCAGAGCTGCCAAGTCTCCGGCTTTTTGGATACCAGTATTTTAATACAGGAAATGTTGTTTTATTTAATTAGAACAATTGGGCTATTTAAAAGAACAACATTTCATCTAAAATAACAGTGGTGTGCAAAACGCCGGAGACTTGACAACTCTGAGACAGTCGAGTGTGACCCACCGCGCCGGGGAGAACGTGTTAATTCCCATGCTAGAATACGTTCTAGAAATTACATAGTTCTGAGAATCTGACTTTTACACCAGAAAGTTTCAATGGTATATTTCGCTTTACTTAGATACGAAATGTCTGTTATTAAGTAAAGCAGATATTGCTATTTTAATTTTCTGGTGTGAATTAGATATATACGAATAAAAACAATTTATTAAATTCAAAACACTGTTGTTTGCATATATGCAAATCTGCGCATTAAAGGATTTAACCCCTTAATTCTCGCTCCCGTCTATATCACGGCCTCAAGTGTCGTTCGTTATTGCTCGTGCCCGTCATATTTCCGGGATGGAGATTTAATTGCTGGAAAAACTTTTGAATCCAGAAAAAAGTAACTGGCATTTCCGTGTGAAGTCTTTGAATATTACCGCTTGTGTTTAGTTTTTGGAGCTGATTGTGATGTTGGACTTTGTACTGCATGTTTCGAAATATATCACACTAAAAAAATTTTTAATAATAAAAGTTTGACGTACAGCCGTGGAAAAAAAAAGTAAACACCCCCTGCTAACTCCTCAACAAATCATCATAGAAAAAGTTACTGGTACCGAACGATTAGAAATAAAGGCTACTTTTAAATGATGTATATAAAATTTTCTTAGGGGGTCATCTACATATTAAAACGAATCCTAACTTCATTTTTTTCAATAGCAATACCCAATTTTAACGAGATATTTCAAATCTTCGGTTCAAACTATGCCTAGACACCAAGTCTCAAGTCATTTGAATGATAAGTTTTTGAATTATAAACATTCAAAATTTAGTGCTTTTAATGTTAAATTATATTTTCATATTTTTATTTATATCTCCCGAAATTATGCTCCTAATGTGCTAATTTTTTTTATGGTAATAATACTAATATACCCAAACATAAATAAGCTGAATTTGCAATTTTTATAATTTTATGATATGAATTATGAAATTAATATTCGAAAAAATTATGAATTCCAACCTACAATTTTTTTTTTTTTTGATGGATTTAGATTTATTAAGTCCTGCTTTATGGAAATTCAAAAATTTCACATTTTTCTTCCAAGTAGTTTTCAAATTATGCTTAAAAAACGGCAAAATGATGGTTTAAGGGGCCGTCTATGATGGAAGTGAGTAGACATTTTGAAATTTATTCTGCCGTACTGTAATCTAACACGCTTCATTGACTCCTTGAGTGGCGCTTAAGGTGCCTTGATCAAGGAAGCGGCTCTCTCGGTTAACAATCGAGTACGGAACTTCAATTTGGATACAGCCCTTAAAATACGCTTGTTTTAAAATAATTAATTTCTCGGAAACTTGTGGTACGAATAGCATAAAAATTCGTTTTTAGGCTAATTGAAGGGTGTAGAGTTCATTTATGCTGTCAGAATTGGGTACTGCTATTGAAAAAACAAAGTTATGTTTCGTTTTAATATGTAGGTGGCCCCCTAAGCAAATTTTATATACATCATTTAAAAGTAGACTTTATTCTCGTTCGGTACCAGTAAATTTCTTCTACGATAATTTGCTGAGGAGTTAGTAGGGGGTGTTTACTTTTTTTTTCCACGACTGTACACATATATTGTTTGAAATATTATTTGTAAAAATTTGCGTGATGATGATAAATAAAGATCTAAGATGTAAAAAATAAAGGTCTTATTCGCATTAATTTGTATGGTGTAAAAAAAAAAAAAAAAAAAAAAAAAAAAATCAAGACACAGAATTCTCGCATCTTGGATTTTTTAGAAATGTGAATTTCTACTAAAACCTCTTTTCTTTTCTCATTAAAGAAAAAACAAAAACAAACTAATTACATATTTTATTTAGAAACTTTATAATTATTTAATTTCTGTAATAAAAATATAGGTACTTTTTATGTTTTTTCCTAATATTAAGCGCCCCTGAAGGGGTTAAATTGCTGAAATACTCCTGTTAACCGTTTGCGGGGCAAGTGATTGCGTTTCTGTAATGTCGAATTCACACCAGAATCTTTCAAAAAAATTATTGCAAAATAAGGAAAAGCAATTTTATGGCTGTTTTCCACCAAAGTTAGAAAAGTAAAATTTAATAAAATGTTTTTGCTGCAAAACTTCATTAACCGTATGTGGGATAAAATATTTCCCACCGCCCCTCAAGTGGTTAAGATACACAAATTGAGGGAAACCTGATAGATGGGTTAGGTTTCTGAGATAGTCAAAGGATAAATGGGTGATGGGCCGAATGAAAAGTTTTTCTTTTCAAATGATTCATTCGGGCATACACAAAATCATTGTTTCCAAACTTTGCATATAATTTTAATCAAACTGCCACCAGAAATTTTTAAAAAAGAAAAGCAGCAAAAGCATAGTTGCCATCCCTCGTAATTTCTTTTTTCAATTATCTTCAGAAATTTTGGAGAAAAAAAGAATATTTATATTTTTGTGGCGTTCTTAAATTAATTCGAATTAAAATATGAAACTACTTTTTCGATACAAAATTTCTGGGGACAACCAACAGGAAAAGCTGTGTAAAATTTTTGTTTATAAGATATATTTATTTGGGTTATTTAAACCAGGGATGCCAGCGGACTACGTTTTTTTAATTAAGATTTCTTGATTGCCACCAGTTTTTTAAAACTGTAAAATTACCTTTTTTTTCGCTTTAATAAATATGTCATTAAATAAGCCGCATTTTACCATTTCAAAAAAGTGGCCCATCTGGCAACACTTATTTAAACACTTCAAGGGCGGTGGCTCATTTTTGGACCGCTTAATTTTAATCCCCAACTGCCAAATTCGCACTAGAATATTATAATGAAAAATTTCATTTTATTAAGTACGCTAACAAAAGCTTTAGGTTATTTTGAAATAAGTTTGTTTGTAAATTCTTTTGTCGTTCATTCATATCAGCATTTTGCGAATAGAAGCACCTTGGTCCTGAAAGGGTTAACACAGTTTTTCAGGTTGCTAAATGAATGCACTTGTATTTTTTTTTGCTTTAAGATCTTTTTTTTTTAATATAAATTTATGGATAAATCCTAATTTCTTTTGTTTTATATTTCTGGATCACATATTAGCACACACTCATATATATGTGACCATTAAAAAAATTACAAATTACCAACAAACATAAAAGTAAATAAATAAATAAAATGAGTAGAAAAAGAGTAATGGATATTTGTAGAACCTAGACAAAATCTCCAGGTCCCAAATGCCTAAAGTTCCAAAAATAAAGTGTGTGGTTTCAACTTCATATAATGCGAAAGAATATGAATGTGGGAATACTAACACACAAAAAATAGAGAAATATATTGTGAAAAACAAATAAGTTTAAAATAAAACATGATTAATAAGGATTAAGATATAAAATACACCTTACCATATTGAAAGCATTGCTGACTAGGATTAAATACAAGTAAAGGAGATTATATGCACATGTTGCCAAAAAATCTTTTTTAACCCTTAATTGCATGAATTGTTCTTTTAGAATTGTATTTTTTATTTTTATATTAAGGATTAGACACCAGAAATAATAAGATAGATTTTTAACTTTATTTAGTAGCACATTTTTGTAACTTTTAGAGGATTAATATTTCTATATAAATATAGTGGTTGTAAGAACTTAATTTACGTATTAAAAATTAAATAAAAAGGTGATGGAAATTTACATCACTATGCAATTAAGGGTTAAATGTTGATGGACCAACGAGTAATGAAGTACAATATGTTCAAGCATATCCCTCAATATATGTGACCAGCGCCCTCTATAGATAATTTAAAAGGGAATTCATGTATTTCCAATGAATCAGTGAAGTGCTGAAAACTTAAGAATTTAGTAAAATATATTGTTTTGTAATAAAAACTAAAATATAATAGAAACTATTTATATCTATTAACCCTTTCCGGCACAGGCAATTTTTGTTCTAAAATGATAAAATGATTGACTGACACCGGAATTTTAAAACGACATTTTTTTAATTAAAAGCATGTTAATTTTCGTGTTCATGGTAAAAGCAAAATTTTACTAAAATATTCTTGGTGCCGTTCGTAAGTTTGGAATTAAAATTAGGTATCCCGTCCCGGGCACAGTGCGCCGGAAAGGGTTAATGGATTAAGCTTTAATGCAAATACTGTCTAGAGACAAAAATATGATAATAAAATAATAATTAAAAATAAGTTAATAAATTTATGCCATTATATTAGAAAAAATAAGTAAATAATATATTAAATAAAATCAATATGTAAATTGGTGATATTGATTATATATATATTCGGGATATTTTTACTCAAGGATGCAAAATTATAGTGACAAAAATCAGTGTTAGAGTTTGAGAAATGTAATTGCTAGACGTAAACTCAGTGCCGCTAGCAAAGAAGTGCGGAAGTCTAGCATACTACTACTCGTACTTTTTAATAGAATTTTTCACATTGTTTAATTGCATATTTCTCTGATTAAACATGCTCAGGGTTCGCTCGATATCTACATTTGAGTATCCACTGTTTATGAATAGAATATTTCATAATCCCATTACATCTGCTTCTTCGTGTTTTTTAATGACAAGAATTTTGTGATTTAATTAAGGCTAATATTACTCTTTGGAAATATAGTACTTTAAGGAAATAGGAATCCTATGAGATCTGCGCATACTTCCTAACCATATCAATTTCAACATACCGAAATTGTAGTAAAAGAACAATAATTCATTGATGATAAACACAGAAATGTATAAGCCCGCAATTATAAATTATACAAATATAGAGAAAAATATCCTAAACACAATTCATAAATATGAAATTAAAATAATAATAATTTTTGGTAGTCATTAATTTAAAATCGTATATTTAAAGCAACTTGTTTTGAAATCCCTTTATAAAATATTTGATCTTGCCAAAGCTAAAAATAAAAAGAACTAAAGACAAATTAAACTACACTTAATAAAAATGCAAAGATAAAAAGCGTAATGTATTTTGAACGGATTAAACATTCTTTTATGCTACATTCGTTATTTACTGGAGTACTTTTAATGTCACATACATCTTTAGAAGCGTCAGAAAAGACAGTTATGTCTTTTATGGATTCCCTTTTATATTCTACATGTTTAAAGCATCTTTCTAATTAGCAGGATGCAAATAAAATGGATTCAAATAAAAACTGTCTTATGGAAATATCGCTAAAAGTTTTAAAATAGGTATTCAAATCTGGAAAAAGGCTAGCGTTTAGAGTAGAAGTTGAATGGATTTTCTAAATTTTAGATGTCTTTCAGGATTTCTTCAAGCACTACTAATTGGACCTTTTCAAATACACAGAAGGTAATCTTTTCGCAAGATTAATTGAATTTTTCTTTTAATGTTTTAGGCTTAATAAAATTCAGTTAACTGAATAAAAGAAAAATTCTAAAAACTCAGAAATATTTGATATAGAAAACTATTATTCTCTTTTAAATAGGGGTTCACTACCTGTGGTATACGGTCCTTTAAGCTATCTATAATTTATAATAGAATAAATTGCTTCATTTAATTGTAGATACTTTGTGATTAATTCATTTGTTTCTATTGGCAGGATTTGCTGCCAACTTATATTTTCAGGATTTGTACCACTGACTTCGTAAAGTAATATTCGTATTATGCAATGACAGATATTATCGATGACATGGAAAATACGACAATAGTGGTATTCAAAATTTAAAACCGTACAAATGCATAGCTGCCAACTTACCAATAATTTACATAAAATTGCGTCAACTTGACCAAGGTCAAATGAACATGTTTGACACTAGCAGTGGTCGTACTTGTACTGAAATTTGACGACCAGGAAATTCTTCGGTACCAGTGTTTTCTTATGGAAAAATCTCTTCTTAAATAAGCAGAAATTTTGCGCGTTTAACCTACATTTATTTTTCTATAAACAAATAGTGATATTTATTCTGAAAAAATGCCCGAACCCTTTCAGGGGCAAAGCAATTCCATTGCTAAAGCGTTGAAATTAATGCTTGACACCGGAATTTGAAAACAAATTTATTTGTACATAATAAAAAGTTATATTTCGCTTATATGATAAACCGAAAATTTTTGTACCAAAATTCTGGTCCATTGTGGCATTTGGGAATTAACATTAAGTGGTTTCATTAAAATACCACCGCCCCGTAAGGGGTTAAGCGTACGACCCCTGCACTAGACAGTTTTCTTAACAAAGAAATTTAAGTTTCAACCAGGGTTGCCAGTATGGAAACTTGCACACTATGGTATGCCACTTTTATTCAGAAATTTCGAGTTCGCACCTGAAATAAGAAATAGTATATTATGATTTATTTAATGAGAGACATTTAGCGATCGCATTAAGTGTAAATTTGAAATATTGGTTTAAAATTCAGGGTTCGTGAGCTTCAAGTACCTTCAAGCACCTTTAATCAGAATTTTTGTAAAGATGGATTTGCTTTATTTAATGAAAAAACATTTTTACCTTCATATACAGCAACCAGTACTTTAGAAAATTTCTGGTGCTAAAACACCTAAAATCCCTTGAATCCCTCGATGTGTACAAACCCTATAATTGGAGGCTAAACTGGCAAACTTGGTTACAACCACAAATAAACAATTAGCTATTATAGAAGGAAGAGATTTTCATTCGAAAAAAGGTGTGGCAGTGATTTTTTAAACAAAAATATTGGGAACACCTGCTTTAAATCAGTGGATTAAAATAACTGAGGAATTGCAATAATTACTAAATTCTAGAACTGGACCTTATACCTTGTACTGCGAATTATTTTAAATTATTGAGTTTATTTAAATTATTGATGCACTTTATTGAGTTAGCTTAAAGTTACTTTATAAGAAATGTGAAATGATCTGACTTTGAAATCAAAATATTATAAGATTTAAAAACTCCTTTCAGCAAAATTTTACGATCTTTTTTTTCGAAAAAATTAATAGTAAAATTTGCATTATTTAATTGCTGAAATCTGGAAGTAAATAAGCTAAAAAGTTTCACTAAATATTAGTGGTAACAAAAAATAAGCGTAAATAAGTCAGCAATAAGACTTTAGGATAATATATCGTCTGTGCCATGTCGAACTATCCAATATGAAAATAGTAGGCTACTTTTTTTTTTAATTTTGATTTCGTGATTGGCACCACTTTTTTGAAATAGCAAAATTCACCTTATTTAATGTTATTTAATGACATAATAATTAAGGGAAAAAGAAGGAAATTTTACCTTTTCAGAAAAGTGGTGCCACTCAAGATTTCTGAATTTAAAAAAGTAGCCCACTGTTTTCACATTGGCTAGTTTGACATGGTACCGACGATATAACATGACGCATACCTCAAATTATTATCCTTTCTGGGACACCGAAATAAAATAATTATAATCTAGCGTTCGAGAAATCTTTGTTATTGGTGAAAATACACCTAAGTCCGCCCTAAAAGAAATGAGAATATTTTATTGACACACATCTAGACATAGTCAGATAGCAGTAACTGTCGGAAAACTGTCGGATTTAGTGTTTTAGAGAGAAACAGACTTCTCTGTGTGCCCAGCCATTGGCGCTTTCGCAGCATTGAAATACTGACACCCAGTGTATGCGTATGCTCACGGCATGGAACTATTAACACTTTATCTACGGCATTATGATCTACTGCAATTTTTTTCATGCAATATTTTTTTTCAGTTACTACAATGAAAATTAAAGGATAAACATAAAAAAAAATACTCACTCGTGAGAAATTTAATTATTTAGAAGTAATTAATTAAAGTGGTACTTTAACCCCATAATTCTCGCTCCTGTGCAGTGTTGCCAGATGGGCTACTATTTTTAAATTCAGATTCTTGATTGGCACCCCTTTTTTAAAATGGTAAAATGCGGCTTATTTAATAACATATTTATTAAGGCGTAAACAAAGGTAATTTTACCGTTTCAAAAAACTGGTGGCAATCAAGAAATCTTAATTAAAAAAAAAGTAGCAGCCCACTGGCAACCCTGCTCCCGTGATATTCACGGGCTGTGTCTTTTATTCAGATTATATGATTCCTACCAGTTTTATAAACTAGTGTAATTGGATTTATTATGGTATCATTTTACGTGTAATTAAATAAGGTGAATATTTCTTTTTCAAGAAAGTGGTGACAATAAGCGGTTTGAATTTTTAGACCGTAATTTAATTCAAGCGTTAAGGGGTTAAAGTACCGTCAGCACCCCCTTAAAGTTTAACCCCTTAAAATATCGTAACAGAAAATCCACAAGGGATTTCAACTGGCGCCAGAAAATGTTTTCGATTTAATAAGTATGTGAAATATAGGCCCCTTTTTCTTACTTACAAATAAATCTTTTGGCAAATTCCGGTGCCAATCATTTATTTCAACACTTTAGAATTGAAAATGCTTTTCTCCTGAAAGGGTTAAAAAAGACTATTTTTTTTAGGTTTCGATCTTGTTAGCAGTCCTATAGTTACGGAACATCAATATTCCAGGAACAACATGTTCTCTCGCATCTCCACATGTGCAATATGTGAATTTACATATGCCATTTCTAGCATAGCAAAAACTAGCCGGTGCCACAACTTTTTCGATTTCCTATAAAAAGTAACAATGAAACAGAAAAGAAATACCAGGGAAATCATTACTACACTACATTTTAGTAATTACATTTTAAAGCAGATGAAAACGATAGATAACTACGCAGACGAAAAGTAAACAGGAAGTTTTTCTCCACCACCCAGTGTATTGACGGTACTTATAAGTACCACTGAGAAATTCAACAGTTAAATCAAACGCATACACCGTTCACCTAAAATAGCTAGTCATATTGTATTCTAAGATCATAATGAACACATAAAAAAAAGCCAACACTTATCTTATATCCTTTACTGTGTTTGCAGCAATGAAAAACCGGGAGTGGAAATTTGTACAAAATGTCGGCACAAAACACATCGATTGCTTGAAAGATTGCCTCATTCCTCTCTAAAATAACAAACCTAGAACTACAGCTGCCATGTATTCGGATAAAGTGGAGTTAAAAGAGTGTTTTTGCAAAGCACCATTAGAATATTAGTAATATTAACTATGGTATAAAAGTTCAAAGTGAGTGGTACTTATAAGTAACGTCAGTAGATAAAGGGTTAATAAATAGGAACTGACTTATCTTTAAAATAGTGAAGCTACAACTGTAACCGCTTTCACACGGGGTGATTGCCTCCAGTGCAAACTTCCACCAGTAAATTTAAATTGAAATTTCCTTCTTGTTTAAACGACTTATTAATTCAAAACTTCAGTCATAAAGAATGGCAAAAACAGATATTAACTTTTACTGGTGGACGTTTACTTTGGCGGTAGTCAAGCCCTGCGTTTCCGCCATATTGTGACAACCTAGACAATCTCCTATTAGTGGCAGTGAAAAAGATTTTAATATATTATGAAACTGCCACCAGTAAAATGAAATAGAACATTTAACCATATTTATGAGAGTAATTTTTCGATAAAAAGCCTCTAAATTAAGGCAAAATTTTCTATTCAAAATTTACTGGTGGAAGATTGCTTCGTGGGTAATCGGAAACAGTGGATCCGATGTAAAAAATCAGCCGCCATATTGTAATAACTTCCTCAGTTACTTCACTCGCAACTGCTAGGCAATACACTACATGTCTCCTCCTCCTCTTTATTCATAACTCCATTGCTCACGGTCAATAATACAGCGAACATGTTTGTGTCACCAGGGCGAACAGTAAATGTGGCTTCATACAATTGAAGAACGATTGAGGAAAAGCTTCACAAGAGCCCTACAAAAGGCATACAACACCTATATTTTACACCATGACAACGCAAGAGCTCATAAAACTTTGTTGGTGAGAAAATATCTCGCTCAAAGAATATCGCCATGTTTTCCCAACCACCGTATAATCGTAAATTAGCCGATTTTGACTGCTTGCTGTTTCCAAAGTAAAGATGTCGTAAGTTCTATGTCAAACTATCCAATATGAAAACAGTGTTGCAGTGGGCTACTTTTTTAACACGTTCACGCCGGCGCGGTGGGTCACACTCGACTGTCTCAGATCTGCAAAGTCTCCGGCTTTTTGGATACCAGTATTTTAATATAGAAAATGTTGTTTTATTTAATTAGAACAATTGGGCGATTTAAAGGAATAACATTTTCTCTAAAATAATAGTGGTGAGAAAAAAAGACGGAGACATGACAACTCTGAGACAGTCTAGTGTGACCCACCGCGCCGGCGTGAACGTGTTAAAATTCAGATTTTGTGATTGGCACCACTTTTTCGAAATAGTAAAATTCGTCTTATTTAATGACATATTAATTAAGGCGAAAACACGGGGAATTTTACCATTTCAGCAAGAAATCTTAACTAAAAAAAGTAGCCTACTGGCAATATTGTTTTCATGTTGGATAGTCTGACTTGGTAGCGACGATGTCAATGCCCAAAAGAGCGGAAAAAACGTACTCTAGGTCAATGATTCCACTTCTAGAAATATTAAAAGACCGCATTTTATTTTCCTCTGGCTTTTTTTACGAATTTGTTCTCATTATTTTTGGAACGGACCCTGTATATTGATAGTTAATAGCACTATTTGATAGATTTAAATTGATTAACAATGTGATTCAATATGTTTAATTATCGTTGTTGCTTTTCTACTCGTGTTTATTCCTTTATGGAGAAACAGGCATACTTACAATATAAAAAAAATCTAAATATAATTTTATATGAATCGGTTAAATTAGGAAAGGTTTGATAGGGACACATTATTCATCGGATATAGATTTTCTAACTGTATTGAGTAAATAGAAACTATTTTCAACATTTTACAACATGATCACAATATAATATCTGAGAAACTAGGGTGTAAAAAATACTGTTTTTTATCCTATCACTAACAAATCCTCTAAATAATAATCTATGAAACTGAATATGTTTAAATGCTTGCCACTTGATAAAGTAATCCACTCTGAATCACTGACATTTTTTGACAAATTGATCGTTATAGTGTTTGTTTAGCTTTACGTTTTATGAAAATCTATCATTTATATTTATGAATAATGCTGTTTTTGCTTTACAAAATTGAATAATATATATACGAACAGATTTCCGGTATCACTTTACAGTTATCAGTGTCACAAGTGTCATAGCAAGTTTATGTCACTTTATGAAAAAGTTCTATAACAAATTGTAGCTTTTTATCAGATATATTGAGTACTGAATTGAGTGTCTCAAATAAAGTTGTTGTGATTTATTATAAATTGAAAATACGGTTACATTGTAAAAGTATAGAATTTTAGGTTGTGTAAAAAATAAAGATTGTTTCTGTTATTGAACTTTTCAATCAGAACTGTTTTGGTACATTTTATTGAAATACTCCATTGTAGTATAATATTTTCAAAATCATATTTCTATGTACTTATTTAGTATCCTTCTATTGTTTTTCTTCATTTTACAGCGGTATTAAACAGTTAAAAATACCAAGGAAATGAAGCAACTTCACATGAATTTTAGAAAGAGTTCGAAATTGGACAAAAAGTAGCGAAAATCACTCGCGATATCAAGCAAAGATTTGCAAATACAAATCCACTACCATGAAATCAATAAATTGGAGATAATGGTTGACAAATTATTTGACCAGTCTCAATCTGAAGTATGAGAAACATTTAATAGTTTCCCAAAGAAAACCCGTAATATTATCTCACAAAAAGTGTTTTATAGTGATACAATATTTAATGCAGGGTTGAGTTGAGTTGATTGTTGACGGCCAATTATCTACACGAGGGATATGGGCCCTGGGAGGAGTGCCTTCCGTGGAGGTCTTTCTAAGGGCACCTAATCCGTATTAACGCATGGAAATCCACGGTTCGAAGAAAACCACGAAAACTCCGAACGATTAGGCCGACGGGCGCGATTGGGTTCGAACCCAGCACCTCCCGTCTACCAGCTTCGAGAGCAGAACCTCTCAGCCACTGGTGGGGCTATTTAATGCAGGGTGTTTTACTAAAAAATCTGAACGAATAGCAATTTTCATCAACATTTTATTACATAATTGTATTGTGACTTATATCAGACAAGCCTGTCAGAAATATTGTTTTTGTATTTTAACTTCAACAATGTCATTTAACTCTTTCAAAGGCTGTGGTATGTTTATGAAACCACTTAATTTTAATTCCAAATGCCGCAGTGGCATCATAATTTTTGTACATATTTTTTCCCTTTATTATGTATGTGAAATATAGTTTTGCTTATTTACAAATAAATTTGTCCTTAATTTCCAGTGTGACTCGTTAATTTTGATAATTTAGCAACGGAAGTGCTTCGCCCAGTGATAGAGTTCAGGAACTGAATATTTTCAAATGCTCACAGAGTTGCCAGTCGGCTACTTTTTTAAAGCTCAGATTTCTTGATTGGCACCCCTTTTTTGAAACAGTAAAATTCCCCTTATTTAATTAAATATTAATTAAGGCGAAAGCAAGGGGAATTTTACCGTTTCAGAAAAGTGGTGCCAATCAAGAAATCTGAATTTAAAATAAGTAGCCCGCTGGCAACACAGATGTTTGCTGTGATTAAATTTGCCTGCATTTTATATCTTACATATTCATTTAGGAATAATTATAGTTTCAGTAATTTATTATTGTCATTACTTTAATATAGTTCAGTGATATATGTATTACCGTAAAACATTTTAACACATTAATAAAGGTAAAATATAGAAAATTTTTGACAAAGACACAGTATTTATAGGAGGGAAATTTTCTAAATAATATAAATGAAAAGTAGTTGTCATCAACACTGTACTACGTTATTACATAGTGATATCTAGCAAACTATGAAAAATATTGTTTTTAATTTATAACTAAAGTAGTAATTCCAACTTAAATATTTATTTCAGGAACTGAATAATTTTAAATGTTAACTCTGGTTAAATTAGTCGCTCTAAATTATGGCCATGATCAGTTTCATAATATTTATCTTTTGTGTTATATCTTAGTAACTTGGTTTACGAATATATAATCTAATAAATTGTGCAAATAAAGTTAGAACAAGAAGTAGTGTTACAAAATCTTTAATTTTACTATTACCCAATTATCAGTTTAAAATTTTTAATACTCTTTTTCACAGGTAATTCCACTATTTTTAAATTTAATACAACAATTTTTTTTTCATTTGCCCTTTATTTAATCCTTAAATGCGCGATTTCTTATTTCGTTTCGAAAATATTATATATGATTCTCTGAAAGGTTTATTACACAAGAAAAATAATGAAAAAAATCAGACGTACATTTTTCATATAATACGTCAATCTTTTCTTCTGCTGCACATCTGCAATACAAATAAAAACTACTTTCGCGTGGCTGTTTTACGCTAAAATAATGCAAATTAGTAAATATTTTAATAAGTATGTCTCCAAGTACCTTATTTTATATTATTATTTATTTTATGAAACCTAACATTTAATCCTTTAATTCCCAAGATAGAATACGCTCTAAAAATTACGTAGTTCGGAGAATCTGATTTCACACCAGAAAATTTAAATGGTTAAATTTGCTTTATTTAAATACAGAATATCTGTTATTAATTAAAGCAAATATTGCTATATTAATTTTCTGGTGTGAATTAGTTATATGCGAATAAAAAAATCTATTAAATTCAAAACAGTGTTGTTTGCATATATGCAAAGCTGCGCACTAAAGGGTTAAAACATAAGCCTAAATGAAAGTGAAGCTTTTGAAAAACGTAATGTTGAATACTGGGAATACATGGCTGAAATATATAAAACAGTTACGCTTAACAATTGCTGTGATGAAGAAAAGAGGAAAATAGGTATTTATCGAATAATTAAGATATATGAAAAAAAATATAAAACAGTAGATTTAATAAATCCTGAAGGTCGTACGCAATCTACATTAACCCTTAAATGCGCGATTTTTTATTTTGTTTCGAAAAAATTGTATATGATACTCTAAAAGCTTTATAACACAGGGAAAATAGTGAAAAAAAAATCAGAGATATATTTTTCATTTAATACGTCAATCTTTTCTTTTGTTGTACATCTGCAATATAAGTAAAAACTATTGTCGTGTGGCTGTTTTACGCTAAAATAATGCAAATTAGTAAATATTTTAATAAGTATGTCTCCAAATACCTTATTTTATATAATTATTTATTTTATAAAACTTAACCTTTAACCCTTTAATTCCCATAATATTGGGTTGGCAACTAACAAGGGAAGCACTTTTAGTGTTGCTCGCACCTAGCATTGAGACCTGGTGCATTTTACAGTCCTATATTACGAAGTTTGAAAATCGAAAATTTTTTTTTGTTAAAATAATATTTCTTGATTTTACAGCAGCATAACTTTCTGAAAATGCAATTTTCCAAGCCACTTATCGGACTATTAACATTGAAGTTTTTTAAAGAAAAGCATTAATAAATAAAGATTAGTTAATAATAAGTATAAAGTATTGAAAAAAGTTTAAAAATTCCTGCAAAAACCCAAGAATTTGATTTTGAAAAATTGCAATATTATATTCACATTTTTGGCGGGGAAGAGGTTGGCGATTTTTTTTTAAACGTAGAGCTCCCGGCAACCCTAGCCAAATGTCATAGCATTTTGCATTGTGTGAGGAGAGGAACTTCACTAAAGTTTAATGTCCAAACACATTAGACATAGTAATTTTTCTAAATTGTGTAAAAATATTACTTTACGGTTACTTTTACCAAAGGACCATTTAATACAGCAACATTTCAACTTTATTCCATTTGATTTCAAAAGAAAATACTTTGCTTATTTTGTATTTCATTAAAAAAATAGTTTCAATGATCTTGAACGCTTTCATTGAAATATATTTATTATTTACATATTTATCGTCTGCAAAGAAAAAAAAAAAAAAGAAAAAAACCAAAAATATTGTTTCTTATACTATAAATTATTATCAAACTAATCGAAATCTGATATAATGCTAGTAATATGTACTGTAAATTTACTCTTTGGATAAAGCCATGGAACTATTAATAAAGAGGAACTGACATATCCTTAAAATAGTGAAGCTTCAACTGTAACCGCTAGCAAAGGGGTTGTTTATCGACGGTGGAAACTCCTACCAGTATAGGTTTATATAGATATTTTAAACTTATTTAAACGCCTTATTTTTACAAAATTTCAGTCATAAATAGTGGAAGAAACAATTTTTCATTTTTACTGGTAGGAGTTTTCTTTGGTGGTAGTTAGGCCCTGAGTTTCCGCCATATTGTAACAACCATGGATACAAACCGACAGTTTTATAAGGCATACTGACACCGGTAAAAACAAATAGAAATTTTTATGACATTTTTGAAAAAAAATTCCATGAATAAGACGCTTCTTTAAGACGAAATCTTCTATTCAATTTTACTGGTGGGATGCTTGACCTATCGGTAGTCAGAAACTGAAGAACCGATTTCAAAAAAGCAGCCGCCATATTGTGACAACCTCCTCAGTTACTTCACTCGCAACTGGTAGACAATACACTATATGTCTCCTCCTTTTTATTCATAACTCCATTGATAAAGCGGGCGGAAAAATTGTAGCGCCACATTTGGCGAATTAACTCACTTTTGGCGTGAAATAAACAAATAAAAATGCAATAATAAAAAAATTAAAAGTATAAAAAAGTATATAAAATATGATTTTAACAGAGAAATTTTATCGGTTCTTTAACCTTTATGTATAGAGCTACAAAATGCACCAGGTCTCGATGCTAGGGGGGAGCAACACCAAAAGTGGTTCCCTTGTAAGTTCCCGCCGTTTGTTAAAATACATTTTTTCTACCTGAATCTATATTCTGTATTTTTTTTTGATCGAGTTAATTTAAGTTAAATTTCTGATCATTAAAATGGAACGTCAACTGTTGAATGCCACCAGGATTAGCAAATATGTTCCCTCCGTCTTTTTAAATATATTTTTTTCTGCCGGATCTATATATCTATATATATATTTTTTGATCGAGTTACTTTATTTTAACTCCTTAATTCTCGCTCCCGTCATATTCACGGGCTGTGTCTTTTTTCAGATTTTTTCAGATTTGTTTGATTCCCACCAGTTTTATAAAATATTGTAATTAGAGTTATTATGGTATCGTTTTATATGTAATTAAATAAGGTGACTATTTCTTTTTCAAAAAAGTGGTGCCAATAAGCAATTTGAATTCTTAAGCCGTAATTCAATGCGACCGTTAAGGGGTTAAATTTCAGATTATTAACTCTTTGCACTCGTATGTCCAGTCTGATTGGACACCACCTTTCTTTGCAAAATTATTTTTTGGCACCAGTAACAAAGGAATATTAAATTTGCCCCATTTAATTAGAGCATTTTTGGAATTGTGTACTTGAAGGAAACTTCTTTCTAAAAAGTGGTGTCAACCGAATGAAATTTGTGTAAGAGACGCCCAAATCTAAAGGGTTAAAATGGAATATCAACTATGGAATGTCAACTTGGTTGACAACTAAATTCCTGGCGTTTTTTAAAATGTTTTAAAAGTTTATTTTTCAATAAAAAATAACAAATAATTATGCCACAATGTATTCTCCCTTGTTGTTTACAACTTCTTCCCAACGTTCAACAAGATTTTCAATACCTCGTTGGTAGAAATCTACCGGTTTTGACTCGAAAAATTCATCCAACCAAGCTATGAATTCTGTATTAGTATTGAACGAAACTCAGCGCGCATAGCATTTGAAAGAGATCGAAAGAGGTAGAAATCCGTTGATACCTTATCGGTAGAGTACGGCGGGTAAGGCAGCACTTCCCATCCATACGTTTGAATGGCTTCCTTGGTCATATTGGCGATATGAGGGCGGGCGTTGTCGTGCAGAAAAAGAACTCCATGCTGCCGATTAGGTATTTTCTTATGAATAGCCGCGTTGAGTCGTTCCATTTTTTGAACATAGAGTTTCGCGTTGACCGTTTGGCTTCGTCACAGCGATTCATAATGGATAATCCGTTACCGGCCCCACCATACGCACAACATCGTTTTACGCGGATGAAGATCTTGTTTCACTGGTGGTGTCGCTAATTTACCGGACCTAAGTCATTCCTTGCGCTGCTTCATATTAATGTACATCACCATTTTTCGTCTCCAGTAACGATTCGGTAAAGAAATCGTTGCTTGTGTCCATGAGTTGAGCGGTGACGAGCAAGCAAACTAGCGGAGATTGTGACTCGTTCATTTTTGTTTTTGTCACTTAAAGCATGCGGAACCCACGCTCCACACTTCTGAACCTTTCTCATCGAGTGAAGATGTTTCTCAATAGCAGGGTAGGAGAATTTAATTTCTCTGCTAGTTGCCTTGTCGTTTGACGCGAATTCGTGCAATTTTTGAATTTTCGTGAAAAAGTTGGCTTAATCACTCTTCATCGATCTCAACTGAACGACCAGAACGAGGTCCGTCTTTGAGGTCGAAATTTCCATTTTTGAACTTGGAATACCAATCATGAGCGGTTCTTTCAGCTATGGCACCCTCTCCAAACGCAACACAAACGTCGCGAGCAGATTTTGCGGCCTTACATCCCTGATTAAGAGCAAAGAGAAGGAAGTGTCGAATATGATCCATTTTGTCAACTTGACACTCCATTTTAATGACCTGAAACTAAACACAAATTAACTCTATCCAAAAAAAAATATATAGATTCCAGTAGAAAACATTTATTTAAAAAAACTGCGGGAACTTAGTTGCCAACCTAATAGAATACGTTCTACAAATTACGTAATTCCAGGGCTCCCAAATTGTCCGCCAACTGAATACCAATATTATTTTTGAAAAATTTTCTTTTTAGATATTTCTTACAAAACGCCCCGGAATCACCTTTGAAAGTTAATTCTAGTGCAAACCTACCATAAAATTTTCTGTTAAAATTTATCGGTATTCAGTTGGCGGACCATTTGGGAGTCCTGTAATTCAGACAATCTGACTGTGTACCAGAAAGTTTCAATGGTTAATTTTGCTTTACTTAAATACGGAATGCCATTTTTTTAATTAAACCAAATATTGTTATTTTAATTTTCTGGTGTGAATTAGGTGTATGCGAATAAAAAAAATCTATTAAATTCAAAACAATGTTCTTTGCATATATGCAAAGTTGTGCACTAAAGGGTTAAGTGCGCAGATCCGCTGTCTACCGTCCACCAGGATACCACTGTTTTTATACAGAATAATTTGATTTGATTTACTTAACGACAGACCCTTTGGTTTTCAGAAATTAGGAGCTCTTACCGTGGAACAGAATATAGGGGAAAACGAGCGTATATATTATTTCTGATGTCAACGTTCTTTTTTTTTTTCATTGCACATACTAAAGGCGCAGCTATGAAAGAAGTATTTTCGAAAGGTTCTGCAAGCGGCTTATGATGTAGTATAATTACATATCATTAAAACGCGTTCTTCGATTTAAAAAAAATGCAGTTAATGAAAAAAAATAGCATTAATTAATCTTGAGTTCAGTGAAATAGTGAGACTTTGGTAAAAGTATTTGGTGTTTCTGAGAAATTTCTGTCTTCCACCGACCCTTAACAGTTAATCTGAATCTAGTAATGCATTTAAGTTTAAGATCTTACTGTTGTTTGGGAGAGGACGTTTTTCCTTTAAACATTGAATTTCAGTTTGAAATGCGGGATTTTGAATAATCTTTATCAGCTTCTTGGTCACATTCTGTAACTCAGAAGTATCTAAATAATCATGTTTTCTAATTCCTGATTTCAATTTACAGTTCTTCAGAAATCTTGAACACCATGCAGCAATTCTTATTAACATCATAAAAGAAGAATATCGATTAATCAAATCAATGTTTAACCCTCCGTCTACCAGACGGGTCCATTGGACCCGACAGGTACATACAAAATATTCATTCAAACCAGAATTTCTTTAAAATAAACTAAGTATATAAACCAGACAAAAATAAGGTAAATAAATAAGTTAAATAGTTTTAAATAAAAATTCTGGTGTAGAACGTTTTATTAAAACTTGAATAAAGTTCCCGGTAGATCTAGGGTTAACTGATTTTCATTTACAATTGTTGATTTTATAACAGTGTTTTTCTTTAGTTCTAACTGATCTTTAACTTCAGAAATATCTAATTTATTGAATGTATTATCCAATTTTGGCCAAAGAGATCTGTCTTGATTTAACCACTGGGGACCATCCCACCAAAGATGGGCATTTTTCAACTCTGAAACTTTTAAAACTCTAATAACTAGATCGGCAGTATTATCTTTTCCAGGACAGTGAAATTAATTTAATGGATCACTAAGACTTCTGATTTCCTTTATCCGATTTCTGACAAACATTTTAAATCTTTCTACATCACCTCGAATCCAAAAGAAAGTAATAGTATAATCAGTTCAAAAGTAGCAAGTTGCAGGAAAAGCTAATTCTTTAGTAATTTTATTGCAAAGTCTAGCAGAAAAAGGGGCTCCTAAAAGTTCAAGCCGGGGTATTGAGGCAGTCTTTAAAGGGGCTACTCGACTTTTTGCTGCCACAAAACTGGTAACAATGTTCTTATTCTTTAACACTGCTCTTAGGTACACTACCGTACCATATGCCTTCTTTGAGGCATCTGAAAAACTATGTAACTCAAAATAATCAACTTCATCAAGGGCAATATCAGCCAAATAATATCTGGGAATGCTAATACAATTTAGTTCTTTTATTTCTTCAAATCATTCATTCCATAACTTGTCTAGATGTTTGGGTAGGTTTTCATCCCAATCAAGTCCTAAACACCAAAGTTCTTGTATTAAACATTTAATTATAATAGTATAAGGACTTATAAAACCAGTAGGGTCAAAAATGCGGCCAACAGTTTGTAATAAATAACGTTTAGTACTAAGTTTATACGAAAGGAAATTTTCTAGATTTTGAGTCGAAAATGAAAACATGTCACTATTTGGGTCCCAAGCAAACCTTCAAACCTTTGAAGGTATGAAATGCTGATTAGTGAGATTTAAGTTATCAGAAATTTCATCAACAAGTGAACCATATTCTTTCCATTTCTCACGTAATTCATGCGAGTTGGTTTTCCATTTTCTAAAAGTCATACCAGCTTCTTGAAATATTTCATAGGCTTCTTTACTATTTTTAAATGCGTGATAAACATTCGGTTGACTTGTAATAAAATCATCAACGTGTAATGATGAAATTAAAATTTCAAAAGATTCAGGAAACGTTTCTACATACCTTTGTAGCCCAAACAGCAAATAATCCTTGGCCGAACTTCCGCCGAAAGTCCTAACTCGACTATATTTCATCCTGGCGATCTCATTTTCCAGGGTCGGCAGATATGACTTCTTGTCCGCATGTCTCATCACCTGTCGAGCATCCCCTCCCGACTACAATTGAATCGGTTATGAAGCCTTTGCGTATTAGTTTTCGATAATTTGGTCACTTGGTAATCTTTTACCGAGCACTTTGCAATATCATATGATCTTTTGCCGATTAGCTAATCATATCGAATAGAAGAATTTGTACGATGCAAAAATAGCATTTAAAACGTAAAAAAATTCGTTTTAATTCAAAAAATTAAATACTGTTAATTGGGAATATTTTCCACTATAAGATGCAAAAATATTTCCATATCAAGGATGTAACTAATTGAAATGTAATAAATCTTGTTTTGTTTAAAGTCAAAATATTGCTGTTAAATAATTTTACAATTAAAATTACAATTGATTTTCCGTTGTAAGATACAAATAAACTTACATTTAATTTAAAAATTATATTCTTGTTTATAAGTAACTCACACTGTTGATATACAAATATTATTGCATCTTAATATAATGCAGAGAATAATTAATTGTAATTTTTATCCCGAGATCAGCAATATTTAGAATTTAAATTAAACAAAATATCTTACCTTTTAATTAATTACGTCCTCGATATGAATACATTTTTGTATTTTATAGTGGAAAATATTTCCGTCTAACAATATTTACTGTTTGAATTAAAACGAACTTTGATACATTTTAATTAGATAATTTTTTGCATGGTACAATGTAAAATATTCTCATTTAACATTGCTTCCTGGCTGTGATATTTCTATCATTTAAAGCGTCTCATTAAATTTTTGTTATTTATGGAAAAAAATTTTTTTTTTCTTTTTTTCAATATCTAAATAATTATAATAATTAAAAAAAAAAAAAAAACTTTCGTCTTTTTTTTTTACTTTTAAAAGCTATAAAATGAAATTTATTATTATCTGGAGAAAAAAAAAATAGGATCAAATTCTTTATAATTTATACAATAACATTATCTTAATTTTTTCTAAATAAATTAATTTTTTAATCAGAAATTTATAATTCATAACTAAGAAAATACATTTAGAGCAAATATTTTGTTGTTGTTGTAAAAGTCTAAATTTCAGATATTATCCTGATATAATCTAAATTTCAGATCTTAAAATTTTCAATAATGAATTTAATTTAAAATATTATTCAGTCATTTTTTAACTTTTAAAAAGATATAAAATTAAATTTATCACAATTTGCGGGAAAAAAAAGATAACAAACTTATTTATAATTTATGCAATACATTATCTGAATTATTTTTAAATAAATTAAATTTTAAATCAGAAATTTCTAATTGTTTGTTGTTGTAATAGTCTGAATTTCAGATATTATCTTGATATAATCTAAATGTCAGATATTATAAATTTCAATTTATTCATCTAATAATTATTTTAATTAAAAAAAATGTTCAGTCATCGATTTTTAACTTTTAAAAAGTATAAAATTAAATTTATCACTATTTGGGGGGAAAATGTGTTCAACTTCTTTATACTTTATACAATAACATTACCGGAATTATTTCTAAATAAATTAATTTTTAAATCAGTAATTTCTAATTCATAATTAAGAAAATACATTTAGAAGAAATAGTTCGTTGTTGTAATAGTCTAAGTTTCTGATATAATCTAAATTTTAGATCTTATATTTTTCAATTTATTTATCTAATAATAGTTTTAATTAAAAAAAAAGCTCAGATATTTTTTTAACTTTCAAAAGGTATAAAATTAAATTTATTACTTTAGAGAGAAAATAAAAGAAAAGATGATCAACTTCATTATAATCCATACAATAACATTGCCTGAAGTATTTCTAATTAAATTAAATTTTAAATTAAAATTTTTTAATTCATAACTAATAAAATACCTTTAGAGCAAATAGTTTGATGTTGTAATAGTCTAAATTTCTGACGTTATCCTAAATTAATCTAAATTTCAGATCCTATAATTTTCAATTTATTTATCTAAATCAACAAAACAGCAAGTATCTCTAAACATTTTATTAAGTATAATTTTAAGTATGAATGTCTATACGTAAATATTGAAAAAAAGAAAGAAAGAACAAACAAATGCTTTTAAATTGTCAGTTTACTTTTACAGTAATTGCCCTGCTATCTGTAAGTTTTTAAGAGATTTAAGTTTACTGATTTGCAAATAATAATGCATTCTCACCAAAGAACATTTCTTGGAAAGTACTTTTCCCCTATTCCTTCGACTGTCCATTTACAAATGATGTCCTTGAAACGTGAAAATGTATTTTGAGAGGGAGGCAGATAAGATATTGCAGCACATTGGACAGATTTATTCACGTGACTCACACTCCCTATCATCACTGCAGGGGCGGTATCTATACAGCGGAAACAAACAATAACAACTCAGTAAAAATATTCATTTTTCGTTACTTTCCGATTGCCGGCCGATTACATGCATAAGAATACTTTTCCGATTAATTGACTTGTAATAATAATACAATTTCCTGCCGACGTTTTTCCACGCTATTATCTAGATGAATCGCTAGATTCTGTTCAGACGATATTATATGAAGCTCTCCATTCAACTACTGATCATTTCCCGACAATTCTGGTATTAGGCCGAAATTAAGTCGATATCTCTTGCTATTGGGGAGGTGATGCTTGACAGTAGCAGCCAGAAGAAAGAGGCTTGATTTTACCCCGGAGAGAACTCTCTTTAGTCCGAATATTTTAAATTCCCTACTTGGGTCATCAATCCATGGTTCATCATCCCAGAAAAATCTTGTGAAGTCCCTGTCTGGTTCATCAATCTCGATCTGCAAAAAAGCTTATTGAATATGAGCAGTAATTGCTATGGGGAAGTTTCTGAATTTGATTAAAAGGCTGAACAATTCGGGAATGAGATTCAATCCGGTATGTAAACTATCATTGCCAAAACGTCATTGAAGGCTTACTGTGGAGACCCGAAATTTTTTGGTTTCCATCTGTTTGTTTGTTTGTTTGTTAGTTAGTTAGTTAGTTAGTCTGTCTGTCTCGCGATAACTGCCGTAAAAAGCATCCGATTAGCTTGAAATTAAGGATGTATATTGGCGAGCTCCCCGGATTTAGCTGTATAGTTTTGGGTTAAATTTGGTTCATTCGTTCAGAATATATAGAACATTTTATTTTGTGACATAATGCTTTTCTATTGAAAGTCAGACGATTTTCAAATTTTCATTTGTTGAAAGAAATCGCTCATATGGATAATAGGTTTAAATGGTAAATTTTGGATGCTGAAATTTTTAAATAAGAGTATTAAATTATTCCTTTTAGTTTGCAATTTTATCAAAACATTTGTCAGAGCTTTTAAATTAGGTGTATAACTTATGATGGAATTTTATACATGTGTTCGAATAATATAAAACATTTTATTTTATGAATTTACTTATATTTCATTTTTTTTTTCTTTTAATCGTTGCGTAGCAACTATATCTCATCTAAAAATATCATAAATGCGAAAGTATGTATGGTTTCTTAAGTCAAATCAAAGTTAAAAGGAATGAATTAATGAATGCCTTTGTATAGATATTTGCATATAGATTGATTTAAATCAGAAATGAAAATAGTATTTATATACTATATAGAATAATATTTTTATTTATTCAACTATTTTGATTATAAATGAAAAAGTTCGTTATTTTCATACAGAATAAACTGACATTATTCTATTAAACTTTATAAACTTTATTGTCGCCAAAAGAAAAAAAAAAAAAAAAAAAAAAAAGGAATAACAATTTCTCCCAAAGAGTTAATTTTAATTTGTAAGATTTTCACGTACAAAAGGAAAATGGAATAAGCAAATTACAAATAATAAAAAAGGTAAATAGGACAGGAATGAATACATATAAACATTTCACACCAAATACCTCCTAAAATAATTTTTGTAGTGGTATTTTCCCAACACTATGAAGAAAGATTCCTCGATTTACACGATTTTACTTGGCCTTCCTTTTCTCATTGTTTGCAATTTCATTTTCTCAATTATGTATATTAATTGGCACAAAATTTAACATTTTTATGACTGAGTTATATGTAAGGCCACACAAATAAGAAATTCCGTATTGTCTCCTATAAAATGTGATAAAGTGTTGGTTAAATATATATGTCTCTATTAAGAGGAGAAGAGCTGCCAAGCCTCCGGCGTTCTGGATACCAGTATTTTAATACAAAAAATGTTACTTTTTTTAATTGAAACATTTGCGCGATTTAAAAGAACAACATTTTCTGTAAGATAATAGTGTTGTGCAAAAAGCTTGATACTTGCCATGTCTGGTGGGGAGTGAAATGTTTTATTTAATGCATTTATCTCTATTTTAATGCTATGTGAACAACGTCCCGTGTAACAGCTTGTAGAGTGTAAAATAAATTATATTTCTAAATTACGACCTATTACGAAAAATGAAACAAAATGCCCGGCTAAGGGAAATAGAAGGTTAGTTAACCTTTCGTAATTTGACCTGAACACAGGTGTGCGTCAAATTTTAACCGTGTTTGTAGCATCACGATTTTGAATTAAATGTGGATACTATTAAAAGGCTATCACAAAAAATACTTAATGGCGCCAAATCACGTTTATCTATTTAGTCAATTGGAAGTGGACACGATGATGAATTATTAACCGTTAGGTTTAGAAGTCCCCTTACTTTAGGGTGATTTTAGTAAGTTAATGCTATCGAGTACATTTTTAGATATTTAGATTAGATCTTAGATATAAATATTGCAGAACGGTAATCAAAATTATTTTTTGGAAACAAAAATTATAAAGGTATTAGATTTCTAAATTAGATGTCTCAGTTTACATTTCCAAAAGTTCTTTATCCATTAGATACAGGTGTTTGTGGTTAGCAGGCAAGTAAATACTGCTGTATGGATATTTGGATTACGTAAAATGCTTGACCAAATCGTTGCTTATCCTTATAAATCGCAGTGTAAAAAGGAATCTAAGATATAGGATAATCATTAACTCAATCAATAGAAAATTACAAATGCAAAATAAATTACACAACGGGGGGTTCAGGGGGGCGCCCCCATGAAGAATTTTGCTTTATTATATAAAAATTACTAGAATAAGTAGCTCGTGAGAATTTCAGAATATCATTACATAACAACTTGTTTAATTTAACGCTTCTAATGTCTGAAACCATCGAAATATTTCTTTTTTTCCTTTTATAAATGTTTGTGTAATTTTTAAAGTTCAAATTTTGTTTTTGTAGAAACATTAATATTACGCAAAGTTTGCTAAAAACAATAAGTTGCAGAGATGACGTTGAGGCTCTTGATCTGCAGATTTATTAGTTAAGTGACAGTTCACCCTTAGCATGGGTAATTCCGTCGAAGACAATGCGAACTTTAGTGGTGGACTTATCTTCACGAATTACTGCTCTGTGGGTAAGTAAAATGTGTTTACATCAAATGTGTTTACAACAGGTTCGATAATATTCTCTGCTAAATAACTATCTAAAATAGCTTTATATTCTGAGAATAACAAAGGATCATTTCTAAAGCTTGTTCTCAATTTCAAAAATCTTCTGTATGCGACTTCGCGATTGTTATTAAGATACATTTTCAAATTTTCATTCCAGTAATTTTGCTTTATAACGGTTATCCTTAAAAACAACATTAGACTGAAAGTCAGCTATAATATCATCGTCCACATTACTAACATTTTGAGTTTCGGATTTAATTCCTAAACTTTCCAACTGCAAAAAAATTCTGATTTGATCGGATATATATATTTCTTCAACTATAATTTTCATGCTAAACAATTCATTGGCTGACCCCGTATAACCCTGTAAGCACCAGCCAAAAAGGGTTTCAGTAGCTACGAGATTATTCTTTAGCCTTTTGATTCTGCCAGTTACAAAATTATAATAATTATCAGTGCCAATTAAAACTGCAATTTGCTTACTAGTACATTCATAACTATCAGCTAGTTTTAAAACTTTTAATTTAGTGTTTTTTTTCCTAATGTATATATCTGGAGTGGGTAAGCATGTAGCGAAAATTTGATCTGTTTCCAGAGATTCAACTTCAGTGTGTAAAAAGGGATGTTCTCTATTTACAAGCTTTACCTTTACTAAATTATCCTTTTTTTGAGTTGCCTTTTCGGCTCCAAAAGCATAAACAGATAAAGTTTCTTTTCTAATAACCGGCAATTTTAACTTTTGCGAAATATCGCGAATTATAAATGTTCTCATGCTACCGTTATCTAATAAGACACGAACTGGTTCATTATTATCATTTTTAGGATCTTTTATTATTATAGAACAAGTCTGCAAAAATATGTTGTAATGCGTGTTTTCATTCTGTGCATTACTAGTGGAATGTTATCACAATGGGAAATAGATACGACATATTTATCAACATTTATTTTGGAATCATTATCAAACTGAAAACAAATAGCCCTTTTATGTTTCTTACTGCAAATATCGCACATTTTGGTATGTTCACAGTCTTTAATTCTGTGTTTACACTGTAAGCATAAAAATCATCTTCCCTGCTTTTTTAGTATTTCTTTTTCTGATATATGGTTAAAGAATTACACATTTCACTATTATGATCAACACTATTACAAAATAAACACGAATTCTTATTTACAGAAGTCATTAATTCAGTAGCTGGAACACTATATTGTTTATATCCTTTTGTATTATATTGATATCTCGGCTTACATTTCAATTGTTTATATGTAAATTTTGGTCTACATTCAATTTTATTATCGTTAGAAAATGATTTCTTAGCATCTAAATCATGTATGGTTGATAACCGTTCTCGACTTTCAACTTCATTTTTAAGAAAACTCATAAGTTTATCAATATTCCATATTTCACCGTCCTTTATATTTCTATTAAATTCTAATGTCAGTTCCGGGGGTATTAACTTCAGTAATATTGAGCAAATTAACCCACTGTTTGTATCAGATTTTACACCTAACGACTCTAAGTTTCGAATTTGCACTAGGCATTTATCATATAAATTTCTTAAACCACCTGTGTCAGAAGAACTTTTCAAAACTTTCATATTTAATAAATTGTTTAAGTGAGCATGCACAAGAATGTCATGTCTACCATACCTTTCTTTCAAAAGTGATACGGCCGCTGCATAATTATTTTCAGTTAATCCAAAACCATTAATCGTGTTTGCAGCCGCTCCTGAAACCAAAGTTTTCAAATACGTAAACTTTTCGATTTGTGTTAGACTTGGGTTTTTATCTATCGCTAATTCAAACTGGTTCCAAAATTTAAAAAATCGGTTTATTTGTAGCTTTGGCAATTTTACTCTTTTCAGTTCAGTAGCAGCAAGACATGTCCGCACTGAATCAATCTTATTACTATTAGTAATATTTTCATTAGAATATAAACTTCTAATTTTAAAGTTTAATTTATTTCTGTAAGTTATTATTTTCTGGTCATATTCATCAAAATTCAGGATTTCATTTTCGACATATTTCGCATTTATTAGGCTTAAAAGGTTATTATCATGATCCTTAATTGTCTTACATTTAACGTTTAATTTATCGACTAATTCTTCTAAATGTTCTAAGGAATATTCATTACTAGCTAAATACTGTTCAATTTCTTCGAATAATTTATTTAATAGAATTCGATGCGTATCACGCATTTTTCGTTTTTATTTTCATTCATTTTCAAAAAATAAAATAATAACAAAAATCAACACACACCAGTTCCAACTCGAAACGAGACAAAAATATTGCGCAGTAATCTTTTCATATCGAGACTTAACGGCGCGATGCACCAAAAATATTCTATTATTTTCTACTTAATCTAAATTCATTTCAAATTGAATCTAGCATCTAGGTGGTTCAGTGATATCTTATTCTACATCTAATCAACATTCTTTATGGCACAAACAAACATTTAATAATGAAAACGGAACATAAAAATCTATTAAGTGACGTAAAACATTCTAAGATGAACAAAGGATTAGTTCATTTCAGTTCAGAAGTGTACAGTTCAAATAGAGCATGCGCTGGCTAACTAGTTGTTTAGAGAATTAGCCGGAACAAGCTGCATAACGATAAAATGTTAACCAAACAGATGTGATACACAAATAAAAGTAAAAAAAAAAAAAAAAAAAAAAAAACTTTTAAGGGTGATGGTTCATTTTTGGAGCACTTAACTTTAATCCCATAAATACTACAATAGCAGTAGAATTTTGAGTGAAAATTTCCCTTTTATTAAGTAAGTGAACAAAAAGGTTTCATTTTTTTACAAACAAATTTGTTCGAGAATTCGGTTGTTATTCGATTGCTTCAGCATGTTACGAATAGAAGTACTTTGTCCCTGAAAGGTATTCAGGCCTATTATTAAGGGAGGAAAGGTATTGAAGGAGTAACATTTTACATAAAACCATATCTCAATTTTAGGATGTTATTAAGAATTTTTTGCTGTATTAAAACAGAATAAATTTAAAAGTTTACATTTGTTGATATTAAAAAGTCTGGAAAGTTAACTCAAGTTTTGTAAAAATATTTCATGACAGATTTTTTTATTTGAAAGTATTTATCTTATTTATTTTTATTATTTCCAGGCAGGGTTGCCAGTTTGACCCCCGCTTTTAGTCAGACAATTCAGATCCACACCAGAGAATTTAAAAAGTATTTGAACATTTGTTTAATGACAGACTTTTCTAGATTATTTCAAGTAAAAATTCTTCAGAAAATTCCAGTTTAAAGTCGGATTTTTGTGATAAAAATGGAGGCCAAACTGACAATCCTGTTTCCATCTGCTATATTTTTAACCTATTTTATGAAGAAATTTTTGTTTCGAATCGAAATATAATCGTTTGGTACCAATTAACACTTTGCGCTCGGCGTCTCTTACACAAATTTTATTCAATCGTCACTGACTTTTTTAGAAGAAGTTTCGTTCAAGTACACAATTTCAAAAATGCTGTGATTAAATAAGGTAAATTTTATTTTCCTTTATTACTGGTGCTGAAAACAAATTTCGCAAAGAAAGATTATGTCTCCGCAGCGGATCCATCGAGTGCAAAGGGTTAATATTACTCTAATGGCCATTCTAGTGTTAATGTGTTCCTCTCCTAATTTTTACCCGACTGAAAAGAAGGGTAATGTGTTTCACGCGTATTTGTGTATGTGGATTTCTTTATACCCTCGAAACATCCCAACGGATGGATAGATTTTAATGAATGATGTCTCTATCAATTTGTCTGAACGGCCCAATGGTTTTAGGCTAGTTTTTTTTTTATAAATTTAAAAAGGCAGCCGTAAAATACAAAATGGCGGTAGAGACGAAAAAAAGATTTACGCACCCTATTGAGTGACATGTCTTAGGACAGTTCTTTCAAAATGAAGACGATGTTTCATTGACTATTTTACAGTCAGAAGCCCTGATTAAATATTACACAACCTGGAAGTTGTATATGTATTGTGGATCTCTAGCTTTACTGCAACTCTAACCATCATAGACCTCATCAATCTATAGACCTCATCAAAACTGTGTTTATAGATAGGAAGTATCAATTAAACACAACTTAAAAGTCATCAATACAAGTAAATAAAAAATAGATAAGTAAAATAAACAAGTAATATAAAAAAAATATTTTAAGTCAATTTCTACTTAGGTCAATAAGAGAAATTTTTTTTCTCCCATTCTTCTTTCATCTTGAATGGCGCTTAAAAGGCCTTGATCAAGAAGAGGGCTCACTCGGTCTTAAAATACCTTGATCAAGAAGAGGGCTCTCTCGGTCTTAAAATACCTTGACAAAGAAGAGGGCTCTCTCGGTATTAAAATACCTTGATCAAGAAGATCTCTCTCGATTATTGAAAATTAATTAATTTAATTTAATTAATGAATTAATATTTGAAAAAAACTGGATTAACATCAAGTGTCATCCTATACAAGTTTTAAAAAAATTATTTGAGCTTGATTGGATGAATAATAAGTATTTTATTAACGACTGAAAATTTCAACACGATATATATTGCGAGAGTGTGAGCTAATAGTAAAAATAAAAAAAAATAGTTTCACACTGATGAGAGAACTAATTAATTAGTTCGCTTTTTACGCAGTCGGGTTTTTGATTTTTTAAATTTAATTGTTTTTTGCCATTTTACTTTGACAATATTCGCTCTTTCACTATATCCTCAGCACTGCTATTCATGGATTTCTAACCGTCCATATAGTGTGAATAGAATATTTTGCGCATCACGAATTTGTCTAACATAGATAAGATCAACATCAATTATTTGCCGTTATCAGCATCACGAATGTCACCACTAGTAATGTCAGTTTGTGAAACTGTAATTTAACAATTTGTACTGTTGTTTGACAGATATTGATTAGGGTTTTGAACTTTGAAAATAATGATCTAGCTATTTATTTATTGTTATAAAGTATTTTAACAATTTGGAAAAGTTTGCAAACTGTACCATATGATATTAAAATAACTAAAAATAAATAAATTACAGATAATATATGCAGTTATTATATGTTACATTATTCAAAATCGTAATGCATTAACTTATAAAAACAAAAATGAAAATCGGATAAGGGTTGAATAAGCATTAATATTTATAGCAAAACATTTAACGTATTTTGAATCATTAAATTTTTCAAAAAAATTGGAAAAAAATATTTATTTGTTGTCTAAAAAAAAAAAAAAAAAAAAAAAAAAAAAAAAAAAAAAAACTAATACAATGCATAAGAAAGAAAAGTGCAAATAAGATTAATGAAAATTTTGTCTGAGCTATTTTTTCAACCCTTTCACCGTCCGAGGATTTTTCAGTATTTTTATAAGAATGCTTGTAAATCCCAGGGTATATGTATTTCTTATCACAGTTTGATGCTATAATATCTTTAATATCACTACTTTCTAAATAAGGTTCAAAATAGAATTCTGTTTAAAATATTTTGGTCTACAGCCATTTTAACATGATTTCTGGGAGCGGAAAAATCCGGTTCTGCCGGTTAAAGGATAGTTAAAATAGCATGTAATGTACAATAAAGAACAAAACTATTTGGGCACCAGGTGAATTTGTTGCATCACACATAAATAAACACAAAATGAAAATATCTCCAAAACAAATTAACATTTAATATTTGACTTGATATTTATATTAAAACTATGAAAATATAAAAAAAAAGGTAACATATGAGATGCTAAAACAGCATTTGCACACTAACAGTGAGATTAAAAATATAGCATAGCTGCCAAGTTTTATGCTTTTTTCCTACCAATATTTCTTAACAGAGAAATTTGTGTTATTTAACCACCGAAAACTTGCAGAGGTCGATCCAGAAGTAAGGTTCCCAAAGAGCTGCAGCCCCACGGGAAGGTGCGAGGTGAAATAGGAGCAAGTGCGAGTTTCGCCCCGTAATTCGTTTTTTGCACGGCAAAGGGTCTCCACCCGTGGATATTCGTCGTCATTTATAGCGAGAAGTGTATGTCCGTTCAACACGTCCGAAAGTGTTGCAGGGAGTTTAGTACCGGTCGGAGGGAAGTCCACGATGAAGAATGGAGTGGAAGACCGTCAGTTTCGGAGGCGGGTATCGGACCTCGCACCTAGTGTTTATCACTTGTTCCCCAAGTTAAAGGAACACTTGGGTGACCAACGCTTCCGGAGAAACATCGACGTCAAAGAACAGGTGAAACGTTTCCTCAACGGATTGGCGGCGGAGTTCAGGATATTGGGATACAGAAATTGGAGCACCGTCTAAAAAAATGCGTAGAAAAAGATGGCGATTATGTAGAGAAATAGAGCAAACTTTCTCCTTTCCAACGATGTAAATTTCTATGAGAATAAACAACGTTGTCTATTTGTAAATTTGATGGGAACCTTATTTTTGGATCGACCCTCATATAATTAAATAAGGCAAATTTTTGGGATTAAAAACAGTGATAAGGAAAAAGCGTAAAAGTTGGCAGCTATGATATAGGATATTTCCATGAGTACTTGTAGTGTAAATCATATGCTGCGATTTTTATCTACCACTATTTTAGAACGGAAAAATGCGATTTATTTTATGGGAGATATCTCATTAATTGAATAATGTCAAGCAAACTTTTCGAAAATAACAGTGACCAGTTATCAGCTATGTGACTTACACTACAAAAACACATGGAACTAACCTATAGTAAATATTTAAAAGTAAAAAAAAAGTTACTAATAGGGGAGATGAAGGGCAAATGTGAACATCGCAATTTTTCAATAGTTATTATAATTTTTTTTTATTTAAAAAAAAAATACTAAAGATGATAGCACCTGTAGGCATATGGTAAAATTTTTTTGAAGCTCTTTGACATTTTGTTTATCCTCTGTAGCCAAAACACTGTTTTTAAATCTCAAAAGTAAAATCCTTGTTCCAAGTTGATAAGCAAATAACTTTATTTATTTATTAATTTATTTGAATTTGAGTGTTTTAATATATACTATGAATACTAATAAGTATTTTTGATTAAGTTCTTTTTTTTCTAAAATTGAGAAATGTTGATAATTTATCAATTGATAACTGAAGCAGCAATGTGGGGCATATTTGAACAGTACATAAGTGCCCCAATAATCCTTCTGTGATTCTGTTCATTTCAATTAACTTCATGAGAAATGATGTCAGATACAATATGCATAATTTTCCTGAAATAGAAGACATTTCCGTCATACAAAGTTCATTTTGTATTGAAACTTCCACAAACACATCTATCAGCAAGTACATAAAGAGCAACAAGTTTGTTTGCATTCAATTGTAATTTAAATAAATTTAATGTTTTCTAAAACGCAATAAGTATTATGTACTATTTTACTAAACGGTTTACAACAATATTTTTTATGCATTGTTAATACAAATGTATTACCTTCAACAACTTTGCAATTTTTTCTATGATATTTGTTCTAAACTTGCAATGATGGCTTACTTCCATCTCTAAAACGGTATGTATATGATGCTTTGAATGGAGATAGATATTAGGAATATTTTTCAACTGATAACTACCGTAAAATACCAATTAGAACCCCCCTCTCTTTCAGAAGCAAAAGAAGTTTGAGGGGGGGGGGGTTATATTCGAGATTTTTTTTAATCATTAAAAAAACATTTATCTATAATTTACAAGAAAGGCAAATACAGGAATGAGAATCTTTCGTATTTCGGCCGATTTCTGATAAATAGTATGTAAATGCCCCCCCCCCCCTAAAATTTTCCCCAAACAAAAACCCCTAAGCAAAATTTAAGTTTTAATTTCTTTTTTATTTTTTTATTTTATTGCAACAATACTTAATAAATCATCTAAGCCTCCCCCCCCCCCAAAAAAAAAAAAAAATCTACTTATTTTCATTTTATAAACTTTTGCTTAATATATATATATATATATATATATATATATATATATATATTTGTTTATGTTGAATTTATCCGGTAATATAACTAATGATTACGATGACAAATGAATAAAAGAATAAAAAACGTGTCAAAGGATATTTTTTCCTTGTGTACACATGTACCCCACGTATGTTCACAACTACCCAGCTGGTGGGGCACATATGAACAATTTTTTCAATTTATAAAACTACCAAAAAATATAAGAAGAACTATACAGGTGATTTAAAAAAAATACCATGTGTAAAAGAAAGTTCTGATTACTATATTGAGTAGTTTTTGTTTATAGAAATTAATCTAGTTATAAGAAAAAGCTATATTTATGCGAACTGTTCACATGTGCCCCCCATCTCCCCTATATAGTATGCGTTCTCCTTGCTTCAATTACAGAGCGTAATCATCTGTTCGTTGATTCGATCAATTTGTGACAGATTTCGCTGCTGATTATTAGCCATTCTTCCTTAAGAGCTTGATTAACAGCAGCTTTGCCAGAAATTTTCATTTTCCGTAGTTGCATATTCAAAATATGCTACAATATTTTATTAGGATTGAGGTCTGGTGAATGTGGTGGCATTGCAATGGATTTTACACATCATACAGCAACCATAACCTCGTAATGTTCGCCGTGTGTTTGGGATCATTATCATGTTGAAAATAATCTGAATAAGCAATCCCCAATTTCAGACCATTATTAAATAAATTAATCGCAATATACTACTATATTGTTTAGTATTAATACCGCCTTCAATAAAGACCATATCACCAAATCCAATAAAAAGACATGCATCCTCAAATCATTATAATACGACCGCCATGTTTTACCGTTGGTTTCAAGTTTTTGATTTGAAGGGACAGTATTTAACCCTTAATTGCATAGTGATGTAAATTTCCATCACCTTTTTATTTAATTTTTAACCCTAGAACTACCGGAAATTTTACTCAAGTTTTATAAAAACATTCTACACCAGAATTTTTACTTAAAACTATTTAATTTGTTTATTTAACTTATTATTGTCTGATTTATACATTTAGTTTGTTTTGAAGAAATTTCTGGTTTGAATAAATATTTTGAATGTACATGTCGGGTCCAATGGACCCGTCTGGTAGACGGAAGGTTAATACATAAATTACGTTCTTACAACAACTATATTTATATAGAAATATTAATCCTCTAAAAATTACAAAAATATGCTACTAAATAAAGTTAAAAATCTATCTTAAGATTTCTGGTGTCTAATCCTTATTATAAAAATAAAAAACACAATTCTAAAAGAATAATTCATGCAATTAACCCCTTGAGGGGCACCGGTATATATTATATACCTCCTACGATTAATGAAGTTTTACACCAGAAAAATTTTATTAAATTTTAGTTTTCTAACTTTGGTGGAAAAATGGAGAATTGCCACAAATATTAATAAAACGCAAGCTATTCTTTTCAGCAAAGATCGTAAGATATATTTAGCAAGCTATATTTAAAATAATATAATTCTATTGATTTAATGTATTTTTAATGCATTGAACAATGACTAATACTTCCAAAGATTGCATTCATATTCGTTATTAAGTTTTTTTTATAAAATGTTCAAAGAATCATTTTTTTTTTTTTTTTTTTTTTTTTTTTTTTTTAGCATTTAAAACAAAATGCCGAGAAAACAACATTACAATTTTGCCCTTTTCCAAGACAGTCGGAGGGTTTAACATAATTTAATTGTTATTTGTTTGCAAACAATATTTTTAACTGTTAATTTAGTTTTATGCACCAACTTCAATTATTTAAATTAAATTAAATTAATTTATATATATACATTTTAAATAATTATGCACTGTTGTGGAAATATAATTAAATATTACTATTGTTAAGTGCATTATTCTGATATTATCTAGTACAGTTGCTTATACATTTATTTAATATTGAATCATTATTTAGTAAATAATCCATATTAAATATTTATTTTTCTTCTAATATTCATCAATTATATTAAATTTTTAAAGTTACTTTCTTAAAGGTTAATCCACATATAATAATTACTATTATTTATTATTTATTTCTCTCTCTTTCCTACATAAACAGTGGAAATGATTTTTAACTGTGTTATCTAATGATAGGAGGCAGCACTAAATCTGTTATAAATATAGTGGAAATACTGTATTTAATCTAATTAATGTGTTTATTAATTCCATGGTTGTATTAGTTGAATTATACCTATAATATTTCGGGCAACAAGTGCAAATCATTTCTTACTTTTCAAATTTGATTTGTCATTGCAGGGTTCCTTAGTTCATAAATTGGTAAATGCTTTCTTTAATCGTTTATTTGTTTAATCTATTATAATTTGTGGATTCTTTTTCTGGATTTACTGTGTATGGTAGCCCAATTTTTTAATTTTTTACCTTGTTATGGCTTATGCAAGGATGAAACCGTACATGTTATTTGTGGAATTTAAGTTAAATTGGTCCTGAAGATTCTGCCTTGGTTCCAAAAATATTTCCATTTTTCCAAAGTTTATTGAATTTTCAAGTTCTTGTTTTGCTTCATGTGATGATATGTTTAAAAAAATTACAACGGATAAAAATTCATTTTTAATTTGCGAAAACTTCATTTATAACATTCACAATTGTAGATGATCATTTTTATTGGTTTAGACGGTTTTATATATAAAGTATATATATGTGTGTGTATGTATATTCTCTAAAATACGCAAAGAAACACAGTAAACAAACAAAATCAAGCACCCCAATCGGTCCATTTTTTGAATACCACTCCTGTTTAAAAGATCATTTTACATTTCTCTTACAAACTGTTTAGAAACCTATCCGGAAGGATCGTTGTTTTCTAAATGGTGTAAAATGCGAGCAAAAAAGTTTTTCAAAAATACTGGTATTTAATAAAAAAAGAATGATGGGGGTCCTTGCAAAATCGGTGGGCAAACAAAAAAATTATGATGTATCCACTATTATCTCATTTTCTCCTATAAAATATTTTGACGTATGTCTATTAACCTTTGAATACGCAGGGTCCTACTGGTCCGTTTTTTAAAAACCATTAATTATTTAGGAAGAAATGCGTGGTAGGTTTCTGCCACAATTGCAAAAGAAAAAGGCTCTTGTCGCTACGTTTCTACAAAATTTTTAAATAAGATATTTCTTTAAATAAAAGTGGTGTTAGAAAAACCGACCGAGTGGAAGCCCTGAATACTGGTCAGGACTGGCGACTAATTTTATATTCAGTCCTACTACATTTTATACAAAAAAAAAAAAAAAATTCTTTACGACAAATTTCTTTTTAAGCTATCTTAGTTTAACCCTCTCGCTGCGCAACCCGAGATTTCCTCGGACAACGTAAAAGTAGCAAAATTTGTGCAACCCGAATTTTCCTCAGGCTAATTCCATGAAATCTTGTCATGTCTGTCACATACTACGATTTTTCGCTACCAGTATTTTCGAACGGAAAAATGTGACTTATTTTTTCTTAGATATCTCATCAATTGAGTAGCGCGAAGCAAACTTTTTGAAAATAACGGTGGCCAACAAGCATACCCATTTTCAGCTGTGTGACAGACATGACAAGTTTTCATGGAATTAGCCCTCGGGTATGCATTTTCCGTCTAATTAACCCTCCTTAATTATTTCCACCAGTTTTTTAATTGTAAATTTTACCTTATTTAATCGGAGCATTTCCCCGATTAAATTGGACAAAAATTTTTATTTTGAAAAATCGGTGGCAAAAGAATAAAAATTCTTAAAAGACGCTCATTGCGAAGGGGTTAAATACGCGATTTTTGAAGCTATTTTGATAAAACATGTACACAGCGAGAGGGTAAACACCGTTTCCGGCGCGGAGAAATTCTGTTTATAAACTGATGACAATGTACTGACACCAGAATTTATAAACGAATTTATTAGAAAGTAGAAATCTGCTTATTTTGAAGTACATTATAAATGCAAAATTTTAATTAAACATGCATGGTGACAGTAAAATAATAAATCGGTGCCGTTTTTTTAAGTAGCGAAAGGGTCAATCACCAAAGCTGTAAGATTGAGTTTTTCAAAATACTAGGTGAACATCGTTTGCTACCAATTTTGTAGGTAAAAAATAGTGGTGGGTATGTAAATCATTTAAATATGTGTATTTAATTTGACCGTTGTGTGAACGCAAAACCAGCGGTTAATGGGTCAAGTTTACGGCAGAGATTATTTTTCAAAAAGTGGCAAAAATAGAATTAAAATAGTCTGCTGGGATTGATGTAAGCCAATCAGTTCTCAAAGGGTTAACTGTATACATTATATTTTATTATAGTCTGCAACCCCTATTTCGGATAAGAAATTTTTTATTTAATATTTTAATTGCATAATTTGTAATAGATTAGTTTATCAACAGTGTATGAAAAAGTTTTCTACGTATAAATAAGGGGGAAATTGTATTATAAAATAGTGAAAAAATTGCACGCATTTTGATCACTAGCTAAAAAATTAAAAACATTGTTTAATAAGTATTTTTAATGAATTGGTACAAATTTTAGTCTAATCACATTTTGATATTGTCCAATCATAGTCTTTTCACATCTAGTACATTACAATGTACAAAGAATATATATACAAATTGTTTTGTATTTTACCATTAACAATATAAATTCTCCGTTAAAGTAATCTTAAAATTGTACGAGGGTCACTCTGAAATTTTTGAGATACAACTAGGTTTTTAAAGTTATGCTTACAAAATTTTAGGCGTGTTCAAAGTAGTCTCCTCCAGCATCAATGCACTTTTGTAGACGAATGTTCCACAGATTAAATGCCTCAATCCATTCATTTATTGGAATAGATGAAAAAATGCATTTATAGCCACATCAATCTCTTCTTCTGAATGAAAACGACGTCCACGTAAGTTCTTTTTTAGATTAAAGAATAACCAAAAGTCAAACATAGCTAGATCAGGTGAATACGGCGGATGGTCTATCACTTTAATTCGTTTTGTTTAAGAAACTCAACTGTTAATCCGGCTGTATGTGAAGATGCATTTTCATGGTGAAGCATTAGTCCCCTAACATTCACTTCTCCAAGAATTTCTGGAAGACATTTAGTGGCTGGTTGGTTGGTTGGTTGTATTTATGTCGGCCAATTATCAGCACGTGTGATATAGGCCCGAAGGGGAGGGGGGTGTGCCTTCCGTGGAGGTCTTTCTAAGGGAACCTAACCCGTATTAACGCTTGGAGAACCAAGATTCGAAGAAAACCACGAAAACTCCGAACGATTAGGCCGACGGGCGCGATTGGGATCGAACCCAGCACCTCCCGTCTACCAGCTTCGAGAGCAGAACCTCTCGGCCACTGGTGGGGCGACATTTAGTGGCATACCAATTTGCTGTTAAAGTCTTCTGTCCTTCCAACTTGATGGCTTTGACCAATCCCGTTCTTCTGAAGAAAACGGCATACATAACTTTTTTCAGTGCGCGTTGTCTTTTCACCATTGTCGGCGTGGGAACATCTTCAAAGACCCATACTTTGCTTTCTTGTCTTGTTGGAACGTCAAAAAACGGTATGTACGTTTCATCACCCGTTACAATTTTAGAAATGATGCGGTGGACACCATCATTTAGCAATTTAAGAGTTTCTTTACTGATTCTGACACGCTCCTCTTTTTGGTGCTACGTTAGATTATGGGGAACCCAACGGCAAACTACTTTTTTCATATGCAATTCTTCATGAATAATTTTGTGTATGGCTGCGGATTCAATGTTAAGTTCCTTCTGTATCATTTAATAGGCACAGCGATTATCATTCATTAACATTTTTCGTATGGCAGACACATTATCCGGGATTACTGCCGACGGCGGCCTTCCTGTGTGTTCTTCCTCCTGAAGAAAATTGCGACCTCTGCTAAATTCTTTAAACCATCTGAATACAGTAGCACGAGCTGGAGATTCATCACCGTTGAACGCATTCTTCTTGATTTAATCATGCTTTAAAATCGTAGAAAATCATAGCGCGAAAATGTTCTCGCGTCAACTCCATTTTCTCTTCTGTTTAAAATTTATTCTACGCTAAACAAGTTGAAGTAAGTCAGTAAAAAATCGTCTGCTGTGTTAAAATATTTTGTATTTTAAAATTAAACCCTTATTTTTATTTTGTAAATTCTTGTCTTCGCGTACCTCAATAATTTCAGAGTAACCCTCGTATAACAATAAAATATTAAGCAAACTGCTATGATGAACAAATAAACGATAAAAAAGTCTTAACGCCTTGGAAGACAGTGGTTCCTTTTTGAAGCACTTTGCTGCTCAGTTATACAGTACATGGAACACCCAACTTTATTCCCAAGTGCTACAATGGCACCAAAATTTAGGTACAAGAGTTTTCCTTTCATTAAGCATGTGAAATAGTACACACTGATGATGATGGTGATTACAAATTGAAATGTGATTACAAATAAATTTGTTCGTAAATTCCGGTGTCACTCATTCATGCAATCAATTTAGCAATGGAAGTTCTTTGCACCTGAAAGTGTCAATATTAATCCCTAAATGTCTCAGTGACGCAGGATTTCAGATTAAAACCTGTCCTCTTATTAAGTACACGAAGAAAAGTTTTTACTTATTTTAAAATAAATTTGTTTGTAAAATTAAATTTGTTTAGTGAAATTCAGTCATATCAATATTTTACGAATAGGCGTACTTTGCCCCTGAAAGTGTTAATAATGCCATTAAAATAAAACCATATCCTAATTTTCTGGCGTTATTAAGAAGTTTTTGCTTTATTGGATCTACGTTTAACCTTCAAGGCGCAGAGCATTTACATGGCTAAAAAGATTACATTAACCATTTGCACTCGAGGGCTCCGCTGCGAAGACATAATCTTTCTTTGCAAAATTCGTTTTTCGCACCAGTAATAAAGGAAAATAAAATGTACCTTATTTAATCAGAGTATTTTTGAAATTGTTTACTTGAACGAAACTTCTTTTAAAAAAGTGATGCCGATCGAATAAAATTTTTGTAAGAGACACCGAGCGCAAAGGCTAAATAATTGACACCGTAATTTACAAACAAATTTATTTATAAACAAGAAAAGCTTTATTTCACTTCACACACATAATGAACTGAAAATACTTGTAACAAAGTTCTGGTGCATTGTGGCAGTTGGGAATTATGTTAGGTGTTCCATGTAATGGAACACTGAGCATCAAAAGGTTAAAAGTATATTTGGCTAAAACTAAACACCGTAAATTTTATTTAAATTTTATAAAATAATGTCACACCATAATATTCATTTAAAAGTATTTACCTGTAACCATACATTTATTTTTTGTACCTATGTTATACTATATAGTAAATACATTTTTGGTTCGAATCGAAGTATCCAATGTGAAAACAGTGAGCTACTTTTTTTAAATTCTAATTTCTTGATTGGCGCTAGTTTATTGAAAAATCGAAATTCGCCTTATTTAACCTTATTTAATGACACATTAATTAAGCCGAAAACAAGGGGAATTTTACCATTTCTGAAAAGTGGTGCCAATGAAGAAATCTGAATTTAAAGAAAGTAGCCCAATGTTTTCACAATGGATAGTTTGACATGGTACCAACTAATATGACCAGTGTTCCCAGTGAGCTATTTTTTTTAAAATTCAGATTTCTTAATTGGCACAACTTTTCTGAAATGGCAAAATTTTCTTGATTTTTTCCTTAATTAATATGGCATCAAATAAGGCCAATTTTACTATTTCACAAAAGTGATGCCAATCAAGAAATCTTAATTTTAAAAGAGTAGCCCACTGGCAACACTGAATATGACTGCTCATGGCAATTATAATGTTAATATAATATTTTCGCAACTATTTCAATTTTTCTTTGACAGTATTTCCAGTTTCACTATTTTCTCAGCATTGCTATTCACGGATTTCTAACTTTTTATATATTAGGAACATAATATTTCAGGAATCACGAATGTGAATAATTTAGATAATATCATCAGCAATTCTTTAACGTTATCAGTGTCAGGAATGTCACATCAAGTAGTTTCAGTTTCTGAATGAGTAATTTAACAAATTGTACCTTTGTATGAGATATCTTGAGTTGGGTTTACAGATGTAGCATTTAATTTAGATGTATAAACTGTTTTTACGATTTTAAAATATTTATGACCTGTATCATATCATATAATAATATAAAATTAACAGATAAAAATTGCAGTTAATGTGTATTACATTATAATATCTATTAACTAAATCGTAATTATAATAATATAAAAATAAAAATCGAACATTGCTTGAATTAGCCTTAACATTAACAGGAACACGTATTAAATAGTTTGTAGAATTAAATACAGAAAAATAGAAAAAACTACTTGATCAGTTATTTAAAAAGTAACTAATAAAATGCATAAGAAAGACATTAGATTATTGAAAAATTGCTCAGGCACCTTTTTTATTAACATAGCTCGAATAACTACGTAGCTTTATTATAGCACTAACATAGTATTATTACATAGCATTTTAATAACAATGCATTTTGAATTACCGTAATTTTCTAAATTTAATCCGCGGATTACACAATCATGTTTCAACACAGAAATTTTATTTAATAATTCAAGTTTAATATTTACCGCGATTTAATAAGTTACATTTTATGAAATAATATTTCTAGGTCGGAACATAATTGTTTGACCCGCGGATTATAGGCCGGAAATTACGGTATTTAATTTTACAAGATTTTTAACACAAGAACTTCTGGAAGTTTTCCAGTATTCTTCATTTAATAAGGCGATTAAATAAAAGGTAAATTTCTAGTCAGATTTACTAGTAGTAGTTTGACCTGTGGTGTTGAACCACAGAAAACCCGGTTACAGTTGAAGCTTTACCATTTTGAGATGTCGTCGGTAAAATGTCAATCTGCCCAATATGAAAAGAGTGTCGTCAGTGGGCTACATTTTAAAATTCAGATTTCTTGATTGGAACCGCTTTTCTACAATGGTAATCTTCGTCTTGTTTTCGCCTTTATTAATATGCCACTAAATAAGGCGAATTTTACTATTACATTTAATAAGGTGTTTAAATACAAGGTAAATTTCTATTCAGATTTACTAGTGGTAGTTTGCCCGTTGGTGTTGAACCACAACAAAACCGGTTACAGTTGAAACTTTACTATTTTGAGATATCGTCGGTAAAATGTCAAACTATGCATTATCAAAACAGTGTCGCCAGTGGGCTACATTTTAAAATTCAGATTCCTTGATTGGAACCACTTTTCTACAATGGTAAAATTCATCTTGTTTTCGCCTTAACTAATATGCCATTAAATAAGGTGATTTTTACTATTACATTTAATAAGGCTATTAAATAAAAGGTAAATTTCTATTCAGATTTACTAGTGAGAGTTTGCCCGGCGGTGTTGAGCCACAGCAAAACCGGTTACAGTTGAAGCTTTATCATTTTCAGATATCGTCGGTAACATGTCAAATTATCCATTATGAAAATAGTGTCGCCAGTGGGCTACTTTTTTAGAATTCAGATTTCTTGATCGGCACCACTTTTCGACAATGGTAAAATTCCCCTTGTTTTCGCTTTAATTAATATGCCATTAAATAAGGCGAATTTTACTATTTAAAAAAGAAGAAATATGAATGAAATAGTAGACAATATATTGAAAATTTGTATCGATAAATTTCGAGAAATGTTCATAGATGCACTTAAGAATGAAATAAAATTCAGCAATTCAAGATTGATGTGCAGTAACTCTATGTGCAATAAATGTAATGTGCCGCTATATAGTAAACGCTTTAAAAAATTTCGTATGGCAAAAATGTACTTGATTTGTACTAATGTTTTGGTTTCGCAACATTATCCTATGTCACATAAAAATAAAAGTATTGTAATATCGCTTTTTTATCTTCTTAAGTAGTCATGAACATGCATAAAATAAAATTTTATTTCATATATATCAAGTATAAGGCTGGTCATGGGTTAACCCTTAAACCGACAAACAGTGTTGCCAGTGAGCTACTTTTTTTAAATTCAGATTTCCTGGTTGGCACCACTTTCTTGAAATACCAACATTCGCCTTATTTAATGACATATTAATTAAGGAGAAAAAAAGGGGAATTTTACCATTTCAGAAAAGTGATGCCAATCAAGAAATCAGAATTTAAAAAAAGTAGCCCGCTGGCAACACTGCCGGTAAATCAGTTCAGTTGCTGTAATGTTAAAATTATTGAGCGCCACCAGAATCTAGTAGCACATTAATTTTGAAATAAAATAAATGATTATCTTCAAGTGAAACATTTAAGGAAAAAAACTTTGAAAAAATTCTGGTGCAATTCCGGCAGTTGGAAATTAAAATTAAGTGGAAATTATATTTCAACTTCTAGTGCAAGGGTTACAAAGTAGTTGATTCTGCCAGAATCCGAATCTGCTTGTACTAAATGAATTTAGAGTTTACTTGTAGAAGGTATTGTTGAAGAAATGTCTGTTTCCCAGAACTCAAGGAGTTATGAATAAAGGGGAGGAGACATATCATATAGAGCCTACCAGTTGCGAGTGAAGTAACTAATGAGGTTTTCACAAGATCACGGATGATTTTTTGCGTTGGATCAGCACTTTCTGATTACCGCTGAAACACACTTCCACCAGTAAATATTCAATAGAAATTTTCGTCTGACTTTAGCGGCTCGCTTATGAAAAATTTCTTCCACAAATATGTTAAAAATTTCTATTCGTTGTAACTGGTTGCTATTGGCCCGTGTATTACAGTTTCTTTCATTGACACTGTTAGGAGGTGGCTTAAGTTGTCACAATATGGCGGGAGCGCATGTTCCATATTAGCAATTTTGTATTAATTACTTAAACTGCATAATTGTGATCGATTAGTTTATCCGCAGAATTTGAAAATGTTCTCCTAAGTGGAGATTTGTGGTAAAAATATTCGCACTTTGATTATTAGCCATATAAAGTATAAAAACTACTTTTTTATAAAGAATTTTTTTAGAAAGTATTTATAAACAATTGGCGTAAAATTTACTATCTAATCACATTGTGTCATCTACTACACTAACGTGTGAAACAAAATTCTGTGTTTTATCGATAACATTATAAATTCTCTGTAAAAATATTTTATAACAGTAAAACGTTAACCAAACTAATGTGACACATAAATAAAGGGGAAAAAAATCTTAACGTTTTGAAGCGCAGTGATTCATTTATGGTCAACTTAATTTTAATCCCTAAATAATACACTGGTACCAGAATTTTAGAAAAAAAAATTCTTTTTCTTAAGTAGGCAAAGAAAAGTTTTTACATATATCCAAATAAATTTGCTTGTAAATTCTTGTGTCAATCATTTCTTTTAGCATATTACGCATAGACCAACTTTGCACCTGAATTAGTGTTAATAACCGCATCAAATTTTACGCTATACCAGTGTTGCTAGTGGGCTACTTTTTTTTATTTCATATTTCTGGATTTGCACCCCTTTCTGGAAATAGTAAAATGAGCCTTATTTAATGATATATTAATTAAGGCGAAAAGCAGGGGAATTTTACCATTTCAGAAAAGTGGTGCCAATCAAGAAATCTGAATTTTAAAAAAGTAGCCCACTGGTAACACTTCACTATAACGGCAGCAACCAGGCGGTTTTTGTATTCAGAAATTTAGAATTCGTATCAGAAAAATTTTAATACTGATTTTCCATTATTTTATTCACGAAATAGTTATCACTATAATAACCAAAATTAACTATTCAAACTTTCATGGGATAATTTAGAATTTCTTTACGATAGTCTTATAAGTGATGCGTAGCTGCCAACTTTTACGCTTTTTTCCTACCACTAAAATTTAACAGAAAATTTACCCTTATTTAATCATCGAAATCTGGAATTTAAATAAGGCAAAATTTTCTGTTAAATTTTAGTGGTAAGAAAAAAGCGTAAAAGTTGGCAGCTATGGTGATGCGAAAATGCATAAGCGACCCGTATTGTGTTAACGTAAAACCATTATTTAAGTTAGTTTTAAAAATATTTCATACCACAATTTTTATTTAAAAATATTTAAATTATTTATTTTTCTTATTTCTATGTTTTATTTTACCCGAATATGTCCTATGTCACTTCCCACGTGACATCGAGATAGTGTTGCCAGGCGTACCACGAAAACTAGGGCAGGCAGACGGTGTTGCCAGATGGGCTACTTTATTTAATTCAAATTCTTCTTTGCCCCAGTTTTTTGAAATGGTAAAATGTGCCTTTTTTAATGACATATTAATTAAGACGAAAACAAAGCTAATTTTACCGTTTCAAAAAAGTGGTGGCAATGAAGAAATCTGAATTAAAAAAAAGTAGCCCATTGGCAACACTGCGGGCAGCAAATGCTATGGACAACACTAATTTAATTACAGTTTATTTTGTCATCTTTAATCGCACATAATTCTGCCATTAGATAAGGCGAACAAAATTAATTTTAAATTAAAGATTGACCGAAACAGGTTTTTAAGACCGAAATCAAATCTGACACCGATTTCGGTAATCTCTCTATTTTCGGCCGAAAACAAAAATGTCCAAAAATTTTTTAAGTTATTAATACATACATAAATATGCCTCTTATTAGTTAATTATTCGTGTTATTTACATATACATAATTATTATTTAATTATACGTATGGCCCAAGTTGGCTCTCTGTGCCCAAGACAAAAACTATTTATTTTCATATAAAATAAAATGTTAATTATTCATCAATGGCACAGAATGATTTTCTAATTCCTCCATTTAAAAGTTTTAGGTACACATTCCTCGATTTATCTTTTACAATGATTTTTGTAAATCATCATCTGTTGTACTAGAACTTTCTCAAATAGTATTCAAAACACTTCTGCGGTTTCAAACTAAAAATTTTCTATCACTGTTAACCCTAGAACTACCGGAAATTTTACTCAAGTTTTATAAAAACATTCTACACCAGAATTTTTACTTAAAACTATTTAATTTGTTTATTTAACTTATTATTGTCTGATTTATACATTTAGTTTGTTTTGAAGAAATTTTCTGGTTTGAATAGATATTTTGAATATACATGTCGGGTCCATTGGACCCTTCTGGTAGACAGAGGGTTAAGTCTGCAGCTTTTAGTGGCCACGTGAAATGCGTCTTTAACCCCTTAACCTACAATGACGGGCATAGCTCGCGTACGATGATCGAGCCAAATGTAAATTCTTCTTACCACTAAAATTTCACAGTAAATATAGTTTAATTTAATCGGCGAAATTCCATGATTAAACAAGGCGAGAATCTCTATTAAATTTTAGTGGTAGCCATGGATTTGTCAAACCGTGGAGCTGTTAAAAGTAAATCGTAGGTTAAGGGGTTAATGTTTAGTTTTATATGCATCACTTCCTTTATAATTTGGGCTCACGTCTTGAGTTAGTCATGACTGAAAATTATAAACAGTTCATAGCAGGATTGCCAGTTTGGCCTCCCTTTTTATTCAATAATTTCGAATTCGTACCAGAAGTATAGTATTTTATTCTTTATTAGTTGAGAGACATTTAGTTTTCAAATAAAGTAAAAGTTCTTCCTTCAAAATATCTGGTGTGAATTTGAAATTTCGGATTCAAACTGGAGGCCAAACTGGCAACTCTGGTTCAAAACATAACAGAGTGTCTCCTTTAACCGAGACATCTCAAATCAATGAGTAATGTTGAAAATTTTCGAAAGCAGAAAAGAGATTTTTGAAATACGGACTTTTTCGGTCCGGCCGAATTTTCGGCAGCATTTTCTCCAAAAACGACTTTTTGGCGAAACTCGATTTAAAATACTGGTGTCCAGAGCACTTGGAGCCCCGATTTACGCGGACACCTGACAACACTACATCGGGACCAGCATCTCTCACATGATTTTTTTTTCGTTTGGCACCACCGTTTGTTGTTTGGACTTCAAACTTTATATCTAGTTCGAAATGAATATTTTACGCATCATGAATTTGACAAATGTTGATCAAATCATTAGCAATTTTTTATCGTTGTTAGCGTCACAAATATCACACCAACTTGTCTCAGTTTGTGAAACAGTCATTTAACAGAATGTATATGTATTCGAGATATCTTGAATGGGGATTTGAACGTAAAAAATAATGATCTAGGTCTTTATTTAAGATATAAAGTAATTCAACAATTTGAACATCTCTGTTATCTAAATCATATCATATTTCAATATTAAAATAACACATAATGTATGCACAGGGTTCGTACGGGTCCTTGAATCTCCAGACTAAGAAATTCTTCGGTACCAGTATTTTCTTATGAAACAATTTTTCCTTAAATAAGGTGAAATTTCGTTCGTATAAACTAGATTTATTTTTCTATAAAAAAATACTGATATTTGGCCTTGAAAATAACGGTACCCGTACGAACCCTGATGCAGTTATATATATATCATACTATAATATATGTTATCAGAATGATAACATATAATAATATTAAAAAAAAAAGAAAATTGTTTGAATTAGCATTAATATAAAAATGAACACATTTTACGTATTTTGATTAATTAAGTTAAAAAAATATAAAAGAATCATTTTATAAGTTATTAGAAAGTAACTAATGCGATGCATAAAAAAGAAAAGTGAAAAAAAGACCATTGAAAAATTGTCCTGACCTTTTTATTAACACAGCTTGCAATGCATTTTGATTTAATACTTTTGACTCGAGCGTCTCTTAGAAAAATTTTATTTAGTTGACACCACTTTTTTGAGAGGGGTTTCCTTCAAGTACACAATTTCAAAAATGCTTTAACCCCTTGAGGGGCAAGTGATTGTGTTCTTGTAATGTTGAACTCACACCGGAATCATTGAAAAATTCTATTTCAAAAAAAGTAAAAACAATTGTACGGCTCCTTTCCACCAAAGTTAGAAAAGTAAAATTTAAAAAATTTTTTCTGGTGTAAACTTCATTAATCGTAGGTGGTATATAATATACCGGTGCCCCTCAAGGGGTTAATTAAATAAGGCAAATTATATTTTCCTTTACTACTGGTGCAACAAACAAATTTTACAAAGAAAGATGATGTCCAGTCAGACTGGACATACGAGTGCAAAGGGTTAAATTATTTTAAAGACATTGAAAACTAGAACTTCCGAAACTTTTATCTCAATTTTATTAAAACGTTTGACACCACAATTTCTATTAAAAATTATTTAACATACCTATTTAACTCATATCTACGTGCTGTATATTTAACTTTTTAAAAGAATAAAATTCTGTTACGAACTGAAACACATTTATTTGGTCCCGGAATAACTGATGTTATGTTTGTTCTAATGTTACGAATAATATGATCCTTAAATAATACCACTAGAATAGCAATATATCACTGAGAGCATTCCTCTTTAAAATTACTAAAATACTCATGTTAAAACATGCAAATTGAACAAAAGCTGCTACATAGGTTCCACCACCTCCTGAAAACTAGGTATCAGCGCTGACAGAAAAATATCGGCTGTGGTAGGCGGATTTTCTTCAGCGTTTTTACGGTCTCTTGAATCTGAATACAAATATTTTTTTTAAGTTGTTTACAGATTAATTTTCTGATATTAGTTAAGTCAAAAAAATAACTTTAAAAAAATACTGGTGTCAAAATTTAGGGGACAGTTTAAACTGTAAAAAAAGACCACCTACGACAGCCGATGTTTTGTGTCAGCTCTAAGGCCTGTTATTCAGGGGGCGGTGACTAGTCAGAGCTTGAATTTGAATACCAATATTTTTTTAAAGTCTTTTCCGCTTTATTTTTCTGATTAAAAAAGACAAAGAAAACTTTTAGAAATTACTGTTGTCTAAATTCAAGGTACCAAGTAAACGCAAAAAAATCCGCCTATGACAGCCACTATTTTTATGTAAGCGCTCAGCTCTAGTATTCAGTGTGCGGTGTGCTTTTCTATCATGACGTGGTAAAGGAATTGCTGATATGAAACGAATAATTAAAATTAATGTACTCACACCACAAACAGTTTAAAGCAAATTCATTAAGAACTGTGCAATAAAATCGCATTGCTGATGTTCTCGTTGGGTATTTTAAAATTATTGAGAAACAGCGGAATCGTCCAAATTTCGAATCTGCTTGTTTGAGTGGAAGTCAGAGTTCGCAGTCGGTGTTGCCAGTAGGCTACTTATTTTTTAATTGAGGTATTTTGATTGGCACTACTTTTATTAACGGGTAAAATTCCCCTTGTTTTACCCTTAACCCTAGATCTACCGGGAATTTTATTCAAGTTTTAATAAAACGTTCTACACCAGAATTTTTATTTAAAACTATTTAACTTATTTATTTACCTTATTTTTGTCTGGTTTATATACTTAGTTTATTTTAAAGAAATTTCTGGTTTGAATGAATATTTTGTGTGTACCTGTCGGGTCCAATGGACCCGTCTGGTAGACGGAGGGTTAATTAATATGTCATTAAATAAGGCGAATTTTACAATTTCAAAGAAATTGGTGCTAATCAAGAAATCTGAAATTAAAAATAGTAGCCCACTGGCAATACTGTTCGCAGGGACCCCTCAGATCCATTTTTTTAACCAGTATTTTTTACTTTGAAGTCAATTTTCTCCAAATAACATTTTTGGGCATAGTCGCATCCATCGAAATACTCAAGGCCAGAGAACAGGAGTGTGACGTCATCACTAGTCGACCGACTTCTCACTAATGTTTGAATTCACACCGGGAAATTTTGAATAGCAACTTTTTTTATTTTATTTGTGGAATATCTATCATATTATAAAACAACAATAACTATTTAAACTTAGTGGTGAGAATTTGGAATCCCTCAATAAAAAGTCAGCCAGATGCGGCAACACTGTGGTATACCGCATCTGGCTAAATTTTTATTTAGGGATTCCGAATTTTCACCAGTAAGTTTAAATAGTTATTATTGTTTTATAAGATGACAGATATTCTACAAATAAAATAACAGAAAATCGCTATTTAAAATTTTCCGGTGTGAATTCCAACACAAGTGAGAAGTCGGTCGATTAGGGCTGACGTCACACTCGTGTCCTCTGGCCTTGAGTATTTCGATGATAGCGGCATAGTGCGCAGGATATCTCAAAAACTTCTGAATATTTTTTCATGAAATTTTCAAAACATATTTTCAAAACTATCTATTCAAACTGGAAATACTTTTACATAATCGCAATATCTAGTAATGGCTTCTAATGAGTTTCGAAGGAAGTACCTAAATTTAAATACGGTGATTGATATTATCTCTAGAAACTTTCAGGAAACAATGGAGTTATGAATAAAAAGGAGGAGACATATAGTGTATTGTCTACCAGTTGCGAGTGAAGTAACTGAGGAGGTTGTCACAATATGGCGGCTGCTTTTTTGAAATCGGTTCTTCAGTTTCTGACTACCGATAGGTCAAGCATCCCACCAGTAAAATTGAATAGAAGATTTCGTCTTAAAGAAGCGTCTTATTCATGGAATTTTTTTTCAAAAATGTCATAAAAATTTCTATTTGTTTTTACCGGTGTCAGTATGCCTTATAAAACTGTCGGTTTGTATCCATGGTTGTTACAATATGGCGGAAACTCAGGGCCTAACTACCACCAAAGAAAACTCCTACCAGTAAAAATGAAAAATTGTTTCTTCCACTATTTATGACTGAAATTTTGTAAAAATAAGGCGTTTAAATAAGTTTAAAATATCTATATAAACCTATACTGGTAGGAGTTTCCACCGTCGATAAACAACCCCTTTGCTAGCGGTTACAGTTGAAGCTTCACTATTTTAAGGATATGTCAGTTCCTCTTTATTAATAGTTCCATGCAGGAAACAAGGTTTCAAGTTTGTCACTTTTTTTTCAAAACTTTCAAGTTTATACCGTGTATTCCGAAAGAAGAATTTTTACTTTATTTAATCAGGAAATATATGTCATTGAATACTGAAAAAATTGCTATTCGGAATATCTGAATACAAAATGAGCTCAAAGTTTCAACTCTTATTTGAAAGAATATGCACAGATTGAGTAGCAGTATTTGCCCCTGTCGATCCCTGTATTTGTGTCTAAAAATTATGACCATCGCGTATTTCTGGCAAATGTAAGGTTCTTTGTTACCACTATTTTTGAAAAGAAAAATTTATCTATTTAATTACAGATATCCTCGATTAAATAAGATAAATATTACAATAATAAAAATCATTTAAATAAGGTGTAAACTTTATTTTATTGGAAAGAATTCATTTTTTTTGTTAGGCTGTCATCTGAATACAGGGCTCCCACTCGGCCCATTTTTTGAACACCACTTTTATTTAAGGAAAAATCTTCTTTATAAATTTAATAAAAACATACTAGGAAGAGCATTTTTTTGGAACTGTTGCAGAAACCTACCACGATTTTCTTTCTAAAACATTACTGGTTTTCAAAAAACGGACTAGTGGGAGCCTTGTGAATATCATAATCGGAAATGCTATGGTTGTTGAAGTTTTCTTAATAAATGATTTTTTTTGTAAGAACTGCTTCTTATGGGGAGCAGAAATGTTTCAAATGACGAAACTTGTGTAAAGTTTGAACATTGATTATGAAGTCTGTGATTAATTTATACTGTTACTTTTTCGCATTTATTTTTTATGCATATTTTATTCAAATAATATTTTTTGTTAAAAAATTGCAAAAAAACCCCAACAAAATTATTAATATTGTACGGAAAAATTAAGCTTGCAAAACTAGTTTTGCTGCAATTTTGAAGTCCATGTTCCATATTTTCAATGACCGATTCTGTTTTACACTGTTTATTACGTTGTTCTCACTTACTACTAAAAAAGACAAAAAAACAAACAAAACAAAACATAAATAAAAAAATTAAATCCATGAAATATAAACATATTGTTGATTAGAACTCCAAAGATATTTGTTCATAGGTTTTTAAGGTATAGCTTTGAAAGTGTTTAGTTTCTTTTATTGAAAATAATTCACATGTAATTAATTCCATTAACTCTTTCAAAGGTTATCGTTGCAAAATCGCTGAAAAATCATAATTCGAGATGATTGAGTTTGAAATTTAGACAACTTTATTTCACAACCTGTTCGGGTCGATGTTTAAAGCCCGTTCCGCAGTAATTCTAGAAAATGTTTATCAGGTCAATCACACAATATTCATAAATGTTCAAACATTATAAAAAAATAATAAAATGTTACATCTTTTATACATTTAAAACGTTTACAGTCCTATTAACCCTCCGTCTACCAGACGGGTCCATTGGACCCGACAGGTACATACAAAATATTCATTCAAACCAGAAACTTCTTTAAAATAAACTAAGTATGTAAACCAGACAAAAATAAGGTAAATAAATAAGTTAAATAGTTTTAAATAAAAATTCTGGTGTAGAACGTTTTATTAAAACTTGAATAAAATTCCCGGTAGATCTAGGGTTAAATTTTCACACTCTTGAGTTCATTACATCTTTCCTGAACCCGACTTTGTTTTTTATAGAAATTCCATAGAATTTCACGCCATGCACAAGAAACAACAACTCAATGAGCATAAAAAGAAATGAATTTCAGCCAATTGTTGTTAAGCAAATTTTCAAGATTAAATAATAGTCTGCTTAGCTTATGTTTTGCTTATTGAAGAAATTGTGGTTTTGACACTTCTATAGTTCACGTTATATTTCTTATAGAAACAAATTTCTTCTTTCTATGGAGATTGGCATGCCAAGTTACAACGTAACCAAAAGCAAACTCACATTTGACCAATACCACTGTGCTGATGCCGACACTAAACCGACATTGCCGTATGCGGTCGATCGTGTGTCGAAAGGTATGTGTTTGCTGGGTAATAATCAAAACAAGGTGCTTTGGAAATGGAAAACGCATCACAATGTATTGTGGTAGTTGGTGAAAAATCGACCTCTTGGAAATAATGTTAATAATGGAAGCATCCGCTACTTCCGAAAACATTTTCTTCATGGAGCCTGGAACAGATAAGACAGAAGATGTCTCACATTTTCAAGTAGCTCTGAACGTTGCTCGACACATAAGAGACAACAATTCGTTTTTGTATGAGTTCAGTGCTTGAGATACCACATCCGCCCATTTTAGACAGGGGAAAAAGTTATAAAAGTTCTAGACACTATTGTATTGAAGGCAATTGTGAACATTTTCCGTGATGAAAATGTTTTCCCTGATGACGTCGTTGAAGCAGCACACACATTTTCGATAGATCTGTATGTGGAAAAGGGCAGAGAAGGAACACTGAGTTCTTTAAGATAGCGCCTTTTCAAAAATCACAGATAAAAGATAACTTCAATTTAGCGTCTCTGCCCCCCACACTTCCGCAGCTACACGTGAACACCCTCTCCGTGTATATCTACAGGTTCAACTTTGATGCATATTTGTCAAAAACCATTTAGATTGGGTTTATAAAAAAAACATGCGTTGTTCCAAAAGGGAGTAGTTTGGCCTACAGCTGTAGGAAAGCTAAGATCAATTATTTTACAATTTACTACCACTGTAAAGGGATGTACCAATTCTCCGAGGATGATGACATCACTACTATCTCAGCTAACCAAAAGGTGGAAATCAACATCATGATGGAATAGGAAACATCAGTAGAAGTTGACTTTGTCTGAACCGGTGCAAGTGGAGAAGGGTGACAATGAACAATCTGACATTGATGATTTTTGCACACCCTCAACATCTAAAAAAATTAAATTGATATAAAAGTTTTTTATTGTATTTAATATTACTTCAGATATTATGTTAAATAATAAGTACTTAACGTAAATGTTGTTGTTTACTATCTCCCTCTGAAGCATTGCTGAATCATTCGCGTGACATTTTTCTCTTTTAACCCTTTCACTACTGCGGTTGAGACATATGTTGTCCCTCAAATTTCGGTGCGAGTGAATATAAAAAAAAATCACCAGTCCTAGCCCGTAGTAAGGAGGTTAAATCATAATCCATAAAATATCCAAAATAAACCCCTATAATAACTACAAAAACATCTTGAAGGCCTCCATAAATAAAAAGAAAAATACATCTATATAAAATTTGGAGGCAGGATGGACATAACATAGTCTATTCTGGCTTAAAATGTTTGATTAGAGATTTAGGCAAAACTTTGAAGTAGATTTCTGAGATTAATGTTCAACAAATCTATTAAGTGTTTATACTCGTTTTACTCGGAATTTTAAGCTCTACAACATTTGTATCGACAATATTTTTGATAGAGTTGGTTCTTTTGAGATAACGTTGCACTAATTTAAAAAAAATGTGTTTTCCAACTATAAATATCTACATAGCGGCTAAAGCTCACCTAATATAAGGGGGAGGGGAAACGCAGTATATTCATTAGCAGGGCTCGCAGCATTCCTAAATTTTTGTATGTTTCCTACCACTATTTTAATTAAAGAATCTTTGTGACAGATACCTTTAACATCGACTGTAGGAGTTAAAAAAAAAAAAGAATATCGTTTTAAAATAGTGGTAGCAAACTGCAAAAATTTTACGAACGCTGCGAGCCCTGCATTAGCGACGAAAACTAGAGATTTTAAAACAATTTCAAGCGTTGCTCTAATTAATACCGAATTCGGGTTTTTTCCTTCCCTACCATTGCGCTTCCTGAGAACAGACCTTTTTCGAAAATCCAATAGCATAGTGACTTTCGGAAAAGAAATTTCCGTAAAAATTAAATGAAATTGTATTTTGCATGAGAACGCAATGATTAATGGCTGAAGCGCTAAGGACAAATATCACCGGAGAATGCAACGTCTACATTCGAGGAGAACACCGATTATGGAAGGGTGCTGGTGATCTCGATTGAGAAAATTATGCCGACGGAAACTGACTACATAATGAAACACAGAAATGTATATTAAGATAATGGCAGCACATTAACAAATGCCGGAGAGTTTACATGCGGATAGACACCCAGACAGGATTTTAGGATAAAAAATAGGTATGTTAATGAATATCTCTACATCGGTTAAAATTTTAATTTAGGGTTTGCCTTTTTTTTTTTAATGAGTTGCACAAAATATATTAAATACATGAATCTATGTACGTTTATCAGTTAGAAAAAAACACTCGATAACAACGGTTTCCTTTTACAAATTCTTCGAAATGTAAGTATTTTTAATGCGTAAACATCTGCCTATACAAAAATTCTAGAGATTAAAGAATCTTCTTGAGTTTCCTACAATAATATTCGCACATAATTGTTTAAAAAGATTGTTTTTAAATGTATTTAAAATCGAATGGCTTAGCGATACATATATATTTAAAATAAATTACTTAATTATTATCATTGCATGATGATTTATACTTTTTCAAGGGATGCTCTAACTTTGGCAATTATTTTAAAATCGAAAGTGTCCGTTTAGGTGATGATTACGTAAAAGTGATAGGAAATTTTAATTTGTTCTTATGTGAGCTGTAATAATAATTGTTTTAATAATATACTATGTCGAATCGTACAGGCATTAAACCGATTTTACATGAGCTTTTAAAGATATTTTTGTTCTTTTCATAAGATTAATATTTTAATTAATAACTGCAATATTAATTAAATATAAGTTTAACCCCTTAACAATGTGGCCCGCACTGGATTCGGGCAAGAACACTTTGCTTGCTTCGTTATTAAAAGCATTTTGATACCACTAATTTGTAACTGTAAATTTATCTTTATTGATTGTCAGATATTTTTCGATTAAGTAATTTAAATATTTTAGTGTGGAAAAAGTGGTGTCCAGCCCCATTTTTAATTTTTTTGTAAGAAAACAAATGTCACTGTTAAGGGGTAACACTTCGTGAACTAGCATATTAATATTAAATTTCAAAATTAATTTACAACCTCACGAAGTTGCATTTGAAATTTAAAAAATGTAACATATGTTATTGGACAACATTTGCCAAATTTTTGATATATTCACTCAAAAAATAACTTTTAAATTTTATTTTTTAAGTAATGTCCTTTAGTTAAAAATAATCTTTTTTGAAACATAAAAAATGAAATAAAAAATGTCTATTACAACAATATCTAAGTTTTGTTACTGAAACAAATGTTAAGGCAATCATGAAAGTTATTATTATATACATTTTTTTTAAGTAGGTCGTATTTTACTTTAGATAAAGGAGACAGGTAACCCCTCATTTATAAATATTACGTTTGGTTCACATCAGTATATACGGAAAGTGAAAGATTTGAGTCAAAGGGATTAATAATCCCTGTTATAAAAATGATTAACTTTGTAACAGAAGCTTAAAAAAAGCAGCGAGAGTTTAAAAAAAAAAAAAAAAAAAAAAAAAAAAAAAAAAAAAAAAAAAGGTTCATGTTACAGTGGCGACATTTAACGGAAGATACATTTAACAAAACAAAATGTTTTACCTTTGGAATTTATATAAAAATAAATATATAAATGTATTGTTTATATACGTCTTCATTAACTGTTGTATACCTTAAGCCTTTCAGGGGTCAGTTGAGAAAATTTTGAAACCACAGGTTCACACCAGGATTTAGAAAGAAACATATTTGAAAATAAGTAAACTATTTTCCTCACATACATTATAAATGGAAAATGATATTTCAAAATTCTGGTTTAAATGTGGCATTTAGGAATTAAAATTAGGTAAGATATATTATATCCCACCGCCCTTCTAGGGGTTAAAGGGTGCCTTCAAGTGGTTAAATAGGGATTTTAGCTTTAAAACTATATTAATATCTAAAATTGGAACTACAAAATATACAAACAGAAAGCACACTTACTCCATGGCAATAACATACTACCATACATCCGAAACGGGGTTGCCAGTTTTGCCTCCAATTTTAATCCGAAATTTCAAAATCCTACTGGGAATTTCGAAAGATGCATTTTTACTTTACACGATAGATAAATGTCTCTCATTAAATAAAGCATAAAATACTATTCCTTATTTCTGGTATGAACTCGAAATTTCTCATTAAAAATGGAGGCCAAAATGCCAATCCTTATCCGAAACGTATAACGAAGAACTGCAAAATGGCTTAAGGGGACTGTGTAAGCTCTATCTCGGCCATGTTAAAATACACCAACTTTATGTACCTTTTTCTCAGAAATGGTGAAAAATAGAGGTCTAGATTTTTTAGAGTAGTTTGAATAACATGCTTTACGTATTTTAACAGACCCTTTTCTTTCTAAGTGAAACTGAAAATTAATGATTAATTATTTATTGAAAGATATTTTTAAATTAGCATTTTTGGTAAGATTTCACTTCCTAAAATAAATAAATCTCAACAAATCATTAAATCCCTGTGTTAAAGTATGCACTATAACATAATATAAGTATTTAGAAAAATCAGAGTTCTTAAGTTTAATAGATATTTAAAAAAAGGAACACAAACCTGGAAAATCGAAGTTTTGAGAAAAAGTCAATGAAAGCTGTGAAGCAGTGTTGCCAGTGGACTACTTTTTTTAAATTCTTATTTCTTGATTGTCACCAATTTTTTGAAATATTAAAATTTGCCTTATTTAATAACATATTAATTAAGGCGAAAACAACCGGAATTTTACCAATTCAGAAAAGTGGTACCAATCAAGAAATCCGAGTTTAAAAAAAGTAGCCCATTGCTGGGATTTGCTCTTAGAAAGGATGAAAAAATCGAACACTTTTATATATATATATAAACATGTGTAATACATCGTTGAAAAGATAAAAGTTTAAACTATTTATTGATATAAAAAAATAAAGATCGATTTTTTTGGTTGAATTTCGGTTACCCGGTCCCCTTAAGAGTGAGGAAAGGAGTAAAGATATAGATTGAGATGCAGTATGCTGTAAAAACGGTCTGCAATATGAAAGCGGTTATCGCTCGAATTTAAATGCCCTCATTCGGCTTTAACAAGACAAGCGCGTGAAGCAGAGAACAAGTATTTCATTCTATAACTGCCCATATTCCAATTTTTAATTAAAATTTTTATCATATCTACACACAACACGTGATTTATCAGTAAAAATTTGAAATGGTAAAAGAAAAAACAAGGAAATACAGATTTGAATTTACCAGCACATCAAAGCACGTGGTTGTGTTTGGGCCGAATGTAACGGATTTTAGGTTTACTTTTTCGGAGTCACCCCCAGACACCATACTCCATCTCTATTATTTCTCTTTACTCTATGGCTGTCTGGTGCTCCTTTAGAAAATAGTTCTACTGAATTTATACGTAGTACCGTAATTTCCCGCGTATACGCGGCAGCTCAGATAATTCGATTTCCTACCAGAATTTGTTTTAAATAAAAAGTGAAGTGCTTTTGCTTAAAAATTATTTAACTTAATTTTTTAAATAAAATTCCCGGTATGAAAAAGACTTAACTAAGGGTCTTATTGTTATTATAAGACCCTTAGTTTTAGACTGCGTATAATTACATATACGCAGAAAATTACGGTAACAGGAACTAGAGGGATTAAGGACAAGGGTTAAATTAATGTATTGAATTAAAAAATATACTGTTTTAAATAATCAGATAATGAAAATTAATAAACTTTTAATACTTCGATTGCAGGTTTAAACAAACATATCCAAGTCAGTTGTGCCAAATCTAGCCTTTTTTCATTAAAACATTTCGAATTCTCAGCGGAAAGTTAAAATTGTCATTTTTGTTTTTCGTAAAGGGAAACGAGAATAAAATAATTAAAAATTACTATTCAAAATTTTCTGGTGTTAATTCAGAATATTTGAAAAAAAAAAAGAAAAGAAAAAAAAAACGCCCTATTTCACAACAGTGGTCACAGTCACGGGCGGGGTTGCCAGTTTGGCCTCCATTTTTAAATCGAAATTTCACAGTGACACAGGAAATTTTGAAAGAAGAATGATTACGTTATATAATAACAAAATTTCTGCCATTAAATAAAGCTAAAAATAGTATTTTTAATTTCTGGCACGAATTCGGATTTTCTGAATAAAAATGGAGGCCAAACTGGCAACCCTGGTCACTGCTGTCTTCAGAAAGGCTATGGCACTGGAGGTAGTGACGTCACAGTAGAAATGCATTACATTTCTGGAGTTTCCAAGTCTTTGACCTTTGGCACACCACTATTATTTTAGAGAAAATCCTGTTGGGTTTCCCGCTCTCTTTCTCTCCCGCTGCAGCACTGCTATTGTTACGTCACAAAACATGCGCCACAGCCTTAGAAGTTTCGCAAAAGCCATGTCCCAGTGGACTATTTTTTTTTCTAGTTCCACAACTGTTTGAAACAGAATCCCAGCTTTATATTATACTAGGATATTTGCATGACAAATCTGACAAAAAGAAATTTTTTTTTTAATTTTGGTCCGATTCAATACAAAACTAGTTGCCAGTCCTGACCCACAAGAAAAGGATTAATAAAGTAAAATATCTTTAACCCCTTAATTTTCGCTCCCGTCATATTGTGTCTTTTTTTCAGATTTTCAGATTTGTTTGATTCCCACCAGTTTTAGAAAATAGTGCAATTGGCTTTATTATGGTATCATTTTACCCGTCATTAAATCAGGTGAATATTTCTTTTTCAAAAAGGTGGTGCCAATAAGAATTTTGAATTTTTAAACCATAATTTAATGCGACCGTTAAGGGGTTAAGATACATCAGTAGATAGTGATGAGCAAAAGTAATTATTTTATTATAGATTAATTTTACTATTTCCGACATTTTTATATATTTTTAATTAATTACCACAATAAGTTTTGTAAAAAGAAAAGACCTAAAAGTATAGTTAATAGCAGGCGTGAACTTTTTTAATCAATTATCCTCAGAAATTTTGAGGATGAAAAGAATTTTTATATTTTTATGGGGTTCTTAAATTGATTCTAATAAAAATAAGAAACTTCTTTTTTGGTACAAACTGTGCTGGTACAAATTGAATTTTTAAAAAAAAAGGTTGGCAGTTATGCTTTTGTGCATGCCCGAACGATTCATTCCAAAAGTAAAATCATTCATTCTGCCCATCACTAACTGTAGATAGAAAGAGAGAAAACAGTAAATAGACGAAAAGAGATAAATATCTCCTTTCAAGAAATATAGTCTAAATTAATTTCTGATTATAGTCATTCGGGCAGCCTAACTTCAGAGCTAACCAGTTATAATAGAACAAATTAAGAAAAAAAAATTATAACTATGAGCAGTGGCCGATCATGACTGACATTATTGAGGCACTAAATGTATGGCGGCCAAAGGATCAGGGTCTGTAAGCCGCGTTTTTGGACCATGAAATAGACTAGTTATACTGATTTAATTATTTCACATTTTAATATTAGAAGGTATATATTGGCAATTTTAACAATAGTTTTAGTATTTTGTTCGGATTTATATGACTTATACAAGCTCAAAGCTCGTAAAATTCTTAACTTTGATGAAAAATACGCAATTTCTGCTATTTTTACCCCAATTGCTCTCTATTTTTAATATTTGACTATGAGTGCAGCTTTGCAATACTTTTATTTTAACATATTTTGTATAGGTTGGCAACTAAGTTCCCGCAGTTTTTTTAAATAGAAGTTTTTTACCGGGATCTATATTTTGTTTTTTGTATAGAGTTAATTTGTGTTAAAATTCAGATCGTAAAATGTAGTGTCAAATTGGGAAATGGAGCTTTATCTACCCCTCCTCCTCTTTTCTTTTAATCAAGGTTGTTGGCCGCAAAAGCTGTTTGCAACGTTTGTGCTGTGTATGGCCATAGCTGAAAGAACCGCTCATGATTGGTATGCCAAGTTCAAAAATGGAAATTTTAACATAAAAAGACGCACCTAGTTCTGGCCGTCCAGTTGAGTTCGATGAAGAGCGATTAATCCAACTTTTGCACGAAAATTCACACCAAACGACAAGGAAACTCGCAGAGAAAATGAAATCTTCCCACACTGCTATAGAGAAGCATCTTCACTCAATGGGAAAGTTTCAGAAGTGTGGAGCATGGGTTCCGCATGTTTTAAGTGACAACAACAAAAATCAGCGAGCCACAATCCCCGCTAGTTTGCTTGCTCATCACAGCTCAACTCATGGACACAAGCAACGATATCTTTACCGAATCGTTAGTGGCGACGAAAAATGGTGCCTGCATATTAATATGAAGCAGCGCAAGGAATGGCTTAGCCCCGGTAATTTACCAACACCTCGTGTGAAACAAGATCTTCATCCACGTAAAACGATGTTGTGTGTATGGTGGGACTGGGAAGGGATTATCCATCACGAGTTTCTTGAACGGAAACAAACGGTTAACGTAGAACTCTGTGATGGAACGACTCAACACGGCTATTCAAGAGAAAAGACCTAATCGCAACATGGAATTCTTTTACTGCACAACAATGCCCGCTCTCATATCGCCAATATGACCAAGGAAGCCAATCAAACGCATAGCTGGGAAGTGGTGCCTCACCCGCCGTACTATCTCGATTTGGCACGAACAGATTTCCACCTGTTTCTATCTCTTGCAAATGCTATGAGCGGAGTTTCGTTCAATACTAATGCAGAATTGAGAGCTTGGTTGGATGAATTTTTCGAGTCGAAACTGGGGTATTTCTACCAACGAGGTATTGAAAATCTTGTTGAACGTTGGGAAGAAGTTGCAAACAACAAAGAAGAACACATTGTTGATTAATTAGTTGTTAAATTTTATTGAAAAATAAACTTTTAAAAAATTTTAAAAAGGGCGAGAACTTAGTTACCAACCCAGTTGGCATTCCATAGTTGACATTCCATTTTAACCTTTCCGACTCGGGAGTCTCTTATACAAATTTTATTCGGTTTAAAACCACTTTTTAAAAAGAAGTTTGCTTTAAGTACACAATTTCAAAAATGCTCTAATTGAATAAGGAAAATTTTATTTTCCTTTATCACTGGTGCTAATATCAAATTTTGCGAAGAAAGATGATGTCCAGTCAGGCTGGACATACGAGTGAAAAGAGTTAATGATCTGAAATTTAGCATAAATTAACTCGATAAAAAAAAAATACAGATTACGACAGGAAAAATGTATTTTTAAAAAGGCGGGAACGTAGTTGCCAATCCAGTCGTCTTTCTGTAGTTGACGTTCCATTTTAATGATATGAAATTTAACCGGATAAAAAAACGTAACATAGAATCCTGTAGCAAAAATGTATGCAGAAAATCAGCGGGAACTCACATACCAACCCACTCTGAACTCTATAGTTGACATTACATTTTAATTATCTGAATTCTAACATAAATTAACTCCATCAAAAAAACAGAATATAGATACTAGTAGAAAAAGTGCGTATTTAAACAAACTGCGGGAACTTAGTTGCCAACCCAATATTTTGATATGTTTTATAATATATATCAAGAAGAAAGTGTTGCGCGATTGCGCTCATATAAATAATTGAGGTAAAAATAGCAGAAATTGCGTATTTTTCATCAAAGCGACGAATTATACGGGCTTTGAGCTTGTGTAAGTCATATAAATCCGAACAAAATACAAAAACTATTGACAAAATCTTACAATATTTATTGGGTCATTCGGAAAACCGTGTCCCTTCGGAAAAATCAATTCGTACCGGAAAATTCTGCCCGGTAATTATTAGACATCGGAATCAATGTCTAATAATTAAATGATAGAATTTTCCGGTACAAATTGATTTTCCCAAACGGACACGACTTTCCGAATGACCCAATGCCTTCTAATATTTAAAAGGGAAATTATTAAATCAGTATAACATTTTAGTCTATTTCATGGGCCAAAAACGCGGCTTATGGACCTTGACACTTTATTCTTTTTTCCCAATATATTTTTTAAATAAATCTTTACCTTGCTTATTGGAAAATCGTTTTGCCATTAAACAAGGCAAAGATTTCTTTTAAAAGATAATTGTAAGAAAATAATAAGTTTGGCAGCCCTGCAATTAGTGTCCAAAAAGTCATTCACGATTAATTTTGCCATGTTTCCAAATAAATCGGGGTTCCAAATACTCTGAACACCAGTATTTTAACCCCTTGAAGGGTGGTGATGCCCTCACGGCATCACATAATTTTAATCATAAATTGCCACATTGGCATCGGAATTTTATGATTTAAATGTCACCTTTATTAAGTACACGAAAATTTACTTTTACTTGTTTACAAATAAAATCTCTTGTTAATACTGATGTCACTAAATTATTTGAATGTTTTACGAGTACAGGTAGCTTGCCTCTGAAACGGTTAAAGCAATTTTCTTTGCCTTGTCGAATGGCAGAATTATCTGCGATTAAAGATGGCGAAATAAAATGTAAGAAATTAGTGGTGTCAAGAGTGTTTGGAGCCCTGATATACGTGGAAAACTTAGCAACACTATTTACGAGCCGCCACTGACTGATATAACTTTTTTTTAACAATAATATCTTTTTCTAAGAAATGATAAAAAATTCTGATTTTTCAACTCTAATTAGAGAGAAAAAAATTTAAATTTCGAACATGTAACATATTCTTTAAAATTTGTTTAATCTATAGTTTTTATACAGATGCAAGGCAAAATTTTCAATATATGTTTGTCACTACTTGTCTAAATCCGTGATAGTGGAAAAAAGGAAATAAAATATGAATGTGAACAAATCTAAAGTTTTGCCACATTAACTCTTTTAATGTCGGTGCAATAATTGTATGGCATTTAATTTTAATCCCCAAATACCACAATAGCAACAACATTTTGAAAAAAAAAATTCTTTCTATTAAAATCAATTGTCCGAAATGCTTCCGTAAATGCCGTAATAAAATTTATCTTTGTAATTTTCATTTTTCAGACCTCTTACTACATAAATATAAATGTTTCCCCTTTTTCGTACATTTCATAGAACCAGAAGAAGTTAAATTATGAGTCACATTACATTAAATTACATGCTACAATTTCAAAGCTGCCCAATCTATGAATATTTGAATACCTCACTTTCACAACAGTAATAAATGGTCTTAATTTATCGCAGAATTTATGTATTAAATGAAGTTGCCTCTAATTCTACGATTCAAAAAGATGATTATAAATTTTGCAATTTAAATATTAGCACAATCTGGACGAGTAGTTTTTGTCTTTTAAACAGGAAGCCCCGCCTATGGACGTTATATCTGTACGTATTTAACAAAGAAAAAAAAACTCTGTTCGTGTATTATAAATATAAATCGGCCAAAAATTCGGTTTTTTCGTTTTCGGCCCGAAATCTCAATTTCGTCGAAAATTCGTTTCAGCAAAAATGCTGCCGAAAATTCGGCCGGACTTAAACTATCTGTATTACAAAAAACTCTTTTCTTCCTTTGAAAATTTTCAACATTACTTTTTTATTTGAGCTGTGTCGTTTCAAATGACACACTCTTTATTTTTGCTATGAACTTCACTATTTATAATTATCGTCCATGACTGACTCAAGATATGAGTGCAAATTATAAATGAAGCAATTCATTTTAGGACTAAATTTTGAAAATTCTTTTCTCGTGATTAGTAAAAGCTGCATAATTAATAGTAACAGAAAATTTTTAATTTAAAATTACAGAAGTATTTCAAATGCTCTTTTAAATAGTTCTAGTATAACAGATGATCATTTAAAAATCATTATAAAAGATAAATCGAGGTATGTATACATAAAACATTTTTTAATTAGATGAAATTCGTGTAATTAGAAAATAATTCTGTGTCATTAATGAATTAATTACTTTTTTTATATGCAAATAAAGAATTTTGGTCAGAGTCAGAGAGAGCCAATTTGGGCCACACGTATAAATAATTAATAATTCTGTATGTTTATGTATGCATTAATTACTTTAAAAAACTTGAAATTTTCGTTTTCGGAAGAAAATACGAATAAATTCGGTTACAGTTTCGGTCATAAAAACCTGTTTCTGTCTATCCTTAATTATAGATGAATGTACGCAACAAGGGTTTTATTTGTAATTGAAGTATTTATTTGCATACAATTCTAATTGTAAAAATACTATTTTTGCGTACCGTAATTTCCGACGTATAATCCGCGGATTAAACAATCATGTTTCGACCCAGAATTTTTTTAAAAGGAAATGTGTCTTTGCAAATCGCAGTAAATATTTGTCTTCAATTACTGAATAAAATTTCTGGGTTCAAACAGAATTGTTTGGTCTGCGGATTATACACCGGAAATTACGGTATCTTTTTGAGAAATTGTGTACACACATAAAATGCAAAAGTACCGCCCGTAGGCAGAATTACATACATACAAAAGACGGGTTTTCACATTTCCCGCGTACTATGTGTTAAAAAAGTATGAAAAAATTGCAATCTAAAATAGTGATGCAACAGAAGAGCAACAGAAAGTGGGCCGTATTTCGTTTCTTTTTTCATCCGTAAAAATCAAAATCATAAGAAAAAACCGGAAAAGTTTATATTTGGATTATTTTACACGAATTTCTCGATTGACAATTGAATTGCACTTTTAGTTTTCGCTATCAGATATATTTATTTTTTCAATCTATGAACAAACTTCTAATTCATATTATTTTATATGTGCATATTATTTTATATGGTTATTACATCGCCGCACTCTTATTATTTCTATTTACTAAGCAAGGAGGCATAACTATAAGTATTCTTATAGTTTATTTACATATTTAAAAGAGCTGTCAAAGTGCAGCTATTCAAAACAAGTCATTTCTTACAACTGTTTCTATTTCACTGGCTGCATTCAAAACCTTACAATCTCCGACTCTCTGTGTATGGTTCTAGCATCTATTAATACAGATCGCTACTATTATTTATTCTTGTTGGGTTGGGATATCACACCCTTCCCCTCATAGTTCAAACGAACTACAGACAATCTTGCTCTTTGACTTCTTCGAACTGGAGCACTTTTCTTTGAGTCCTTGTCATTAGTTTTAGTCAAAGTGTCTTTCACACATTTATCTGTTGTATCATCATTTTTATTATTCACAACTGTACCTGTTACAATATCATGCGAAGGCTGAGATTGTCTTGATTCTATAGTATTATCATTATTAAGCTGTTCTTTTTTGTCCATTAATTCCAGAAAAACGGTTTTGGTTAACACTTTCATACCTATCATAGTCACTGTAATTTTTACCACTATGCCCAATATTTTAAACTTTGTCTGACATTAGTTTATCATTTCGATTCATCTCTATAACTCTCTCTGGTATTTCATAACTTATATCTTTATTACATCTCAAATGATCAACGTGACGCTTACACATTATTCCGTCTCATCTATTTACCAAAACCCATCTACTCCCCAGTAACTTCATAATTTTTCCTTTTACCCATTTCTCCCCTTTTCCAAAATTATTAACAAAAAATAATCATGAAGTTTATATTTGTACAGGGGCTGCTGTATTTTAGGTTTTGATGGTAATACCAAGTGAAGGGCTGTTCGAACTGACCTTCCAAACATTAATTCAGTAGGAGTTTTACCAGTCACCGTATGAGGAGTGGAATGATTTTCTAACAAAAATTGTGAAATTGACAATGTAATGTCACTTTTATGTAGCTTTTTAAGACAACTTTTCACAGTTTGCACATATCCTCCTGCTTGTCCGTTCGAAGACGGATGATATAGTGGAATAGGCGTGTGCTTAATTCCATTATTTTTAAGAAATTTCTCAAATTCATCACTTGTGAACGCGGGACCATTAAAACTAACCAATTCAACAGGTAATCCAAATGTAGCAAAAATTCTCCTTAATACCTTAATTGTAGTTTTACTATCAGACCTGGGTACTACCTCTACCTCCAACCATTTAGTATAAGAATCGACTACTATTAAAAATATTTTACCTTCGAACGGACCGGCATGATCTATATGGATCCTTTCCCAGGGTAGTTCAGATTTCCATTTCAAGGGTTCCATTTTGGGACAATCCCTCGCAAACATCTGACATCTATTACAAGAATTTACCATTTGTTCAATTTCTGTATTCATATTTGGCCACCAAACTACCCCCTCGCTTTCGCTTTCATGCTTGATATACCCTGATGAACGGAATGCAGTAATTTCAATATATATTCACGGCCTTCCTCTGGTACGATCACTCTATGTCCCCACAATAGACAATTTTCTAGACAGGAAATTAACTCCCTTCTACGAAAATATGGTTGATATTCTTCTTGTTTAACCTTTTTCGGCTACCCATGTAACACCCACTCTAAAATTTGTTTAGTTACAGGATTTTCAGTTGTCCATTTTGCAATAGTTTTAGAAGTAACAGGCCAGTTATCATTATTTGAAACGAACATTATTTCCGCAGGATTACTTACTATATTTACAGTTTCTGGGAGAGGTAATCTACTTAACCCTCTGTCTACCAGAAGGGTCCAATGGACCCGACATGTACATTCAAAATATTTATTCAAACCAGAAATTTCTTCAAAACAAACTAAATGTACAAATCAGACAATAATAAGTTAAATAAACAAATTAAATAGTTTTAAGTAAAAATTCTGGTATAGAATGTTTTTATAAAACTTGAGTAAAATTTCCGGTAGTTCTAGGGTTAATGCGTCCGCATTTTTATTATTTTTACCTTCGCGATATTATTTGTATAATCATACCCAGCTAACATTAACGACCATCTCAGCATTCTAGGTAATAATGTATCAAGTGCCTTTTTAACAGGATCAAACAATCTAATTAAAGGTTTATGATCTGTTATAATGTTAAACTGTTTTCCAGCTAAATATTAATGAAATTTAGTGGCACCAAACATTAAGATAAAGCTTCTTTATCTATCATTGCATAATTTCTTTCAGTGTTATTTAAAGTTCTAGAAGCATACGCAATAGGTTTCTCTTTACCCTCAACAATGTGACTTAAAACAGACCATATACCATATTCAGAAGCATCACAGCTTAAAACTATATCTTTGTTAACATCATATAATTCTAAAACAGGAGATGCACATAATAATTGCTTAACTTTTTGAAACGCTTTTTCATGCTTTTCTGACTATGTCCACTTTACATTATTATCTAATAATCCATGTAAAGGTTCTAAAACATCTGAAATATTAGGCAGGGAGTTTCTATAATAAGAAGTTAAGCCTAAAAATGAACGCAATTGTGACACATTATTTGGAATAGTAGCATCCAAAATAGCATTAACTTTTTCTGGAATAGGTCTAATTCCTTCCTGAGATATTTTATGTCCTAAATAAGAAACTTCCGAAACCATAAATTTTAATTTTTCCTTATTTAATCTTATGCCGTGCTCAGAAAACCATTTCAGAACACTTTTAACTCTTTCAGAATGTTCTGATTCGTTACTAGCACTTATGATTACATCATCTAAAAATACACCAACATATTCATATTTTTAAAAAATATTCTCAATTTTTCTTCGGAACTTTCCAGGAGCACATTTTACACCAAATGCTAATCGTAACCCATTAAATAAACCTTTATGTGTATTTGTAGTCAAAATTTTACGACTTTCGTTATCTACAGGTTGTTGTAAATACGCACCTTTTAAATCAAAAACAGTAAAAAAATTTCCACCTGATAAATTAGAAAATAATTCTTCCATTCTAGGAAGAGGATAATTATCATTTTCAGTATTAGCATTAACTGTTGCTCTATAATCACCACATATTCTAACAGAACCATTAAGTTTTGGAACAATTACTGTAGGACTAGCCCATTATGAATGATCAACAGGTTTCAAAATACCCTCATTTGTTAATCTTCCAATTCTAAATCAGTAGTTTTTCTTAAAGCAAAAGGAACAGGTCGAGACTTAAGAAAAACTTGTTTTGCATCTTTTTTCAAATTTATTGACACGGGAGGACCCTTGATTGTCCCGATCCCTTCAGTAAAAACATTAGGAAAATTTCTAATTAAATCATCTTTCGAAATACTTTTAATCATATTTACATTAGGCCAAAATAATTTTGATGATGTTAACCAAGTTTTTCCAATTTTACTCGGACCCTCCTCTTTAATAACTAATATTTTAAAATCAGGAATACAATATTCATCAACAACTGCATTTACTTTTAATTCCCCCAAAACAAATAAATAATCTTTAGTATAAATTTGTAACTTTATTTTAGATTTAATTAAAGGCAGCTTACCGGAGAACAATTTGTTTGCAACACTTTTACTTACAGTAGTATGAGCCGCACCTGATTCTATTTCAAATTTTATATTTACTCCATTAATTTTAACCGATTTTACCCACGACACATTATTGGAGTTGTCGTCCATGAAGTTTAAACAATATTCTTCCTGAACAGTTTTAATTTTTCTGTCCTTATACTGTTTCACATTTTTCATTCCAATCTTTCGATTTCGACAAAAAATTTTTAGGTGACCTAATCGATGGGAGAAATGGCATTCTGCAGATTTAAAAGGGCAAAACTTGGGATTGTGGTTTTTAGAACATCTGCAACACGGTTTCTCATGCGCGAATCTATCTTATTTAGGTTTAGGTGCATAAGCGAACTTCTCTAGTTTTGGTATCTCCATTTTCGAAACACGCACTTGATTGACAGTCGTACTTTCTCCGATATGTAGGGATTTTACACCGGCCTCGACAGCTTCAAACGACTCAGCTATTTCCACCTCTGTTTGGAACGTTAAGTCTTTAGAATCCAGTAATTTCTGTTGTATCTTTTCATCCTAGATCACAAACACCAATTGATCACGAAAGCGGTCATTAAGAGTATTTCCGAAGTTGCAATATTCGGATAACCGACGTAAGTCTCTTATGAAATCTGCTACATTATCTCCTTGCTTCCTTAGTCGTTTCTGGGACTTAAATCGTTCTACTATTTCACAAGGGCGTGTTGAAAAACGCTCCTTTGCTTTTTTAAAGAGATCTTCGTAACTGATCTCTTTCAGAGTATTCGGAACAATAATATCTCGTAAAATGGAAAACGTCGATGTTTCGACAGAACTCAGCAAAATATTTTTCTTCATCTCATCATTTTTTATGCTATTCGCTGAGAAATAAAAGTCAAATTTTTCGACATATATTGTCCAATGAACATTTGAATTATATTTTTCTAAGCGTCCCAGAGAAATTATTTCTTTATCGTCCATTTTTCGTTCTCTTTTTCTTTTTTCTTTCTTTTTTTTTTTTCAAAATTTTTTTTCACTACATTTTAATTTGGGTTAAATCCCGTCACGTCATCACTATTACGTCGCCGCACTCTTATTATTACTATTTACTAAGCAAGGAGGCATAACTATATGTATTCTTATAGTTTATTTACATATTTACAAGAACTGTCAAAGTACAGCTATTCAAAACAAGTCATTTCTTACAACTGTATCGATTTCACTGGCTGCATGCAAAACCTTACTATTTCAGACTCTTTGTGTATGGTGCTGCCATCTATTAATACAGTTCGCTACTATTATTTATTCTTGTTGGGTTGGGATATGACAATGGTCATATTATTTTATATGTTCATATTATTTTACATTTTATATGTTTATTTTATAAATTTCTGGACCATTTGTTAGTATATATATGTTTTAGGAATGATTTTATTCAGGGAACGCAAAATTATACTGTCAAAAATCGGTGTTACAATTTGAGGAAATGAATTTACGAGAAGTTTTAATTTCAGGTCAAAATCTAGGGCGTTAATAAACGCGGGGAGTTGTCTAGGCTACTGCTAAATTTTAATAGAAATTTTCGCCTTATTTGATTGCAGAATTCTACAGCTAACCATTTTAGGGGGCAAGTGATTGCTTTCTTGTAATGCTGAATTCCCACCGGAATCTTTGAATTTTTTTTTTTTTTCAAAATAATGAAAAGAAATTTAATTTTTTTCCACCAAAGTTATAAAAATAAAATGCAATTTAAAGTTTCCGGTGCGAATCTTGATTAAATTTAGGTGAGATATAATATATCTCACTGCCCCTCAAAAGATTAAATGACTCCTTGTTTCACATGTTTTCTACGTTTGAGTAACAAAGTTTACGAATTGCATGTTTCGTAAGTATTCAACTGCAACTTCTGCCTCTTCGTGTTTTTTAATGACAGAAAAGCTGTGATTAATTAAGGCTAATTTTACTATTTGGAAATAAAGTTACTTTAATGAAATAGGAACCTACGTAATCTGCACACATTTTTCTACCGTATAAATTGGAACGCAAAGAAAAGACTAATAAAAGTACAAAAATTCAAAGATGTTAAACAAAGAAATCAATTAAAATTCAATTAATAATTTAAAACTACGAAATATTCCCGCAATTACCAATTATTAGAAAGAAGAGAAAAATTTCTTAAACATAATTCTTAAATACTCCATTAAAACAATAATCATATTTGGCAGTCATTTATTTATAATCTTTTATTTAATGCAAGTTGCATTTTAATCATATTATAAAATATTTGATCTGCCTCATCTCTGGTCAAACGAATTAAAAAGCAATTCAACTATAATTCCTAAAAACGATAATTAGTATAATGTAATTTGAACGTATTAAATATTCTTTTTGACAATATTCGTTTTTTTCTCAAGTCGTTTTAATGTAACACACAACTTCAGAAGAGTAAGAAAAGATATGAATTAGGTTTCTAATGGATTCCTTTTTTTTATTCTACAAATTTAAAAGCTCCTTTCTAATAAGTAAAATGTAAATAAAATTGGTTCTAATGAAAACCGTCTTACGGAAAAAACGCGAAGCATTTAGAAAAGCCGTTAAAATCTCGAAGAGGTTTGCATATTTTAGAGTGGCATTAAAAATTAATTTATTTCCCATACTTGTATGTTTTTTCCAAGTGCTACTAATTGGATATTTTAAATCAAAATAAGATAATCTTTTCTTTAGTTTAACCCTTAAATGCATGATATTTTATCTTGTTTCGAAAAAATTAGATATTTTTCTCAGAAAGGTTTATTACACGTGAAAAATAATGAAAAAAATTAGAGATACTTTTTCGTATACGTCAACATTTACTTATGCTGCACATCTGCAATACAAGTAAAAACTAAAATATTCCAAATTAGCAAATATTTTTAAAAGTATGAATCTAAATACCTTATTTTATATAATTTTTTATTTCGTAAAACTTAACCCTTAAATGCATGAATTATTTTTTTAGAATTATGTTTTTTCTCGTATATTAAATATCAGACACCAGAAATTTTAAGATAGATTTTTAACTTTATTTAGTAGCATATTTTTGTAATGTTTACAGGATTAATATTTCTATATAAATAATAGTGGTTTCTAAGAGTTTAATAAAAAAGTGATGCAGATATACTGCAGCATCACTATGCATTTAAGGGTTAACCCTCTCACAGCGTAACCCGAGAAATACTCGAGCATGCATTTTCCCGTTTAATTAATACTATTTGGTTATTCACACCAGTTATTTTTTAGCGAAAACTTTGTCTGATTTAATCAGGACATTTTCCCCGATTACGATAGTAAAAAATTTCTGCTTTAAAGAACCGGTGATAAAAGATTAAAAATTCTGCAAAAGACGCTCATCGCGAATAATTACTTACGCAGCGAGAGGTTTAATACAATTTACGATTTAACTTGTCAAGTATTATGAAATTTAATTAACAAAATAAAAGACAAATTTTTGAGACTGACATCAGAGCTGCCAAGTCTCCGGTTTTTTGAATACCAGTATTTTAATGGAGAAAATTCTCTTTTATTTAATTGAAACATTTGAGCGATTTAACAGAACAACATTTTCTCTAAGATAATACTGGTGCGCAAAAAGCCGGAGACTTGGCAACGCTGCTGACATACGTTTGATGCAGGATAATATCATGTTTCGTTAAGTAGGGATGCTGAACTTGTAGTCTGCGAGCCTTCAAGCTACCACTAATTCAGAAAGGAATAAGTTAACTTGTTTAACCCTTTAGCGGGCGGTGTCCACAAAACAGGATCTCTAATTTTAATTCCAAAACTGACAAACGGCATGAAGAATATTTATTTAAAAATTTCCATTTATAAAGTACGGGTAAATAAGCAAGTTTTTATTTTCTAATAAATTCGTTTGTAAATTGCGGTGTCAGTCCATCATTTCATCATTTTATAAACAGACTTACTCCGCGCTGGAAAGGGTTAATGATAGAAACTTCGCGATAAATCCGCAAGATTTCCTGCCAACTTATATTTTCAGGATTTGTACAACTAACTTAAAAAATGTTCTTCTTCTTATGTAATGACATATTTTTTTTATTAACCCTTTAATTCTCGCTCCCGTCATATTCACAGGCTGTGTCTTTTATTCCGATTAGTCTGATTTGTTTGATTCCCACCAGTTTTATAGGATAGTGTAATTGGCTTTTTTATGGTATCATTTTACCTGTCATTAAATAAGGTGAACATTTCTTTTTCGAAAAAGTGGTGTCAATAAGCAATTTGAATTTTTAAACCGTAATTTAATGCGATCGTTAAGGGGTTAAATTGAGATTTCAGCTTTAGAATAGTGGTACAAAAATTTAAAATAGTAAAAAACCTGTTTTTTCTTCACCTACTTCAGGCACATGGAATGTAAAAGCAACAATAATCCTTTTTTGTACTTATTTGTAACTTTCCAATATTGCATTTCGACGTTGTTTTCCGCATTTAATCTAATTACTAATATATTGTTTTTGACTTTTGGCTATAAATACTCGGAGTTCTGAGTCTGTAGCTTTTGTAGTTTATGTTTAGCGAAAGCCTGAATGAAGAGAAAAATGTGTGTCAACCGACTCCGTCGCGGAGCAAGTTGCTTATACGTATGGGGTAAGTTGGAACACGCTTTATATATAGTTGAATTCAACTCAAATAAGACACACAGTTAAGATACTAATTAGTAATTACTAATATATTGTTTTTACATTTTAACTGACTGCAAGAACGAACTATAAAATGAAAAAAAAATTGATTGAGGGACACCGGTTTATATTATATACCACCTACGATTAATGAAGTTTTACACCAGAAAAATTTTATTAAATTTTACTTTCCTATCTTTGGTGGAAAAAAGCCGTAAAATTGCCTTTACTTATTTTGAAATAGAATTTTTGAAAGATTCCGGTGGGAATTCAGCATTTCACAAACGTAAATGCTTGCCCCTCAAGGGGTTAAGTATCGAAATAAAAATATCTACTTTTATTTTCAGCAATCTATTCGCCCGATTACCCAGCGTTGTGACATTTCATTTATAAAAAAAAATAAGGGTTTACTTAGATTCCTGGAACGCTAACAAATGACCCTTTACTCCTAAAAGTATCCAGAATAAGTTTACAAATATGGGAGACCGGGCTAGTAGGTGCAGTTTTTAGTTATTGATTTTTATTATTTTTTTGTTTATTTTTTTCTTTAATTTAACGACACTTTAAAAGCACAGACTTTTGGCTATAAATACTCGGAGTTCTGAGTCTGTAGCTTTTGTAGTTTATGTTTAGCGAAAGCCTGAATGAAGAGAAAAATGTGTGTCAACCGACCCCATCGCGGAGCAAGTTGCTTATACGTATGGGGTAAGTTGGCACACGCTTTATATAAAGTTGAATGCAACTGAAATAAGACATGCAGTTAAGATAAATCAATTTTATTATTACCAGCAAGTTTAAACGAAGAAATTATTCCCGTACAATCTAAATTCTAAATCATATAGATATAGAACTAATGAATGAAATATTAACACTGAGAAACCGTACTCGATATCATCATCAGAGTTACTTTTATCACAAATGTAAAATCGATGGTCTCCGTTTTGGCAGGCTTCATGTGCCCAAAGATTGCCTTGCAGCCACGCTTCCCTATATTTCCTGTTTTTTAAACTACCAGCACACACCAGACCAGGGTAGCCAGATAGGCCTCCATTTTTATTCAGTAATTTCGAATTCATACCAGATATTAAGAATAATATTTTATGCTTTATTTATTGAGAGACATTTAGCGATCACTTAAAGTAAAACTTCTTTTTTCGAAATTTCCGGTGTGAATTTGAAACTTCTAATTACATTTGAATAACAAACTGGCATTCCTCGTCACCGGAGTAATTGTTATAAATCGTGCTTTTCTCAGTTACAAGTTTTCTTTTTTGTATGCTGAAACAAAGTTTTCTTTATAATCTCTTTACCTTTGGCAACTTTTTACTGTTGCCTTTCTTTTCTTCTTTTTTGTACTTCATCTTTTTTTTTTCCCTCTAAAGCTTCCTTTTCCTCTTTCAATGCCTTTAGTTTTGGTGAATCTGTCAATGTTCTTCTGGTTCCCTTTTTACTATATTTATTTTTCCCTATTTTCTTTTTTGATTCCGTTTTTTTATAATGGTTTAACATCCCCAGGATTTAATGATCCCCCATTCTAAGCCGAAATCACAGGAGTCCAGTGACTGCTGGAGAAAAAAACCGAAAAAGTTGATACCGAATCTTTTGAACATCCAACTTCTCGCCTGTCATAGGGGAGTTATGAACACCGTTACTCGGTTGAACTTTAACCCATTGAAGGGCGGTGATGCCGTCACGGCACCACATAATTTTAATCCCAAATTGCCACATTGGCAGCGGAATTTTATGATGAAAATGTCATCTTTATCAAGTACGCGAAAATTTACTTTTACTTGTTTACAAATAAAATCTCTTGTTAATACAGGTGTGACTAAATTATTGGAACATTTTACGAATACAAGTACCTTGCCCCTGAAAGAGTTAATCTCCATAACAGGGTTTCCCGTTTGGCCTACATTTTTATTCAGAAATTTCTGGCTCACATTAGAAATAAAGAATAGTGCTTCTGTGCTTCGTTTAATGAGAGACATTTAGCGATCACACAAAGTGAAAAATCTTATTTCGAAATTTACAGTGTGAATTTGAAATTTCGAATTAAAATTGGAGGCCAAACTGGCAACCCTGCTCCATAATTTGAAGGCTTATCGAAGGAATATCAAAAGCCTTAGGAGTTTGCCTAATAAGTCGTCATTAATTAATATGGCATCCATAGCATTTTTAAAGATTATTCGGTGTTTCAGCCTGTTCTGTTTTTCTCTAGTAATTAAGCATGTTTTCTATAAAAAAAAATTAATTCATCAAACGCGATAAAATAGCAGAAAATATTACGAAACAATGTAATGAGGTTAATTGGCGCACCAAGCCAACATGCCCCGTTTTCAATTCGCTTACTAGTTCCATAATAAATGTCTTTACAAAATGGCAGATGTGACCTTCTAAACATAAACAATGAAAGCAAATCACATATGGAGCAGGTAGAGTTAATAATACACTATGAAAAACTGCCCAAGTTAATTCGTAATTATTAAGATAAGTATTAGAAATTAAAAAAAGTATGAATCAACAAAAAATTGCTTATCAGTGCAAAAAAAGAAAAAAAATCCCAATAAATGTCCACTGCACGCGGTTAACGGTGCCTCACTACAATGGGGATTGTAGAAAGCAAGAAGAAAGGTACTCAGTGACTGGTTGCGCTATCTATCCACAAACAGGCGAATTATGAGGATTGCGCCTACTTACCCCTGTAGCCAACTAGCCCCGGTCCCTAGTTGGACACACAAGATGGGACACTTCCATGGAGGGTAATGGCAATGCGATTGCGATCGTAGCGCTTTTAGTGACAATGGGGAAGGAACTCTCCATCCCAGTGTTGCCAGTGAGCTACTTTTTTTTTTAAATTAAGATTTCTTGATTGCCACCACTTTTTTGAAATGGTAAAATTACCTTTGTTTTCGACTTAATTAATATGTCATTAAATAAGGCGCATTTTACCATATCAAAAAAGTGGTGCCAATCAAGAAACTGAATTTAAAAAAAGTAGCCCATCTGGCAACACTGATCCATCCTTGTAATATTTTCATTATTGAGTATCTACCTTATTATGATCTTTCTTTTTTTAATGTTGCATGTTTCAGTTTTCAATAGAATCTTGCACCCATATGAACATTGAATAGATATTCTATTTTATAGATCTAATATCTATTCTATGTTCATGCACGGATATATGCATTTATTTTTTAAATTTTTTTACATGATGAGTGAACGATTTAACTGCAACGAAAAACAAGGTAAAAATTACGTCTTGAATGCTATACATAAAAAACAATGGTGTAATATAAAAATGTACGAAAATACGAAATATTGCACTCTAAAAGTCCCAGAAAATTTCATAAATATTCCGATTTGGTAGGAAAGTTTTTATAGCCGATGTTTTATTTATTTATGAAGTTTAAAGTATTAAACAATCGTTACCATAACCTTTTAAAATTTACGCATTTTCACTTTCTTACAGATAAAATGAAAATATCGTTTTTAATGTAAATAACGTACAATCAATTCAATAATATTTATAATATTAACATATCTGAAATAATAATAAAATTACAAATTGGGAAAAATTCCTTTAGACAAGTTTTTAGAATTATATAAATCTAAAAATTAAAAATAAATAGTGGTACTGACATTACACTCAATACAATTTCATTCTATATGAATAAATTAACTCAACACCTGAATTTGATTTTTTACAATTTAATTTCATAAACTTACATATTTATGCTCTTAATACAATTTTCTAGGGTTTTCTTTTATATTACTACTCTAATTATCATTTTGTAAGTTAAAGGTGAACAATACAAGTACGATAAAAAAAACAGCTAAATAAATAAAGCATAAATGCAATATCGTCTGCCTCTACTTCGTTTTAGGAAAGAATAGATATGCAAAACATAGAGCGTAAACATATTTCTTCAACATAGGTAAATTTCGGAGGGTTGTTAATTCTTCCCCCTTGTCGGTAGTGACGCTAGTATAGTTGCCATTACAGATTTAGCTGTAAATGTCCTATGTTGTATGTTAATCTATGCCCCGGTCTACCCCAATTCAGACTTGTAAAAAATACTTTTACATTTTACGAATGTCGTTATTTTACTATTAATTACAATTATATGGTACTGTTATTTTATTATTACCGTTTGTTTATATTTGCTGAAGCAAAAAGTCATAAAAAGAGTAAAAAAATAAACTCTGCTTTTCAAACACTTTTTTCGTGCATCAACGCTGGTGTGCTAATGACTATTTAAAAATTTGAGGCAAACAAGAGATCTATTGCATTCAATGGGATTGGGGTTTCTTAACCCTTTAGTGCGCAGCTTTGCATATATGCAAACAACAGTGTTTTGAATTTAATAGATTTTTTTATTCGTATATACCTAATTCACACCAGAAAATTAAAATAGCAGTATTTTGTTTAATTAATAACAGACATTCCGTATTTAAATAAAGCAAAATTAACCATCGAAACATTGTGGTGTTAAGTCAGATTCTCTGAACCACGTAATTTCTCGAACGTATTTAACCCTCCGTCTACCAGACGGGTCCAATGGGCCCGATGGGTACATTCGAAATATTTATTCTAACCAGAAATTTCTTTAAAATAAACTAAATGTGTAAACCAGACAATAATGAGTTAAGTAAATAAGTTCCATAGTTTTAAATAAGAATTCTGATGTGCAATATTTTTATAAAACTTGAGTAAAATTTTCGGTAGTTCTAGGGTTAATCATGGGAATTAACCCTAGATCTACCGGGAATTTTATTCAAGTTTTAATAAAACGTTCTACACCAGAATTTTTATTTCAAACTATTTAACTTATTTATTTACCTTATTTTTGTCTGGTTTATATACTTAGTTTATTTTAAAGAAATTTCTGGTTTGAATGAATATTTTGTATGTACCTGTCGGGTCCAATGGACCCGTCTGGTAGACGGAGGGTTAAGGGGTTAAAGGTTAAGTTTTATAAAATGAATAATTATGAAAAAATAAGGTACTTGGAGACATACGTATTCAAATATTTACTAATTTGTAACATTTTTGCGTAAAACATCCACACGACAGTAGTTTTAACTTGTATTGCAGATGTGAAACAGAAGAAAAGACTAACGTATTATTTGAAAAATGTATCTGATTTTTTTTCATTATTTTTCTTGTGTAATAAACTTTTCAGATAATCATAAATAATTTTTTCGAAACAAAATAAAAAATCGTGCATTTAAGGGTTAAGCATAGCTTCCAAGTTTTACACTTTTTTCTACCACTATGTTTTAACAGAGAATTTTGTCTCATTTAATCATCGAAAACGTTGGATTAAATAAGGCATTTTTTTCTGATTAAAAAGAGTGGTGGGAAAAAAGCGTAATGTGCTTAGCAGCCACCGCCCCCTGAATAGTAGTCCCGAGCGCTCACACAAAAATGACACAAAAATAGCGGCTGCCGAAGGCGGATTTTTTTAGCGTAGATACGGTCCCTTAAATGTCGACACCAGTATTTCATAAAAGATTTCTCTACCTTGTTTATTCTCAGAAAAATGAAGCGGAAAAAACTTCAAAAAATTATTGGTAGGAATATTTAAGGGGCCGTACACACGCTGAAAAAAATCCGCCTTCGGCAGCCGCCATTTTTGGTCCAGCGCTCAGGACTAGTATTCAGGGGGCGGTGCAGCAGCTATGCTTTATGTACTTATGCTATACCTGGGATGCCCAAACGACGGACTTCGGGTATTCACCACTCATTTGCAATAGACTATGCGCTATTATTTAATGGCAGAAAATTCCCCCTTATGTAAGGTAGAGATTTTCATTAGAAACAAACATTATTCAAATAAACTTGCTGGTCAAACGTACTTTAACCCCTGAACTGTTTCATTTTTTTTACACCGTAAATTGGAAATAGGAGCTGAACACCAGTTATTCCGTATTAAAATATTTGCCTTATGTAATCGAAAACTATATGATAATTAGTAAATAGAAATTTATAGTTACAAATCAGTGGTAACGAAAGGCTTTTAGTAACGAATCAAGCAAAATCTTCCTGGCCGAAACCAGTTCGGGCAAAACAGTTAAGTGGTTATATCCGTAGATGAAAAGAACTTGGTAAAGATAATTATTAACCCCTTAAAGCTCGAATTAAATTACGGTTTAAAAATTCAAATTCTTATTGGCACCACTTTTATGAAAAAGAAATATTCACCTTATTTAATGACAGGCAAAACGATACTAAAATATAGCCAATTTCACTATTTTATAAAACTGGTGGGAATCAAACAATCTGAGTAAAAGACACAGCCCGAGAATATGACGGCAGCGAGAATTAAGGGGTTAAATTCTAGAATAGAAATTTATACTGTGTAAAATAGCGAATTATTTTAAATTATTGAGTTTAATTTATTTAGTGAATTACGCAATCGAGATTGCTTAAAAGTTCTTTGCAGCAAAGGGAAATGATATGCACTCTGAAATCAAGATACTTATAAAGTTTTAAAATTGTCCGAGTAAGACTGGTTTGCATATGCATTTTATATGGAAACGCTTTAACTTTCCTTCTTATTAAATTCACATAAATAGTAAAAAAAAGGCTGAATTTCTTAATTCACGTAAAGCCAAGTAATGTACATTCTTCGTTATGTCCAAGGAGTTTGCGACCAGTATTTCACACTGCACAGGCCGAAAACAGTGCTGCCAAAACACTGTTCGCTCACACAAGAATATTTTTAATACTAATTTACCTTTATTTCATTCATGAAATATCTATCATTATAATAACGAAAATATCTATTCAAACTTTCTGAAGAGAATTTAGAATTTCTTAAAGATAGTTTTATAAAGGATGCATAAATGCGTCAAACGGCCTGTATAGTGTTTAGATAGAAAAATTTCTAATATTTAACCCCTTGAAGAGCATCGGTATATTATATATACCACTAAATTTTAATCCGAATTGCAACGTTGGCACCGGAACTTAGAAATTAAATTTTGCTTTATATAATGCACGCGAAGAAAAGCCTTCACTTTCTGTCATACATATTTGTTTATAAATATCTGTGTCAGCCGTTCATTCATTTTAGCACCAAAAGTACTTTGCCCCTGACAGGGTTAAATTGCATAATTTGTAATCGACTCGTTTATACCACCTAATCCATAATACTTTTCCGGGGTTAAACAGGGGGGGAAATTTCTTTACAAAATTGCGGTACAAATCTTGTACGTCGTTTATTAGCTATAAAAAATATAACTAACTTAAAAAAAAAAAGTATTTAAAATGATTTGGTACTAATTTTACTATCTAATCACATTGTTACTTCTAGTAGACTTTGCTGTAAAATAAAATATCGTCTTCATTTTATCACTAACAATATAAATCCCCTGTAAAAATAATTTAAAAAACTGTATAACAATAAATTGTTAAACAAACTGATCTGACACATAAATAAATGCAAAAAAAGTATTAAAGACGCCATAAAATCTAACATAAAAGCATATCTAAATTTTACGGTGCATTTAATTAGTTTCTGCATTTATTTGAATACCATAAGATTAAACTTTCTCTTGTTGACACTAGAATGGCTGGAAATTTTACTCAAGCTTTATAAAAATATTTTATGTTACATCAGAATTTTTATTTATATGTATTTAACTTATTTCTCTGTGGTTTATATTTAATTAAGTTTATGAAGACATTTCTTATTCGAATTGTAATATATTAATTTTTCACCGGTCAAAATGACATCTCATGACCTTTGCAGTTTTTATATACTCTTCTCTGATTTATTGTCGTTTTGCGATATAATATAATATATAATGTTAGTATTTACTCAGCGTTGCTATTCCAGAATCTGTAACTTTATAAAAGTGCAAATGAAACATTTTACGCATAATAAATTTGAATAATTTAGATCGGATCTGCAGTAATACTTTACATTTATCAGCGTAATGAATGTCACATCTTAGATATGTCAGTTTACTTAGTTATGTCAGTTTATGAAACTGTACTTTAACAAGTTGGAAAGTGTACTTCAAACGTTGCAATTGAGGTGTGTCGTTGCCATCCAAATAATCAAGGCCAGAGGACACGAGTTGTGACGTCATCGCTAATCGACCATCTTCTCACCAGTGTTGGAATTCACACCGGAATATCTTAAATAGAAATTTCCTTTTATTTTACTTATGGAATATCAATCATCCTATAAAACAATAATAACTATTTAAACTTACTGGTGAGAATTCGGAATCCCTAAATAAAAATTCAGACAGATGCGGAATGCCACAGTGTTGCCGCATCTGACTGATTTTTTATTGGTGGGGATTCCAAATTATCACTAGTAAGTTTAAATAGTTATTATTGTTTTATAAGATGATATATATTCCACGAATGAGGTAAAAAAATAGCTATTCAAAATTTCCCGGTATGTATTCCAACACTAGTGGGAAGTCGGTCGATTAGTGATGACGTCACAACTCGTGTCCTCTGGCCTTGAGTATTTCGATGGAAGCTGGCGTGTTCGTACTATAACTAGTTTTCATACGTATTAAGTTCTTGGTGCAATAGCTGTAGCACTCTTAGGCAAAAATGCATGAATATAAAATTTATTACGATTATATATATTAAATTCAGTAATACGGAAATAATATGACTCCATTTTAAATAGGACGTAATCACCATGGTAACCTAGATCCATTACCTGTCATAGGATATCATTGAATTAATTACGTATGATAGGATTTAATTGAATAAAGAAAACTTTTATTAATATATCTTTAAGTTTTGATTCGATTTAACCCCTTGAGGGGCAAGCAATTACGTTTGTGTAATGCTGAATTCCCAACGGAAAATTAGAAACAAATTACCGTATATACTCGCGTATAAGTCGAGGAATTTCTGACAATTTTCGGTAAGCAAATTTGGGGGGTCGACTTATACGGGAGTCATTTAAAAAAGTAAAACCAAAAACTTCGAATATTGCAAAGTTATAGCTTTTTATGTGTATGAATAAAAAAATAATACATAAAATATAAAAAATAATAATAATTTAGCATATAAAAAACTTTCAATGATTTTTTTTTTTTCACGTACTACCTTTTCGCATTAGCAAGTGAAATCTTTGATTTGATTTTGTGCAAAATTGAAGTAAAAAGTTAGGGGGTCGACTTATACGCGGGTTTTCGACTTTTTCCAGAATTAGCATTCGAAAGTTAGGGGGTCGACTTATACGCGAGTACATACGGCATTTCAAAATGAAGAAAAGCAATTTTACCACTTTCTTCCACCAAAATTAGAAAAGTAAAATTTCATAAAATTTTTCTGATGTAAATCTTTATTAATCGTAGGTGGGATAAAATATATCCCACCGCCCCTCAAGGGGTTAAAAAATTGAAATGACTCGACAAAATTCTGCAACGGTTATGTATATGAAATTAAAAACCATTCGGTTGGGTTGTTTTTTGCGCTGTTATATGACGAACCAGACGAACCAGTCGAAGATGTAGGTGCTACGTAATTATATAATTACAGTCGCACCTAAAAAAGTGTAACTTTGCATAAGATACATTGAGTAAGGTTATAAATAGAGAGGTAATAGTCAGTGGAGAAGCCAGGGTGGGGGTTTTTGAAGCTCTATGTACCAATATTTTAATACAGTGAAATTCATTGTAATTTAATTGCAAAATGTTTTCAATTGAAAAAAGCGAAGAAAACCCTTAGGAAAAAGTGGTATCCAGTGCATCTAAACCCCCACCCTGGCTGCGCCACTCGTAATCGGTGTTGCCAGTGGGCTGCTTTTTTAAAATTCAGATTTCTTGATTGGCAACACTTTCTGAATTGGCAAAATTTATCTTGTTTTTGACTTAATCAATGTGTCATTAAATAAGGCGAATTTTACTATTTCAAAAGAGTGGTGCCAATCAAGAAATCTGCATTTAAAAAAAGTAGCCCACTGGCAACACTGCTGGTTATAGTATAAAGAGTAATAGTGATTAATTTAAGGATATAAAGTATTTTAACAGTTTTGACTTATCTCTTAAATGCATCATACGATAACATAATGTAAAATTAACAGTTAATATACCGATATAATATATACAGTCGGGTGCAAAATGATAGAAATTACACAAAAACAAAAATACCAGCTCACATTCGTTATGCAAATGCTTTGCGTTAAAGTTAAATACATGACATTTCAATTAATATTAAAGGAATAGGTTTAAAAAAATATATTTATTATTAAAAGTATATTTTAAGATATGTATGTTGTTAAAGTTACGCTGGAGCAAAATGTCAAGAACGCAGTAAACATTTCGAAACCGTGCTCGTGATTGGTGGATATTTGCACATATCATTTAACAAAGTATTTAAAAAAGATTCTGAGCTCGTTATTTTAGTTTGCAAAACTTTTTTATCATGGATAGAGGAAATATGCTTTCTGACTTCGAAAGGGGCCTAATTATAGGAATGTCACTTCAAAGAATTGCTGATAAATTGAAACTTTCAAAGACTGCCATTTTTAATTTCTTACAGAATCTAACTATTTATGGTACTGCAAAAGTTTCAAGAATGCCGAGAATTCATTTGAAACGATCCGAAAGTTTGATTTTTCCCACTGTCGGAAGCAAAGGAATGACAGAAAAGAAACTGGAAGCCAAATGAAAACATCAACATGGTATGGACTATAAGAAGAACAATAATAAGGTCAGAAATCATTAAGGGGACAGTGGAGTTTAAAATCCTTAAAAATAATTTTTTTTATTTTTGTAAATTTCACCTTAAATATTAATCAAGGGTACATTATATGCATTATGGTACACATTTATCACAAAAAAAAATATTTTGAGAAAAAATGAAATTTTACGCGTCGTCTCAGAATTCTTCGAAATGCCCCCTGCGCATCCCATATCAATGAAAATTCCCAATATTTTTTTTTTATAAAAGTTTGTTTTATATATATAAATAAAATAGAGCATCGCACTTTATATATTTGAATTTAAAGGTAAAAAAAAAAAAAATCAAAATTTCAAAATTTTTTCGAAAAAATTTCAAACTTTTTCAAAAAAAAAAAAAAAAAATTAACCTTTAAATTCAAATATATAAAATTCGATGCTCTATTTTATTTCTATATATAAACCAAACTTTTATAAAAATATTGGGGATTTTCATAGATATGCAGGGCTCCCAAATGGCCCGCTAACTGAATAACAATAAAATTTAACAGAAAATTTTATGGTATGTCTGGGCTAAAATTAAATTTCAAAGGTGATTTCGGGGCGGTTTTTAAGAAAAATCTAAAAAGAAAATTTCTCTAAAAAAATATTGGTATTCAGTTGGCGGACCATTTGGGAGCCCTGATATGGAAGAATCTCATTTCAAGATTTCTAAGACGCAGTAAAATTCTATATTTTTCTCAAAAATATTTTTTTTTTGTGATAAATGCATGCCATAATGCATATAATGTACTCTTGAATAATATTTAAGATAAAATTTACAAAAAAAAAAAAAATGAAAAATTTTGAAATTTTGAAAATTTTTCGAAAAAATTTCAAATTAATTTTTTTTTTTTTTTTTTTTTTTTTTTTTTTTACTTTTAAGGGGTTCCGGGACACAAAAATCTTCAAATTTCCAAAATTTTTTTTTTATTGGATTACAAATTTCTCTGCCGTTTTTTGCTTAAAATGATGTTTAAATCACGTTTCTATCTTAATTAGAACAGGAAATATTAATTTTTTCGTTTTGGTTTGTTTTCAAAATCTGCTTTCAAGCTATGGTTGTCAAGGAAACGAGTTCTTGTGAAATTGCGTTTTTCTTCATGATAGGTTTTTTCACCATTTCTCATATTTAAATTCTTATAACTCGAGAACCGTTAAAGATACAAGGTTGAAACTCGGAACATATCTTTTTCAATTATTTTACTTTACTTTTGAGCCAGCATATTTGAAAAAATATTTACTTTTGAAAATATGATTTTTTTTTTTTAAAGTTGTACAACTTTTTTGTAATTTTTTCGTTAAATATTTTTAATTTCTTAAAAAATTAACATTTTTTAAAATGCTGGCTCTAAATTAAAAATATATATTTCTGTTTAGTTAAATGAAAAACAATTTAAATTGTATAAATAATATTTCGAGATATAACGACTTTAAGTTATACCCCTTTTTTCATAAATTTTAAATTTTAAATTTTTTTAAAAAAGCTATGAGAAGTTTTATCATTTGATTTTGTTTACAAATGATATGGTTAACCATCACAAAAAAATTCAAAATTTTAACTCAATAAATAAAAATTTTTTGAAAATGTGTCCCGGACCCCATTAAATCCAAATATATAAAATTCGATGCTCTATTTTATTTCTATTTTATTTCCCCTTAAATATGTTAAACTACGTCTGCGTACGCGTTTAACATCTGGTAATTAACAAGCCCACATTCAGCATGTAGATAAACATCTGAAGCAACAAACAAATTAGTCTAAAATTATTTTCATTTATTAAACCTTTCAACCCCGGCGTCTCTTAAACAAATTTTATTCGGTCTGCACCACTTTTTTAAAAGAAGTTTTCTTCAAGTAAACAATTTCAAAAATGTTTTGATTAAATAAGGCAAATTTTATTTTTCTTTATTACTGGTGCGAAATACAAATTTTGCAAAGAAAGATGATGTCACGTCAGATGCGACAAAGGAGTGCAAAGGGTTAAAAAAAGTTTAATTTTGATGTTTCGGATGGTATGGATCCCAGGACTGCCACAGGCGACTATTTTTTAATTCTATCTCGAGCCATTTTTAAAAAACGAAAAATTTTCACTTACACTTCCACAAAATCTGCAAGAGATATATACTTTAAAATTGCGTTTTTTTGAAATAATGGTGCGAACAGAATATAAAAATAGTCGCCTGTTGCAGCCTGTATTAATTCATTTTGGCAAGACCTTCCGAATGATAAGGACTTATTCTCCGCACGTCAACTAGGTGGAGGCTCCCTAACAATTTGGGCTGCTTTTTCATCAGGAGCTAAGCTTTGAATTGCTTTTCGAGAAGGACGACAAAATAGACATACCTATATTCATACGTTAAAACGTTATTTGTTGACTCAGGATTAAAACAAATGCCCATCGTAACTATATTTTTCAAGACAATGTCTAAACTCACACTTCAAAAGACACAAAGAAGTATCTTGAAGTTAATATCATTCCCACACTTGATTGACCGTTCAATTATCCGGGCCTAAAACCCACGGATAACGATCTGGGTACTATAGTGCACAATATATTCCGAAAAAATGATTAAATGGACTAGCAGAATTCGAAATCAGTATTAAATTTAGTCATATGCGAAACATGGCGTGTCTGTCACCTCGTCAAGTTCGGAACTTCGTAAACTTTATGCCACAATGCTGCATTGACATTATTACGCACAAAGCAAGCACAATTGATATGCGATATTTCGATAATTTAGAAAAATCTGTTCCGTTTTTACCATTTTCCTCCAATTGCTTATCCAGTAAAATTGCAATTTATCGCCCAGTGTGTCTACAAATTAGGGAACAGATGTGTTATTATCCCACCCTCCGCCATATTGGATTTTTTTTGGCGAGAAAACCCAATTTCCGCCAAGTAGTAAATGTCGCCAAGCACCCGTTTATACGCATGTTTGGCTCAACGAAAATAAAATGTAAATAATAAACAAAATTCGCTAAACTGGCAATCAGTAATCCTTGTATGAGCGCTTCGCGCACATTTAACGAAAAAAAAACATCGCCAAATTCAGCATTTCTCGCGATATAGCATTCTCAAAATTCAGCAGTTCTCGTCTTGTAGCAATCTCAAAATGTAAAAAAATCTTAAAACAGCAAAATATACCTAAACAACGAAACTCACTAAAGTGGCAATCAGCAATAGTTGATGAGAGCTTCGCGCTCATTTACCGAAAAAAACATCGCCGAATTCAGCATTTTTCGCGATATAGCATTCTCAAAATTCTGTAGTTCTCGTTTTGTAGCAATCTCAAAATGTAAAAAAATCTTAAAGCAACAAAATATACATAAAATTATCAACATACCTTAACAGACATCTGCTTTCTTGAAACCTACAGCACAAAATATAACACCGCCGTCATTTTCCAAAATACGCTTAATACGCATTGACACGCTATAAACAAACCTCCCTTTCATGTCAAAATTTCCTCATATTTCTTAATTACTTCAGCAAGAGAGTTTAAACGGACTACAGAATCTATAGTCAATGAAATACATCCAATAAATTTAACATAAAAATAAAAAGACAGCCATAGAACACGATATCAAAGAGTATCTGGTACAAGAGTCAAGAAAAACCAGCAACGACACCCGGCAGTGAAATGAATGTTCACGCAAAAAGCACGCTCTCGCGTCGAAAAAAGGGGGTTGCCATAATAAGTTACTAGACGCCAAACGCCGGGGTTGCCAGAGCGATAAAAATCGCCAAATACTCAACATCGGGGAGGGTGGGATAATAACACATCTTAGCCCAAATTAGTTGGGCAGTTTCGTAGTTAAGAACTTCCGCAATATTAAATGAAATTAACTAGTTGAAAGTCAGACTAGTAATAATATTGCCGAAGTTTATTCATAGATGGCGTTAGGTTTAATAGCTGACGCTATCGCTTAGCGAGAGGTAATCATTCTTGTTCGGCATTACGATAATGGAGACGTAAAACGGTTCTGAAAAAGCGAAATTCTGTCTTTGGTTTCATGAAACTCATTCTGCTGTGGAAGTCACATCGAAGATTTGTGATAATGGTAAACTTGTACTATATTTCTATCTTACAACAATATGTATTTACATTTTTTTCCCTATCATCTCCATTCAATAAATCATTCTTTTTGCCACACTAATTTGTAGACACCTTGTATTATAACAATATCAATTACAGGGGTACCACTCGGTCCGTTTTTTGAACACCACTTTTATTTTAAGAAAAACCTTCTTTATAAATTTCGTAGACACATTCCGGGAAGATCGTATTTCTTGTAATTGTCGCAGAATCCTGTCATGAATTTCTTTCTAAAAAATTTTCAAGAAATGGATCAGTGGGAGCAGTGTTGCCAGTGGGCTACTTTTTTAAAATTGAGATTTCTTGATTGGCACCACTTTTCTGAAATGCTAAAATTCCCCTTCTTTTCGCCTTCATTAATGTATCATTGAATAAGGCAAATTTTACTATTTCAAAAAAATGGTGCCAATCAAGAAATCTGAATTTAACAAAAAGTAGCCCACTGGCAACACTGAGTGGGAGCCCTGCAATTGTTTTACATAATTTTTAAAATGTTTATGTTGTGTTCTTAATCTTATAAAAACCATTCATATTGTTTATACGTGAATGAGTAGGACTATATTTATTGTGTAGTCAAGTAAATGATCGTTCCTATCAATTTGGAGTCCAATTTATGTTATTATATAATATATATTAAATGAATCATAATACATAATAATATAAAAATAAAAATCGAAATTTTGTCCAATTAGTATTAATATATAATGGCACACATATTCCGTATTTATAGTTGATTAATCAAATTGTAAAAAAAAAAACAAAAAAAAAACATATTTTATCAGTTATTTAAAAAGTAACTAATAATAAGAAAGAAAAGTGAAAAAAGGGACCTGAAAAATTTCTCTGTTTTTTGTTTTTTCTTTTAATATCAATACTACTTTCACGCATTTTGAATTATTTGATTTTACAATAATTTTAACATTGGAATCTTGAAAATCTTACTAAAGTTTTATTATTTTTTTATTTAAAATAAATTAACACATTTAACTGAGTTCGGTGTTGTTGTACATTTAATTTATTTTATGAAGAAAGTTCTGGTTTGAATTGAAATATATATAGCGGAGACTGGAAAGGGTTGACACATGTTTTACAAAATAATCTTTTTTTATTTTAAATATTGAACCTAGAATAAAGTTTCGTGTATCATTTTATTCATTATACAATTAGTTATCAAAATAAAATTGCGACATAAGTGTAATATATAAGAGACTTGAAAAATGATTCATTTTAAGCATGAGAAAATAATATGTGAAGGCTGCCCACATATGGGAGGCTTCATCCACTATATGAGAGGCTTGACCCCTTTTATTTTGTATTCAAATATTTGTAAAGGGTAATAAAATCATTTAAAAAAAGGCAGAATAACTTTATGCTACATGGTTTAATTATTATAAAAAAATATTCGGGAAAATATGATGTGTAAACTAACCTGTTTAGACGGAGTTCAAGGAACAGTAGAAAAATTCCGTATTAAACACTCGCTTTTTCTGACACTCTACCTGTCAACACTAGTTTCCACATACTTTGGGTTCATCTGATTGAGTTCATCTTGGTAAAATTTGTCTACACACCTTCCTAAAGTGTTTTGATCAATGTTATGTTCTTTTGAAGAGGCATGAACACTTAATATTTCTTAAGGCTGCTGCTTTTATCCTTTCTCGTCTTTTCCATTCTTTCTATTTTCTTACTATCCGTACTATTTAACCCCTTGAAGGGCACCGGTATATTATATATACCACTTAATTTTAATTCCCAAATACCACATTGGCACCAGATTTTAGGAATAGAATTTTGCTTTGCATAATGTGAGCGGAGAAAAGCTTTTGCTTACTTTCATATAAATTTGTTCATAAATAGCGGTGTCATTCAATCATTTTGACATATTAGCAGCAGAAGTACTTTTCCCCTGAAAGGGTCAAATGAAATAAAAATTCCTATCAATTTTGCAATTTATATTTCATTATTATTATTCTTTTTTTTACTTCTATAGTAATTTTTCACAACTTCCATTCTCAGGGCTGCTACATGCGACTATTTTTCTATTCTATTCGCAGCACTATTTAAAAAATAAATAAATTTTGTAGTATATTTCTCTTGTAAATGTTGTCAATCGGTAAGTCAAATATTATTGTTTTGAGAAAGTGGTGCGAAGTAGAATTAAAAAATAGTCGCCTTTAGTAGCCCTGCATTAATCAATTTTAAACATTTCCCTTTCTATCACCGCACTTTACTGTAGCTTTATAGAATAAATTTACATTATTTTAGAAAAACAGCCATTAACCCTTCATTATGTGGTGTATAATAAAAACATTTCCAAAATTACTTAATTAAGGGAGCTTTGACCATCTGGGCAACTCTCCTTCACGTTGATTGGGTCAAGCCTCCCCACATAGTCACTTTTTAAAGTAAAGAATATGGTTATGTTTAGCCTAATTTACTATACAATCTTTATGCTTCAAATGAAAGCTCAACATTTCTGAATTACTTAAAATATACTTAAATTTCTATGATACATTTTATATGAGAAAATCTTACAAAATGTTTCTAAGAAATACATTTTTTAAGCTGAAAACTCTTCACAATTGATTTTCTTCATGCTTGTTTTAATTATCTGTGTGAAATAAAGGTCATTGTTTGAGCATTTCAGTAGCTTTAGTTGCCACCTATTGGCAAAACTCTGAATTTCTTTTAACCCTTTCAGGGGCAGCGTTTGCAGTCGGCAAACGCTTAATTTTAATGCGCAAACTGCCAAATGGCACCAGTAATATTTTAGTACAATTTCGATCTCATTATATGCGTGAAGAAAAGCTTTCAATTATTTTCAAACAAATTTGTTCATAGTTGCGGTGCGAATTTATTATTTGAACATTTTTTGAGCAGAAATGCCTTGCCTCTGAAAGGGTTAAATGTGAAAACTGAAGGGTGTGTCAAGCCTCTCCTATGGTCAACCCTCTCCAGTCTCCCCTATTTGATCTCAGTATAATTGAGGCTATAGTCTCTCTAGAGTTGTGATAGTATATCCTCTTAACCCCTTCAGGGGCAAGGCACTTCTATTGGTAAAATACTGAAATGAATGATTGACAGTGGAATTTATAAACAAATTTATTTGAAAATAATTAAAAGCTTTTCTTCACGTACTTGATCACCCGACCGGGGCACCAATCAAAGAATGGCACAGGATGTAACGCTCCGGTGGAAAATCACCACAACAATCACCGATGCCGGACATCGGAAAGCACCCAAAATAACAAGGAAAAAGGCCCATATTCTGACGAACTTACATAGTAAATCGTAAATTTACGAAACAATTGATGTTGCTTTCATCATAATAATAAAAATAAAAACAAAAGTGAAGTGACTTAAATGTATAACAAAAGTTAAGACTATAAATCCTTGTTCAAGATTATGAAGTGTAAATGTTCATAAAAGTTCACTGTTAACTAATGTTCAAATGAGTTCAGTGTTCGAAAGAAAAATGTTCATAAAAGTTTTATATAAGAAAAACTAACTTGAAGAAAGATCACCATAATGTTCAGACCTCAAGAGAAAATCGCCGCCAACAAAAATGTAAGACAAAGGACAGTTACTATAAAAGGCACAATGTTGAGCCTTTGATGTAGTGTCAGAAAACCACGTAATGCCCGTAGCGAACCACTGATGAGTATTAACAGTATGATAGAAGTAAATAGTTACAAGTGTAAAAATTATCAAAATTTATACCTAATAAATGAGTATTCCCTATTAAGTGCGTTGTACATAGCACACAGTTTTCTATAGTTTGAACGGGTGATGAGAACGTTTTGAATGTTCCATCTCAGTGTACAATTCCTGTTGAATTTAAATGTACAAGGCATTAACGGACAATGTCCAAACAAATAATGTTGTATACTTCCTACATCACCACAGTTACACCTGTTATTTGGGCGTTTTCCTATTTTAAACAGATACTGTGGAAATGCTCCATGTGAAGAAAGAAAATAACCTATCACCTGGGATTCACATAGAAATAAATCGTTAACCTTGTTTAATATCGCATAAGTATCTCTTCCCTTCTCCGAATTTTCCCAAGAAACCTGCCATTGATCATGTAGAAGTGTTTTAAAATGACGCTTTAAAATAGAAGTTGGTGCAGGAATGCGTAGAACTTTATCATACAGATCATTTATAATAACTGATTTTGCCAACATGTCCGCTCTTTCATTTCCTGATATTCCAACATGCGATTTTATCCAGCCAATATATATGACTTTATTATGTAACAGGCGCAAAGAGTTGAAGATATTAAAAAGCTGACCGTTAGATGGAAATAAGCGCTGAAGAGCGTAAATTGATGACAAGCTGTCAGTATAAAGATGAAATGAATCATGCGGGGAGTCGATGCACCAACTGATAGCCTCGTCTATCGCAGCCAATTCTGCTTGAAAAACAGAGTTATAGTCATGTAATTTTAATCTCATGTCTAGAATAAAAGAATCCCTATACCAAACCGTAAATGCAGCTCCTACACTGTTCATCATTCGAGAACCATCAGTATACAATATCGGATGATTCACCACTGGTACTGTATCAACCACTGGCTTAACAAATTTTATCTTTAAGTTTTCAAAGAAGTAAGGATAATTATATGTCCTCAGTTTATTCATAAAATCTTCACCTTTAAAACACATATTGTCAATCAAGACTGTACCATTTCCATAAATGATATTATAACGCTTAGAAGACAAATTCAGTTCTATGTCAAGTGGTGGAGCACCCACCAAAACACACAATGCGTCATTAGAAATCGTACGATATGCCTTTAAGACAGATAGCAGACATAGACGTTGACATGAGAGTAATCTTGTTATTCCATGTTGATTTAAGTCAGGCATCCAGATTTCATGCCCATATGAAATACGTTTCTTCAAGACGGTATTGTACCATATTTTAAGATAAATAAAAGGAAGACCTCTATCACGGATTCTAGTTTGGCGCATTTTACACGTGAAATCGTTAAGCCTAGTTCTAATCATATCTAGGTGATCCATCCAGCGAAAATTGCTGTCAAGTAGAAATCCCAAATAAAGAATATTGTCCTTTACACTGATACTTTTGTCATTATGTTTAAAAATTGGTCTTCTTTTACTAAGAGTGTGGCTCCCAAAAAGCATTGCGGCTGACTTCTCTGCACTAATTTGCAAATGATGTATAGAACAGATATCCGAAAAGTGATGAACACTAGTATTCATTTTATGTTCTAGCGCAGTTTCTTCACGTACTTGATCACCCGACCGGAGCACCAACCAAAGAATGGCATAGGATATAACGCTCCGGTGGAAAATCCCCACAACAATCACCGATGCCGGACATCGGAAAGCACCCAAAATAACAAGGAAAAAGGCACATATTCTGACGAACTTACATAGTAAATCGTAAATTTACAAAACAATTGATGTTGCTTTCATCACAATAATAAAAATAAAAACAAAAGTGAAGTGACTTAAATGTATAACAAAAGTTAAGACTATAAATCCTTGTTCAAGAATATGAAGTGTAAATGTTCATAAAAGTTCACTGTTCACTAATGTTCAAATGAGTTCAGTGTTCGAAAGAAAAATGTTCATAAAAGTTTTATATAAGAAAAACTAACTTGAAGAAAGATCACCATAATGTTCAGACCTCAAGAGATAATCGCCGCCAAGAAAAATGTCAGACAAAGGACAGTTACTATAAAAGGCACAATGTTGTACCTTTGATGTAGTGTCAGAAATACACGTAATGTCCGTAGCGAACCACTGATGAGTATTAACCCTAGAACTACCGGAAATTTTACTCAAGTTTTATAAAAACATTCTACACCAGAATTTTTACTTAAAACTATTTAATTTGTTTATTTAACTTATTATTGTCTGATTTATACATTTAGTTTGTTTTGAAGAAATTTCTGGTTTGAATAAATATTTTGAATGTACATGTCGGGTCCATTGGACCCTTCTGGTAGACAGAGGGTTAACAGTATGATAGAAGTAAAAAGTTACAAGTGTAAAAATTATCAAAATTTATACCTAATAAATGAGTATTCCCTATTAAGTGCGTTGTACATAGCACACAGTCTTCTATAGTTTGAACGGGTGATGAGAACGTTTCGAATGTTCCATCTCAGTGTACAATTCCTGTTGAATTTAAATGTACAAGGCATTAACGGACAATGTCCAAACAAATAATGCTGTATACTTCCTACATCACCACAGTTACACCTGTTATCTGGGCGTTTTCCTATTTTAAACAGATACTGTGGAAATGCTCCATGTGAAGAAAGAAAATAACCTATCACCTGGGATTCACATAGAAATAAATCGTTAACCTTGTTTAATATCGCATAAGTATCTCTTCCCTTCTCCGAATTTTCCCAAGAAACCTGCCAT